>CM046435.1:25846158-26100985 GCA_025506505.1 Flaveria sonorensis | reverse complement strand
GTTCAATGCATGTACATTCGCTAGGACAAAGAAATCAGATCAAGAACAAGAACTGCTTAGTTCGCTGAAGGAGCCTAGTTTCGCCAAGCGAAACTATATAGTTTCGCTGATTGAAGCTGTAATTCGTTGGACGAGCTGTAAATTTGCCCAAGTTTTTGAACAGCCTTTTAAGCATGAAATCAGCTCAAACTCATCGAAATCTCAATGAATTGAGATCTGATGATTCCTATAGCTTCCCACAAAAAAATCGAGCAATCCTCAATCAATTTCCATATCCAAAAACACACATCAGATCGAAAATGAATAGAATAGTGACTTGAACTAGAAACCAAACAAAGATGAATAATCAAGAGCACATGGCTCTGATACCATATTGTTGGTCCACTTGATCGTTGATACAGTGCACTTGATTGACAAACACAAACAAATCCCACTGATAACACAAAATATCAATGATATTTGTGTACAAAAATAGATCAACACTATAAAACAGGATGAACAAGATGAACACCTCAAGAACTTTCAATAAAACCCTTGTTTGATCTATATTGATTTGCATAAGATATTGTTTACATGGAAACCATCAAATCTAGCTCATTCAGCTTGACAACACTCTAATAACTCTAGCTATATATAGTCTAATGACAATTAGACTTAGTAACATTTAGCCCTCTAGACTATGATTAAAACATGACAATTATGAAATTGCAATTAAGACACAAACTAGACAAATAAAGATTAAATATATATTTTGTTTACAACAAAATATATATTAACTCTAAGACCCGTATTCTTTGTATCTTCAACGACTCACTACTAATCTTCGTTCCGAAGTGTCGTCTGACTTTTGCGTTGACTTTGACTTTAATGTTGACTTTTGTTGACTTTGACTGCATTGATAATATTAGACTATTTTCAGACCCAAAAATGAGATGACCAAGAATTGCACCTCTTGTAGCCAGAAAGCGCATTTTGAAAATTTTGCATATAATTTCTCTTTCTTAGTGATTCTAACACCTCCTATACATGACAAGCATGGTCTCCTTCATACTTTGAGTAAATAAGTTGTCAATAAACGCGATCATCAATTTGTCCAACATCAGGCGACACACACAATTCATCAGGTCATGGAATGTAGCAAGTACATTTATGAATCCAAATAAAGTTGCAAGGAATTCATGATGTCCATAGCGCGTTCAAAAAGCAGTTTTTGGTATGTCTTTCTCCTTCACCTTTAGTTGATGGAATCTAGACATCAAGTCATTTCATGAGAACTAACTTGCTTCTTGTAGGTAATCGAATAAGTCATCAATTCTAGGTAGGGGATTCTAGGTAGGGGATACTTGTTCTTTACTATAATCTTGTTTAAAGCCTAATAATTGATACATATTTGCATACTCTCATCTTTTTTATCACAAACAGTAATAGAGCGCGCCAATATAAGATGCTTGGTTTGATGAAACCTTCATTGTGTAACTCTAGGTGTTAACCCATGAGTTCTTTCATTTGGATGACGCTAGACGCTATGGTGCTTTAGCAACAGGCTGAGCTCCAGGAACTAGGTCAATTTGGAATTTGATCTCTCGATCTGGTGGACCTCCTGTATGGTCCTCAGGGAACATCGTCTATCCTCGTTGATGGTACAATAGTAAGTTTGACATAGGCTAGATACACACCATAGCTATGATTCATAACTATGATTCATAACACCATAACTATGATTCATAAATTTTCTGCCTTTATCATCGAGATGATCTTTAGTGCACAACAACCCTTATTAGCGTAGGCTAAGACAAGGCTATCGTCAGGAGCGAGTAGACGAAATATTTTTCATTGACATATAGTATTGGCCTCGTGAGCAGCAAGCCAATCTTTCCTAATATGACATCAAAACCTGCTAACATCATGATAAATAATATGTTAGGAAATTTATGATCTTTGACTTCTATGCAACAGTCATCAACCACCTCAGTCACCCTAGTAGATCTCCCTATAGCGGTTTCTACCTCAAATGCACTTTCCATCATCTAATTCTACTTCTTAACATGGCATAAAAAAGTTGTAGATAAAAAACATTTCTTGCTAGCATGAAAATCAAATAACACATAAGGGAGAACATTTTTGATCAGGAATGTACAATAAACAACATCTGATTAACCATGGCTTCTTCCTTTGACATTATGTAGGCCTTTTCCTTGGCCTTGGGCTTCTCAATCACTTTCTTCTTATTGCTCTTTTGGGAACCACCATTCCCGTATTCTGTTTCCTACAATCATTCCCTACATGACCCATCTTTCCATAACCATAACACTTAAGCCTCTTTGGACATTCCTTGGAGACATGTCCTAGTTATCCATACTGAAAATATGAATTGGTGTCATGGTACCCATGCTGCATTGCTAAGGTGTGGGCGATTACATACCCAACATTTGATTTCCCGTTCTTCTTTGATGCTCTAACCCACTACCTTTTTGGTTTACAAGTCATAACCTCTTCCTCAACCACATTATCATAAACAATCCCTTCTAGTTCCACAAAAAATTCAAATGTTGAAGGTCCATGGACATTCCAATGCATATGAACCTTTGGTGAAAACCTTGTACAAAACATTTGATGCTTCTCTCCATAGTACCTGCTAGATGTAGTACCAGTCTGGCCAACTCATTGAACTTGCCAGTATATCCACGATGAGTCATGATACTCGCACTCAGTCCCAAGAGCTCAAGTTTTACCTTATTAATCTCATTCTGTAGGTAGAATTTCTTGATTACCATTTGTCTCAGATACTTTCTTCACAATCCTTTTTTTTCTTCAATGTCATCCACCAGTAGAGTGCCTTACATACAAACAAATGAGACGCAAACTTAGCGGCTTGATAAGATCGGCACTCACTTATGTCAATATCAGCTTCTATTTTGGCCACCCACTGATAAGTGGCAATGGAAGCATTTTTTTCTCCAATGATGGAGGTTTATGTCCTTTAAAAGCCTGGTACGTATAACCTTTAGAAAGATTTTTGTTAGATTCATCTTCATTACTGATCTCAAGGTTAGCATCATCATCATCATGCTGATCATCCTTGCTCCATTCACTCGACTTGTCTTTTGATCAAGTAGCTTTTTTGTTAGCAACCTTCTTGAATGCATCCGTTTTAATCGAGGTCATTGTAGCATGAGGGACTTGATAGACCTCATTAGCTATTGCTTCACAAACCCAGGATTCTAGAGTGAATCTTGCTTACTCATTACCCTCGTCATTTCCAGTCATGGGGTTTTATCAGTTAAACACCATAGTCCAATGCCTAGTGGCTAGTAGATCAGTAACAATACTGCCATGCAAACCACCTTTAGCATCCCTTCTGCCCGCCATTCTACAAGACAAGAAACTAAAATATCGTCAATAATAGTTTGGGTCATGATAAGTACAATAAATTTCTAATTACATTCACTAGTTATGATTACCTACTCACTTTACTTTTCTTGTTCTAAGAATTTCTTATCATGCATAGCATCATGTCTATTTCTTACATCTAATACTCACAAAACGGAGGTTTATTGGACGTGAATGGTACATAGTCAAAAATATAAGCATTTATAACACTTTTGTATATATTTAAACATTTGTCTTTATATACTTGGCATGAAGCTACCCATACTTACATCAATTTTTGCTATTAGTCCTATTTATAGTTTAGGTTTTGGCATCAGGAAATACCTAAATTTCCCAAACTACGGATCTGATACCAACTTGTAAGGCCCTGTTTGCAGGCAAACTCATAGTTAGTTTCTTACACATAACCATAATTCTCAAACTGAAAATTTCATAGAAATATGCAACGGAAATATAAAATCAATCAATAACAAGCCAAATTTAAAACGGTTTGCCAGGCTTTAATCCATGAGCTCCACCATGCCCAAACACCATAATCTTAATTACTATTGGATTTACCTAACATGCATACTAAATGTTAGTGTTATTGAGTGAGTTCTAGGTTGTAATTTAGAACTATTGGTCATTAGTTAGATGAAACCTTTTAAGATTCACCTCGATATAAACTATATCCATTAACATGACATATCTTAGAGTCATGCATAACTTTGAAAACATACTCTTATACATAGGGAAAGCACCCATGGGTAACATACAGCGATCATGCCAAAAAATTAAGTAAGGCCAAGAAATGCAATCACAAGGAAAGCTATTAGGAATGCTAGTAGAAAGCAGGTTACTATGAAAGCGAGAACAAAACAAAATATTATGAATGCTAGCATAACATAGATACCATAAACATGTAATGCACTAAACAAGGCAATCAAATGCTAGCAAAAAGCAAGCTACCATAACCATTCAATGCACTAAGCAAGGCAATCAAATGCTTGCATAGGGCAAGACTTGTGTAAAAGAGGTAAAGCACATTGAAATCCTTTTTAACATATTAACATTGATTAATAAACATTTAGGCATTACTAAGCAAGAATTGCTTTGAATTAGGCATATGGTGAATATATGGAAAATATTCTAAGGGTAGTTAATGTGGTGTTACATTACCCAATACGTATAACCTTTGATCAGTGCAGATGACTCAATTCAAGGCGAGAAGTTAGACCTATATGGGTAGTTTGGTTTAATAAGGATAGTATACATCAATATGGATGGGTTGATTCAATACGGAAAGGTTACACCAATATGAATAGATTTCTTCAATGCAGGTGAACTTTAAGTTGGTTATGTTTAGTTAATGTGGGTAACAGTGATATGGTTATGTTCAATGGGTGACTTAGTAAACCCAATATGGATAACTATGATACATATGATAGTTTACTCATCCATATTAGCCATACTTAGACTAACTAAAAGTTCAATACATATGATAGTTGAAAGATGTGGTTGGGTAAACTTTAGGCAGGCAAGAGTGTTTCGGGTGGCAATTTACTCTCTCGTATTAACCATACTTAGACTAACTAAGCACTTAATGTGTAGCACCTAGATATTTATTAAACTATGGCTTGGGATAAAGAATGGGGAAGTATTTAAAGGTTGAAAGAATGTAGGGGCTAAAGGTGACCAAATGAAAGTTTGGCACCTTAACCTCACTATAAAAGGAAAGCTAGCCACCTTCGTGTTTGTTCTTGCGTGAAAAAGAAATTAGAGAGAGAAAACTGCATTTCTAGAGAGAGAAATATGAGGATTTGAATAAATGTATAGACATCTATGTCATTTGGGTGTTTTAACATCATTTTGATGGTTAAAGTTTACACCTTTAAATGTGTTTATTTAGATCTCCATTGATACCTCTTAAGTTAGGGTTTTCATCATGTTAATCTTGTTAGGGTGAGTTCTAGATTCCCATTTTTAATAATGTGTTAAGTATGGGAGTTAATGCGGATGAATCATCTATACCCGCATTCACAGGATAGCCATCTACATTAGTAACTTATGCACTAAGTGTACAAATGGGGATGAGCTTTATTGATGGTTATGTTTATTGATGTCCGCATTTTTCTTCAAATGCAAAAAAGACATAGTTGCCCACATTTGTCATAGTTAACACATATCTTACAAAGTTCTTATGGGTAACTATGATGATGAACACATTGTCCACTCGCATTTGTTGTTTGGTCAGCCGCATATGTTGGACGGTTGTTCTTTCTTCCCACCTTAAACGTCTATCCTAACCAAGTCACTAAATATGGATGAACACTTAGATCATCGACATTAGATGAATGTTCACCCGTAATTGTTCACCCAACCGCACTAACCTTGTTGGGAACGGCCTGCCCAAGACACATATTGAATTGATGTGGCTAGTACGTTATGATCCAAGTCGGGTCATACCCAATAACAAGCTAGACAAACTCCCACAATATTTATTTTATGATATGATCATGTAAATATATATTGTCTATTGAAGTATTTAGAAATTGGTTTTCTAAATATTTGCACTAGTATTATGAATAAATTATTTGGATAATTTATTCTAGAGAAAAAGTACTTTGTATTGTTATTCAAATGGTTGAACAAACAATACAAGTCTTTTTTGTCCGCATTTCTTTTACTCATCCATATTTGCAAATGCGGATATGTTACTGAGGAAAGGCGGATGAATGTTCCTCATTCGCATTTATAAATGCGGATGTGCATTTGTTGAAATGCTGAAAGAATTTCTTCATCCGCATTTACTAATGCGGATGGGTATTTAAGGAAATGCTGATGAAACTGATCATCCGCATTTACTAAAGCGGATGGCATTTAGGAAATGCTGATGAACTGTTAGTCCGCATTTACAAATGCGGATGTATATTTAGGAAATGAGGATGAAGTTTCTTCTTCCGCATTTACAAATGAGGTTAGAGTTTGTTCATCCGCATTTACTAATACGGATGAATATTAGAGAAATATGGATGGGTTACAGGGATGGGTCCCGCCCACTTTTCTCTCACTCTGAAATTCAGTTTCATAGGACGTGCAATATATGATTGCATTCAGCTACTCTTTCTGAAAACTTACAACACACACAAAGATGAAGATCAGTGTTCCTGTTTCGTTTCTCTCGATCGGTCGAAGAAAACCAAGAACAGAAATCGATTCAAGTGCAGAAAATCCTAGCAACTTGGTGTTTTGTTGGAAGCTTGGTGTAGACAAGCTTGAGGTTTCCAGCTTTTGAAGCTGCCGATCAAAGATCATCTTCCTATTACCCATTCGAGAGGTAGAATTCTAAACACCCTATGGTAGTTTGTAAGCATGATTTTTTTTCATATAACGATCCATTACGGGTTTTAATAGATATATAAATGGTTTATATGTATATTAACTGTAACAAGTTTTTCATTTCATTTCCATTGCGTTTTGATTTAATAAGGATAAAATGACTCTGATAAACTTGTGAAAACCACAACAATGGCATTAAGAGCCGGTTATATGGATACATGCTTCATCTGGACTGAATTCTCGGTTTCTTGCTGTTAATTCACCAACAGACTGAAAATTCAGGTCTATGTTATCCCTCTTTTTCAAGATTCTACTTTCCATGCATATTGTAATCTTGAAAAATTTAGTCATTTGGATGATTTAGTTGTTTGGACAAGAATCATGATATTCGGTTTGTTTTTACATTAACCCGAAAATCAGTGGTTCAAGGGGAAAGCTCTCGGATTTTGTTTACATATTTGGATATGTATCATGATGTTCATAACCTAGCCGAGCCCTTGTGTTTGGTTGTGTTGTGATTTGTATTTGATTATTCAAAGGGTTGTAATAATTAAATGTATTTGTTTTTTCTATTGGCTATGTAATTTATTTATTTTCATTTGGTATGTAAAATAAATAGATTAGCTGCATTTCACTTTTACTAGAAAATATATATAAGATATATAAATTTGTAAAAGAAGATGCAACAAAAATGTTTTCGGTTTGGGCCAATTTTATGCCCAAAGGGCTTTATAGCTCTTAATGGGATTTAAGCCCAATAACCAAAAACATATTTTGAAGGCCCAAAGGAGTTTGGTGCAGAATTTTAAGTCCATTTGGAGGCTCAAGTCGAATGGGGGAATCATAACACAAAGTGGACATTTGAAGCATTTGGATGCCGGATCAAGTGGGAGTTCACCGACACAAGTGTTACCCTTAGGAAGGACCTAAATAACTCACTTGTTTCGGTCAACAAATGATGTTAAATTAGTTGGCTATGGTTATGAACTTGTTGTATTTGTTGCTTGTATGGTTGATTTAATTTATCATGTGATATTTGGATATGCACTGTTAAATAATTTCAAATCAACAACATGCTTCAAACGGTTCTTTTGGAAACATTAACTTGGGTAATATAATGGTTTTATTAAAGGTTAATGTTTTCACAATAAAATTGGGTTTATTAAAAGAACCTTGGAAATTGCTTTCACTAGTGTACCACACATTTGAATGCATGCAAATGAAAGGTACAAAAATGTTTTCATAACTAGAATTAATGGAAACAAAATCCCTTTTAAACAAGTTTAATACCATCCTTTTATACAACACTCGAATCACTTGGGAACTATTTGTGGGATAAAGGTCACCTAACCACATTTAGGGAACTTGTGTATTTGAGGTGGGTTTAGCATATTTGTGGGATAAAGGTCACCTAACCACCTCTATGTGTAAACTCATACGTGTGTGTAAGTAGGACGACTTGAATTGGAAACCATGTGAATAGGGTCACCGAAGCATGGCGTACAATGGTGTTGATGGGATTAAACATGCCGACTAAACATAAAGATGTTTAACCGATCCCATAAACTAGAAGTTGCAAAGGGTTGCAATTGTCAAAAGTTGACTACCTTGTTAATTTAAATAATAGGATAAAGGTTACTTAACCATTATTTGAATGTAACGTTGGATTCTAGATTTTAATTATTAGTTGTCTTTGAGACATGAAAGGGTATTAATTATTAAAATATCTTTTTGTAAATACTAAAATTGAACTTTGTTTGTATTGTAGTAGTGGCCGTAAATAATAACAACGCTACCTCCCCGACCGTCCATAACCTATCACTGAGAACTATCCTAGAAAAGGATCGTCTAAACCATAATAATTTCATGGATTGGTTTCGAAACTTGAGAATTATTCTCAAGCAAGAAAAGAAATCATATGTGTTGGACGATCCTATTCCCGATGAACCCAATGCTGATGATGTTGATGCCTACGAGGATTGGGTTAAGCACACTGAGAATTCTGTGCAAGATTCTTGCCTCATGTTGGGAATCATGATTCCCGAGCTTAAAAAGAATTTTGAACATCACGGGGCATACGACATGATTACCCAGCTGAAGGAAACGTTCCTTCAACAAGCGAGGGTAGAGCGTTTCAAAACGGTTCGAGCGCTTCATACATGTCGAATGGAAGAAACCCAATCTATATCATCTTATGTGATGAAGATGAAAAGCCACATTGATCGGCTTGAAAGGCTAAATTGTCCCGTCTCAAAAGAGTTGGCCATGGATTTGATCCTCAATGGTCTAACCAAGAAGTTTGAGATGTTTATCATGAATTATAACATGAATGGATGGGACAAGAGCATTAGGAACTTCATGCAATACTCAAAACAGCCAAGGCAAGGATGGGTAAAAGGGTTTTACCAGTTCTCAAGATCAATGAGGGTGGCAACAAGAAAAGGCATCACCCCGAACCCAAGGCAAATGTTGCCAAAGGAAAGGGGTACATCAAAGGAAAGGGTAAAAGAAAGACTAAAGTGGGACCACCAAAACCAAGGCTTAAGAAGCCAAAGGTTACGAGAACGACCCATGCTTTGAGTGTGGTGAGATAGGACATTGGAAGAGGAATTGTCCAATCTATCTCAAGGAGTTGAGAAACAAGAGGGATGCTGGGTAGACCTCAGGTACAACTTTCATGATCCATTTTGAACTTAATGTTATTTCTTCAAACACATGGGTATTAGATACCGGATGTGGAACTCATATTTGCAATTAGTTGTAGGGGCTCAAAAGAAATAAGCATTTTAAGAAGGGGATACTAGTCTCTACATGGGCAACGGAGCAAAGGTTGATGTCGAAGCCCAAGGAGACTATATCTTGAAGCTTCCAAGTGGTTTGGAAGTCAATTTGAAGAATGTTTTGTATGCTCCTAGTTTGACTAGTAACATAATTTTTGTTTCCCTTCTAAAATAATTTGGTTATGTATTAAAGTTTGTAAACAATGGTATTTGTGTCTTTATGGATGATATATTTTATTTTAAGGCTATGCCTTTTAATGGTATTTATGAATTGGTTCATGATGACTCGTCCTTTAATAACTCGTTATACCAATCAAGCACCAAGAAACTTAAAATAGGTTTAAGTGAATTATATCTTTGGCATTGTCATCTTGGTCACATAAACAAGAATCGTATTCAAACACTTCAAAAGAATGGTCTTTTGGAAGCAGATGAAGAGGGTTCATTTGATAAATGTGAATCTTGTTTACAAGGAAAGATGACTAAGGAACCCTTTAGTGGTACTAACCAAAGGGCAAAATATTTATTAGGAATCATATATTTGGATGTATGTGGTCCTTTTAAAGCAATGACAAGGAATGGTGAAAGATACTTCATTACCTTTATTGACGATTATAGTCGTTATGGTTATGTGTACTTGTTGAGACACAAAGATGAAGCTTTTGAAACTTTCAAAATCTTCAAGAATGAAGTAGAAAATCAACTCAACAGAACCATCAAAGTTCTTCATTCAGATAGAGGAGGTGAATACCTTAGTGATGCTTTTCAAGATTATCTTAGGAGTTGTGGGATTGTCTCATAGCTTACTCCACCCAGAACGCCACAGGATAATGGTGTGTCTGAGAGGAGAAACCGAACCCTATTAGATATGGTTCGATCTATGATGGCTAGAAGCACACTACCTTTGTCATTTTGGATTTTCGCATTGCTCTCCGCGGCCCGTATTCTGAATATCACCCCAACCAAGAAAGTGGATAAGACACCTTTTGAAATATGGCATGGAAGGGTTCCATCGTTATAATATTTAAAGGTATGGGGTTGTGAAGCTTATGTTAAGCAGAACACCCCAAACAAGTTAGAAAGCCGATCCACTAAGTGTATCTTTGTAGGACATCCCAAAGACTCGATGGGATATTACTTTTACAATCCAATAGAGCCAAAGGTATTAATTGCTCGAAAGGCTGAGTTCTTGGAAACTAAATTCCTTATGGAAGGAACTACCGATAGAACAGTGGAAATTGATAAGGATCGAGAACCACAAGTTGATACATGTTTGGTTGATACTAGTAATCAACAAGAGGTTCTTGATAATGATCAGAGGGTTGATCAATACACACAAAACGTTCGCAGATCTGGTAGAATTAGCTATCCACCCGAAAGATATGGATTTTTCATGAATGGATGCTATGTAGTTGACTCGATGAACCAACTACGTATCGTGATGCAATGTCCAATCCGAATTATGACAAGTGGCTTGAAGTGATGAACCTAGAGATGCAATCCATGTATGAAAACCAAGTGTGGGAATTGGTTGTGCCACCGCTTAACTCCAAACCGGTTAGATGTAAGTGGGCTTTCAAGAAGAAAACCGATATGCATGGAAACTTGGATACTTATAAAGCAAGACTTGTAGCAAAAGGTTTCACTCAGACTCAAGGGGTTGATTATGATGAGACGTTCTCGCCTGTGGCAAAGCTAAAGTCAATTAGGATATTATTTGCCATATCTACATATTATGACTATGAGATTTAGCAAATGGATGTCAAAACTGCTTTCCCTAATGGACATCTCGAAGAGAATGTCTATATGGTTCAACCTGAAGGTTTTGTCGATCCACAATATCCTAATAAAGTATGCAAGTTAAAGAAATCAATCTATGGATTGAAACAAGCATTAAGAAGTTGGAATCAACGTTTTGATGAAGAGATCAAGAAATTTGGATTCATCAAGAACGCTGATGAAGCTTGTGTGTATAAGAAAGCTAGTGGGAGCATCATCATATTCTTGGTATTGTATGTTGATGATATATTACTGTTTGGAAATGACATTCCAACCATGGAAGGTGTTAAAACCTGGCTTGGAAGTTGTTTTTCCATCAAAGATCTTGGTGAAGCTGCCTATATTTTGGGAATAAAGATCTATAGGTATAGATCAAGGCGGTTGATAGGTTTAAACCAAAGTGCATGCATTGATAAAATCATGAAAAGGTTCAAGATGGAGAACTCTAAGAAAGGTTTGGTACCTATTCAAAGAGGGACAATATTGAGTGCATCTGAATGTCCAAGCTCAAAGGATGAGCAAGAAAGGATGAAGGAAATCCCATATGCGCCTGTTATAGGATCCATCATGTATGCAATGATATGCACAAGACCGGTCGTGTCATGCGCTTTGAGCATGACAAGCAGATATCAGTAGAATCCAGGAAATAGCCATTGGATGGCTGTTAAGAGTATATTGAAATACCTTAGGATGACTAAGGATATGTTTCTAATATACGGATCTGGTGAAGAGGAATTCGTTGTAAAGGGTTACACGGATGCGAGTTTCCAGACTGATCGAGATGATTCTTGATCACAATCGGGGTATGTCTTTATTATGAATGGAGGGGCAGTGTCCTGGAAGAGTTCAAAGTAGGATGTCGTAGCATTGTCCACTACAAAATCGGAATACATCGCTGCTTCATTGGCAGCACAGGAAGCTGTATGGTTAAAGAAATTCATTACCGATCTAGGGGTTGTCTCCACCATTCAAGATCCCCTTGAGATCTTTTGTGATAACGCGGGTACGATTGCTCAAATCAAGGAGCCCCGTGCACATCAAAAGACAAGGCACATTGAGCGGAGATTCAACTACATAAGGGATGAAGTTAAAAGGAAAGATATGTATTCACAAAGTTCACACTGGTCAAAATATTGCGGATCCACTCACGAAGCTCCTTGAAAGGATAAAGCATGAGAGTCATACTTGTGCCTTAGGACTTCGATATTCTAGTGATTGGATTTGATCTATTTCATATTTAAATATCGGAACAATTGTTATTTTGACACACATATATATATATTATGATACTATGAGTTATGTTCCATTTTAGCATGTTTAGATCCATGAATATGTTTATTATTCTAAATGTCTGTAGTCGGTCATATTTGTGGGAACAAATATGAAGGTAAGACTATTATGAACTTGGATTGGTGGATATTCATAAGGTATGAATATAGAGCAAGAGGTTGCTACAAAGGTTCATAGATATTTTTGGGATGCAAATATTAGACTGACCCGCTCTTAAAATTTATTGCATGGAATTATGTAATTGATCATAAGTAAATTTGAGTAAAGGTGAATATCATTGTATCCTCCAACCTGAGATACATATTGGGTTTTGATATTCACCAAATATTATACTTTGATATGGTTCTTCGCTGTTTTGAAATAATGGACAGTACATAAGGCTAGTTTCAGGTGTGATACAAGGTGATTGTGGAAAACGTATGTAGTCAGATGGGATTTGTTCCTCTTAATTGTTGAGAGTATGATGTCTAAGGCCTGATTAAGTTAAATCGACAGAGAATGGTCATTCCGTGTCTCTGGATTTAACATGACATCTGTAACAAAAGGATAAATGATTGTTTCACCTAAATCATTTTCAAGTAAGGGACTTGAGGAAGATGATGTTATTGAATGGCACTTCGCCATGCATATTAGGGGTAGTAAACCGTTGTTAGGCGGTATTTACTACTTGCATCAATTCTCTATGTAACTTGTGCAAGTGAGAGATTGTTGGGAACGGTCTGCCCAAGACACATATTGAATTTATGTGGCTAGTACGTTATGATCCAAGTCGGATCATACCCAATAACAAGCTAGACAAACACTCACAATATTTATTTTATGATATGATCATGTAAATAAATATTGTCACTTGAAATATTTAGAAATTGGTTTTCTAAATATTTGCACTAGTATTATGAATAACTTATATGGATAATTTATTCTAGGGAGAGTACTTTGTATTGTTATTCAAATGGTTGAACAAACAATACAAGTCTTTTTTGTCCGCATTTCTTTTACTCATCCGCATTAGCTAATGCGGATGTGTTCCTGAGGAAATGTGGATGAATGTTCCTTATCCACAAATGCGGATGTGCATTTGTGGAAATGCTGAAGGAATTTCTTCATCCGCATTTACTAATACGAATGAGCATTTAAGGAAATGCTGATGAAATTGATCATCCGCATTTACAAATGCGGATGTGCATTTGGGAAATGCTGATGAACTGTTCGTCTGCATTTACAAATGCGGATGTACTGAAATGCGGATGAAGTTTCTTCTTCCGCATTTACAAATACGGTTAGAGTTTGTTCATCCGCATTTACTAATGCGGATGAATATTAGAGAAACGCTGGATGGGTTAAAGGGATGGGTCCCGCCCACTTTTCTCTCACTCTGAAATTCAGTTTCATATGACGTGCAATATATGATTGCATTCAACTACTCTCTCTAATAACTAACAACATACATAAAGGTGCAGATCGGTGTTCCTGTTGCATTTCTCTCGATCGGTCGAAGAAAACCTAGAACAGAACTTGATTCAAGTGCAGAAAATCCTAGCAACTTGGTGCTTTGGTGGAAGCTTGGAGTAGACAAGCTTAAGGTTTCCTGCTTTGGAAGCTGCCGATCAAAGATCATCTTCCTCTTACCCATTCGAGAGGTAGAATTCTAAACACCCTATGGTTGTTTGTAAGCATGGTTTTTTTTTTCATATAACAATCCATTACGGGTTTTAACAGATATATAAATTGGTTTATATATATTAACTGTAACAAGTTTTTTATTCCATTTCCACTGCGTTTTCATTTTATAAAGATAAATAACTCTGATAAACTTGTGAAAACCCCAACAAATCTATCGATTATTATTATTCTCATTTCTTTTGTCATTTGTATTAGTCAATCCTGTTACCTGTATTTTGATTATACTTGCTATAACATGATAATGTATGGTAAAGTAATGTAAGATGTGTAATGCTGATGAACTACTCATACTGAAGAATCTTAGATATGTATTATCTATGGAAAGTAAATGA
Organism: Flaveria sonorensis; assembly: GCA_025506505.1. Classification (NCBI taxonomy): domain Eukaryota; kingdom Viridiplantae; phylum Streptophyta; class Magnoliopsida; order Asterales; family Asteraceae; genus Flaveria; species Flaveria sonorensis. The sequence continues at coordinate 26,086,413 of CM046435.1, read as the reverse complement.
TGATCTGTTATATGTAATAGTATAAAGTATAACCTTGGTTACAGTAAAGTATGAATGATTAATTGTTGTTATGATAAAGTTATAAAGAAAGAAAGGTAATAGTAATTAAAGAAAGTAGACAGGCCCAATGTACGAAAAGACTTGCAAGCAATGATAAAGGTGTTTGCCTTCGTTACATCCTCACCTGATAAAGGAGACTTGCCTTGTATATTCTCACCTAATAAATGAGATTTGCCTTGTGCATTCTCACTAGATAAAGGAGACTTACCCTATTCATTCTCACCTGATAAAGGAGACTTGCCTTGTGTATTCTCACCTAATAAAGGAGATTTCCCTTGTGTATTCTCACCTGATAAAGGAGACTTGCCTTGTGCATTCTCAACTGATAAACAAGATTTGCCTTGTGCATTCTCATATTATAAAGGACACTTGCCTTGTGCATTCTCACCTGTTAAAGTAGATTTACCTTATGCATTCTGACCCCATAAAAGAGGTATACCTTGTGTATACTCACCTGATTAAGGAGCTAGGAACTTGTGCTAAGCTCAAAGATAAAGTGAAAGAATAAAGATTAAAGTTAATGATAAAGAAATGTATAAAGTGTGATAGTGTATGAAAGATTGAAAGATATTAATGATGCTAAAGTAACATGTTTTGTTGAAGTAAGGTGAAAGGTATTCAAATGATTAATATGCAAAAGAGTTCCTTATAGTTTTTTAAACTAGAACTCACTTAGTGACACTAACTTTTGTATACATATTAGCTTGATAGATAAAAGATGATGGAATGAAGAATGACAGCTTGGCATGGAAGTGAAGCTACCTAGTTGCATGCAAGATTGGCATTTTTATTGGTGATAGTTTGCGAGGTAGGTTTATGATTGATGTAATGAATGTTAGATATTAATCTATCTATTGACAATGTTTAATTCCACATCTATAATAGTGAATGATGGATTGGTTGGTTTTAGATTAACAACAACTTCTCTTTTGAGAAGTAGCTAACGAATGTGGAATCTAAGTAAACTACTTACTAACCAAACACATCTACTTTGAGTAATGATAAATGCACAAGTTGTTCTTTCAAAGTATTCACTTGATTAATCGTTTGAGTACAAATGATACAATCAGCTGATAAACCAAGTGGCTTGAATATCTTGCCTCTACTATACAAGTGTGAGGACTTTATACTATGAAATCTAAACAATAGGAATAAACTATTCTATGTTCAGAATGTACAGCAAGACAAACAATCACCACATCAGAGTGAGGCAGCTTCAGTGCTATGTTGTTTCCAAAAGGTAGAACACAATAGTCATCGATACAGACAATCTTGTCTTGTGTAATAGTTGATTAGTAGCTCATGGAGTTTAGTGCTACTCAGCAACAGTCAATCCATAGCTCTTCAGTTGAATGTTGATTGGAAGTTGTTTAGCATATTCTGATCGACAGTCATTTAGCATATGTTATTCGACAGTTGGTTTAGCACTTGGCAGAGTTTGGCAGTTAGTAGCGAGTGCTGAAATTCTAAGTTTTTGACAGCTTTATCCTCTTCATAGATCAACAAATTCCCCCTATGATGATTCTATAAAAACTCTATCTTCATCCTTCTCTCATTCTGATTAGCAGTAGTTCATATATATATCCTCTTATATCTCTTAAAGGGCTGTCAAGAGGTAGATTACCATGTCTTTCATGTTGTGTCGAGATAGTCTGAAAAGATCAAACTTTTTGACTTCAACTTTCCTAGCAACAGCATATATTAGGCAAAAAGTGTTTATTAAGGAATTATAACTCTAATGTGTAATTAGGTCATGAATGCTCAAGGGAGTCACATGGATTTATAGCTCCAATAAGGAATTGTAACTCCAATGAAAGCTCAAAGATCATACTCTTCTTCCCTTTGCTCAGCCTTGTTCCAAATTTTATTCTCAGAATGGTAGCCACAGGTTTGTATTTCTCTAGCATGGCTTCATATTCTAAGATTAACTTGTACTATTTCTTCAAGTATTCAAGGCTGAGCTTTAAAACTTCTAGCTCAGATAGAAAGAAAGATTTTGACTTGTTCTTTCTTTCTATGAAGTAACTCTCAGCTGTCAAGTCATAATCCCATTTGATGATCGTTGTATCATCACCTAAGCCATATCTGGTTCTATAATCAACATTATTGATGATTACTTTATCTATTAAATCATTAGATCGGCTTTGGGAAGGAGATCCCGCTTTTCAGAATCTTGTTGGACTGGTCGAGAACCCTACTCTGTAGCTTGAGCAGGTGGAGAAGTAACAGGAGGTGAGTGTGGTTGGTTGCTGGGAGTGGGTTTGACAGATGGTGTGGTCTTGGCAGCTTCAGACTCTAGTTTCTTCTTTCTTTGGTCTAAAGCTTGCCTTGATCTCTCTAGATGAGATTTATATGTCCTCATTAGCTCCATTTTCCACTTCCCTTGCATCAAAATCTTTGCTTGGATTTCTTAGTCTTAGCCTGGTTAAGTCAGCTATCTCAAACCTATTAAAGCAAACCAATTTGTTCTTTGAGTAACCCACTCTTCCAGCTGCTGATCTGGTTATAAAGTAGGTATTATTCTTTTGATCATATTACCACTCCACTATGGGATCATATGCTGATAGTGGAGTTTAAGTGATCTCTTCACCGGTATCAGACATGACTAAGGACAGTACTTTGTTTAACAGCACTTTGGATTTATAATTCTTATATTCAAAGATGCTGAAGTACTTAGAAATTTGCTCAAGAATGTCGAGGGGCAGATCAAGTACCTTATTTTCATGATCATAGTACATGATCTCTCCATTTACCCTATTGACAACAAATTTCTTCATCTAAGGGAGATATCCAGCAGCCAACACCTTTGTTCCTTTGATGATTTTGTCCTTGACTTCTGGGTCAATGATCCTTGCCTTTACAACTTTCTTAGGTGCAGTTTTTTTCATTGCAAGGATTGAGGAGATAGGCTGACTATCATAAGGAGTTGTTGATTTAGAGTCAGGGGATGCGGGAGACTCAATCAGTAAATGGGAAGATTCTTAAGTGACTTTCTTTGTTTTGGCATGTTATCTTTACCATTCCTCCTCGTCTTCTTCAAACTTTGGGGGCTCTCCAACTACAACTTTTTGTTTGATTACTCTGATATTCAGATCAAGAGTTCACATACTCATTGGTCCTACTTGTCTACTAGAGAAACCATAATACTTCAGGAACATCTTCATTTGTTGCTTGTCCTTGAACTCTTGTTGACTATTTTCTCCTTGTTTCTTCTCTAGTTCAACCCTCTTTCTGCTAGCTTACTCAACTATTTTCTCCAACTCTGTATGAGTTATAGCTATTAGTTGGGATTTTATCTTAGTAGTGCTCTACTCCATGCCCTCATCAAAATTGAATCCCTTCAACTCAAGTTGAGCTGCTAGGAGACTTAGATGGCACCTTTTTGACAAATTTGGCCTTTGGTTTAAGTGGTGCTTTTGATGTTGTTCTGCTTGGTTCACCACCATGGTTGAATAAGAATGTTGCATTTCTTGCAACTCTCGATTCCTTTGCACTTTTGATCACTCCAATGATATTCTTCTTAATAAAATATTCTTAAGCTCTGCCAGCCTTTTGTTCCATGAATTCTTCATCAGAAATCTGACCTTCAATTTATGTGACTCATTTTTAATTTCTCTTCAGCAGTCATAGGTTTCTTACCTTTGTTAGAGGTAGAGATTTCAGTTGATCTAACTGCTAAAAGTCTAATGGTTACACCTGATGCCTCACCAGCTGACTTGGGATCAACAGAAGTTGTCTGAGCTCTCTTATCATTCTTGGTGACTTCTAGGCCATTAGTTTTCACCTCATAGGTAACTATGGTTTCCGATTCATCCTCCGAATGACCAAATATCATCTCAGCAAATTTTCTATGTTTAGACTTGGGTGTGTCCTTTTGTTTCTTTTGAAGTTGGATTGGTTTAGCTTTAAGAGTCATCCCATGCCTTTCCATGTCATCTTCCATGATCTTTGTGCCTCTTGTGTAAACCACCATTCTATATGAGGATTCATCTGCTAAAGAAGCCTCTTGTCTAGTACTTTTGGTAGTTGCATCAACACCTGATTTATTCAGTACTTCTTGTGACATCCGGTAATTTTCCGTTACCAAACTCCGTTAGTTCCGTTAAGTCTTGCATACACGTGTCGTGAGCACACACTAGTTGTCGTTGAACGTTGGTGACTTAATAAAAATTAATAATGTTAAACAATAATTTCTATGTTGATTAATGGTTGTGATTATGCGATTTAAATATTAATTGTGAATTTTATCGCGTAACTTGGAAACGTGTGTGTTTAATCCGTATGTTTTGTATCTAGTGAAGATAATGCATATGATTATTATTGTTGGTTTATATGCTTATTATTTTAAGTTTAAACCTTTTAAAAAGTAATTAAAAGCTTAGTTTAAATAAAATACAAATTATAAGGGTTGAAAGGGTAATTATGGATTATTAAATAAAACAAAAATCCCAACCCTAGCCCCCACACCTTGATCGGCCACGAATTCACCTTCAAACACACACACACTTCGGTTATCATCAAGAACAAGCAATTCCATTCGATTTTGGACCAATTTCAAACATCACAACAAGTTTTAATCATCAATTGCAAGCCATTACACGTTTAAAGGTTAGATTTTTACATGTTTTTGATGATTTTTCATGTTGGCCGAAAGTTCCATTCGAAACCTGCAATTGAAGGTCGATTCTTGGTTGTTTGTTGATGTTATTATGTTAGCTAGGTTAGATTGATGCTAGTTAACGTCGATTATGCAAGAAAGCTATGATTTTGATACGTTGTTCATAGGTTACTAATAATAGTAACTTTATTTGCATGGATATGGTGATTTGATGATGTATGAATGTTATGGATGTGTTTATAATGATAATTAGATGCTAGATTGTTGATATGAACTTTGAGAAATCGAGAATGCATATTGTAGTTCTTACCTTGCTAAAAATAGTAACTTTTGATGTTGAATGTTGATGAAACATGCCAATTAGATGTTGTTGATCATGTCTAGATGTTGTTATGGACTTAATTTGGTATCCAAATGGTAAATTCATGAATGTTTTAGGTGTTTGATGGATTTGGGATGAACTTTCCCAAAAGGGAAACTTTAATTGTGAAATCTCTTAAATATGATGATTTGGGTATGTTTGGGACATTAGGACCATGCTAGTGTGTTCATGGATGGTTTCTAAGGTGATTAAATGTGTTGTTTAGGTTATATGAATGTTGATTTGGTTTGTTACCTGTTTTGGCCTGTTTATGGAAAAATCATGGTATGAGTCATATAGGTAAGCTAGGACTTTTGTTGATTGATGGTTGATTAAGAATGAACATTTTGGGTGATATGAGCTATGGAAATTGGTATGTTAATGATCATCATACACACGTGCGAATCTGAGGCCCCTACTTAGTAGGATTGGCAGGGTTTAGGGTGTGAAGTCATGAGTGGCTTCACATGGCATGTGATGCATGATTTGATCCTTGTATGGTGTATTATTTGTGTTATAGATGTTATGAGCATGATAATAGTTTGAGATTCGCATGACTTGTATGATATCTGGTGGTATGATGATCTAATTAGTACATGTGGTTAATGAAGTGTTATATGTAATCAGTTTGTATGATAATCATGTGTGATAGGCTGTATGATTGTTTGAATGGAAATTCACCTATAATGTAACCAACGGGTCAAACGGGTCAACTAGGTCAAGTGTGTCTTGTCTTTCTAAAACCTTGAGTTCTTTGGGTTGTAGAGCACTTAGGGTTTCATATTGATTCTGTGTACACGTACTTATGTACTCATGTGTTCTAGGTGACCTTTGAAGGTTGTCTTTCCCCTCTTTCTTTCAAGTTAAGCTTTAAGTTAATTCTTGCACGTATCAGGTGAGTTCTTGCCCCACTCTTTTTACATAATCTCTTTTGGGGGAGATAGCATACTGTTGATCACAAACGCTTTTAAATATGAGTGTGTATAATATTAATATAGTGTTGTTTACCATGGAAAGTCCTCATACTTTCGGATTGTTAATATTGACTAGCGGGAAATTTTGGGTAGTACTACTGGGTTTGACGAGCCCCACCTGTGCGACCGAGGTCAAACTGGTGCAATTTTGTCCTAACATATATTCGTCACGACCTGGTAAGTCATGACGGGAGGCACAAACTATCACAGTCAACTTCAATCGCGAAATCACTATGTTTAATATTTTCATGTTAATAGACTAGCTATCTATTGCAATACACTACATATGCTCTGGAAACTGTTGATTAGTTTATATTTTAACACAAACTCTTGAACTCACCAACCATGTGTTGACTTGGTTAGTATGCTATTCTCAGGTTAAGGTTGCTTTTGCCTAGGAGCACGTCACACGGGTCAGCATCATGGTGTTTGGCAGCATGTGTATGAAACATTATTTTGGGTTAAGATTGTTTAAACATCGTGTTTTGGTTTTGCATAATACTTGGGCGCGTATGTTTGCGCATTTTCAAATCATGTTTCATTGTTTTGGGTTTACTAGTTTATTTAACGCTTTCGCATGGTTTTAAAGTTTGAACTTTGGTTGGTTTTATTTTAAATGTGGTATATAGTGTCGTTCTGAGTAACTATTGACTGTGATCCTGGTTTGTTCACACGCCTCGCGGTAAAACTCCGCTCGTGGATTTTGAGGGTGTGACAGATTGGTATCAGAGCCATTGGTTATAGGGAACTAGGTTGCATACACACACTAGACTATAACCGCACAGTTGTTAGTTACTTATCGCTTACTCTCCTTACTGTATACTCATTGGCATACGCAACACGTACTTCACAGCATGGCATCGTCATCCAGAAATTTAGGCAAGAGACCTGCACGATCTGAGTCACCTCCTATGTCTCCCGTACTTGATAGGGGATTTAACTGGCCCCGCATCCTTATCCTCCTGGCGAGATAGACTGGGATCAGCCTTTCATACCTCCTGAGCTCGATCCTCCGCGGAACTGGGATTTCTACCCCACCTACATAAACCGTATGGCTTATAGAGAGCGCGTACCACCAGTAGCTCCTACACGACCTAGGACTAGGTCATCAACCGCCTCTGCATTGCCTACTCTTCCTACCTTGAGCATCCCTCTCAAGCAGGCGTTTGCAGCTTTGGTAGCCACTCTAGACAGGGAGCGGCAGCGGATTAGAGGACTCATGATGAGAACTCTGCATTACGATCTGAGATGCGTCAGTTGCGTTTCCAGGTAGAGACGCTTTAGGAGCGACTCTCGATGGCCATTGGTGGACATCATACTCTGGCAGGCAACGTTGTAGCACTTAGTGGGTGCATGGATGCACAGGATCACCATAACATAGTGATCGATGATAGGTTTGCTGATTTAGAGGCACAGCTAGCAGCACTTCAGGTTGTTGAAGCCCCTGCACCTTTGGTGGACCCTGATGAGGAAGACCCAGAAGAGGAACCCAAGGAAGCCCCCGAAGAAAAACCAGCAGAGATGGATGAGGACAGTGACGGATCTGACATACTAGACTGATTCTACTTTTAAATGACTTAGACTATGTAGTGTTTCTTTTCTTTGAAACCTATGTGGGGAGAGTTGTTTCCCACCCAACTGACAAACTTAAATTTTGACATTGATGGAATATTTTGTGACTCAATTGCAATTTATTTATCTTTGGTTATTATTTCTGTTATAAATGTTGTGGTTGTGTTGAATGCATTATTTCTTATTGTTTACTGTACCTTGATGAGATTAATGTGTTGGATGTTACTCATTATTGTATTTGTGAATTGTAAAGTGAAATATGGACGCATGTGGAAGAGGACGTGGACGTGGGCGTGGTCGTGGACGTGGCGCCGGAGGCTGTGGTGCTGGAGCCATAAACATGATGCCTGCGGAATTGGCGGCATTAATTAACGAACATGTTCAGGCGGTAGTGGCTGCTGCCCAACCGGGACAACCAGCAGGTAAATGATAACAAGAGGTTAAACTAATTATTCTAGTTAATTGTCTAGGATATCTGACTAATGTTTGGGATTGTCAAAACAGGACCACCACCATGTACCTACATGTCCTTCATGGACTGTAAACCCCATACCTACAGCGGGACGAAAGGAGCTTGTAGGGCTTGTAAGGTGGTTTGAGAAGACATAGTCTGTCTTCGCAAAATGTAACTGCCCGCCTGCTGATCAGGTGAAGTATGCTACCGGGACATTGGAAGGCACAACACTTTCCTGGTGGAATGCTCAGGTGCAAATGGTGGGTCAGGCCATGGCCAATGAACTACCTTGGGATGAGTTTAAGGGGATTATGACCGAAGAATACTGCCCCCGAAATGAAGTGCAGAAACTGGAGATTGAGTTCTGGCAACTCAAAATGCAAGGCTCAGAAATTGAAGCCTACACGACCCGTACTCATGAGTTAGCCACTTTATGCCCAGGGATGGTGAATGAAATGCACAAGAGGGTTGAGCATATGGGGATTGGTGCCCGAAATTCAAAGTATGGTAACTGCCTCTAACCCCACTACCATACAACAAGCTATCCGAACAGCCCACAGGCTGAGTGATCAAGCAGTAGAGCAAGGTCGATTACCTAAGCGGGGTACGGTGGCAAGCGTGCCCGACCATAAATGCAAGTGGGATGGTTCAAGAAACAAGGGATCGTCATCCAGCAGCCAATCTCAACCTCAGCAACAGCAGCAAAGTCAGCAACAGCAACGGAAGTTCGATAACAATCGAAGCTTCAACCAGGCGACTCCCTCAAATCAAGGACCCGGTGGGTATGACGAAAGACAGCCGAAGTGCAACCAGTGTAACTACCACCATGTGGGTCGATGTGATAACTTCAAGTGCCAACGTTGTGGGAAGATTGGTCACGCAGCCAAAGACTGCCGGGGTGAACTGATGAAAAAGCCACAACAATCACAAGAAACTCCGAAAGGTTGTTTTGAGTGCGGAAAAGAAGGCCATTACAAACGCAACTGTCCCCAACTTAAGAGGAATGGTAATGGCAACAACAACAATGGAAACACCAGAAACAATAACAATGGCAACAACAATAACAACAACAATAATAATGGCAACAACAATGGTGGAAACAACAATGGAGCCAAAGGAAGAGCCTTCATCATTGGCTCAGGTGAGGCTCTAAATGACCCTACAACTGTAACTGGTAAATTTTCGGTTAATGGTCGTTTTGCTACCGTATTATTCGATACCGGAGCTGATAGAAGTATCGTGTCCACTAGGTTCTGTAGTCTTTTAAGTGATATTCCCTCAGCCTTAGAATCTAAATACACCGTGGAGTTAGCTAACGGCACACAGATTCACGTAACGCATATTCTTAGAGACTGCAAGATAGAGCTTGCTGGTCATACATTCACCATAGATCTCATGCCTGTTGCGTTAGGAAGCTTTGATGTGGTAGTAGGCATGGATTGGCTTTCCGAAAAACAAGCGGAAGTCATATGCCACGAGAAGATCATATGGATTCCCATTGGTGAAGAAGTCCTTACGGTCAGAGGTGATACGTGTGGTGCGGTGATAGGCATCATCTCGTTTATGAAGGCATAGAAGTTGTTACGAAAGGGTCGACTAGCCATATTGGCACTCGTCACAGATAAACAGATCGAGGAAAAGAAGATAGAGGATATCCCCGTAGTTCGTGAGTTTCCCGAGGTGTTTCCGGAAGACCTGCCTGGATTACCGCCTCATCGTCAAGTTGAATTCCAGATTGAGTTAACTCCAGGAGCCGCTCCAATTGCGAGAGCACCGTACCGGTTAGCTCCGAACGAACTGCAGGAATTATCCGCGCAACTACAAGAGTTGTTGGATAAAGGGTTTATCCGATCGAGTTCGTCGCCCTGGGGAGCGCCAGTTCTATTTATGAAGAAGAAGGATGGTACATTTCGAATGTGCATTGACTATAGGGAACTGAACAAGGTTACTATCAAGAATAGATATCACTTACCTCGTATCGATGATTTGTTTGATCAACTGCAAGGATCAAGCTATTACCCTAAGATTGATCTGAGGTCTGGGTATCACCAGCTGAGAGTTCGAGAAGAGGACATCTCGAAGACTGCTTTCCGTACACGATATGGTCACTATGAATTTTTGGTCATGCCATTTGGGTTGACGAATGCACCAGCAGTATTCATGGACCTCATGAATCGCATGTGCAAACCCTATCTTGATCAGTTTGTTATCGTCTTTATTGATGACATATTGATATACTCAAGGACTGAGGAAGAACATGGAGAGCACTTACGTTTAATCTTGGAATTACTTAGAAAGGAACAACTGTATGCAATGTTTTCTAAGTGTGATTTCTGGATACGTGAGGTATAATTCTTGGGTCATATTGTCAACGAGAAGGGAATACATGTTGATCTAAGATTGAACAACCTCTCACAGCCTTGACTCATAAGGGAACAACATACAAATGGGGTGAGAATCGGGAATCTGCTTTCCAGTTGCTGAAACAGAAACTGTGTAGCGCACCAATATTAGCGTTACCGGATGGTAGTGATGACTTCGTAGTCTACTGCGATGCGTCTATTCAAGGACTTGGATGCGTCTTGATGCAGCGGATAAGGTGATAGCTTATGCCTCTAGAAAGTTGAAGATTCATGAGAAGAACTATACCACCCATGACTTGGAACTGGGTGCGGTAGTTTTTGCCTTAAAGATCTGGAGACATTACTTGTACGGTACCAAATGCACTATTTACACTGATCACAAGAGTCTCCAGCACATCTTTGAGCAAAAGAAGTTGAACATGAGGCAAAGACGCTGGGTGGAATTGTTAAACGACTATGATTGTGCTATCAAGTATCATCCGGGAAAGCAAACGTAGTTGCTGACGCGCTGAGTAGGAAAGAAACTACTAAGCCTCGACATGTGCGAGCTTTGCAACTTACTATCAGCACACAGTTACCTGAACAAATCTGAGAGGCTCAGACAGAAGCTCTGAAAGCAGAAAACATTGGGTCTGAATCGTTAAGGGGAATGGAAAAACAATTGGAAGTAAAAGCGGATGGAATTCGTTACTTCATAGATAGACTTTGGGTACCTTTACATGGAAATCTGATAGATTTGGTCATGAGTGAGGCACACAAGTCTAAGTACTCTATACATCCTGGATCTGACAAGATGTACCACGATTTAAAGGCGCACTATTGGTGGCCTAACATGAAAGCAGATGTTGCTACTTATGTGAGCAAGTGTCTGACCTGCTCAAAGGTGAAAGTGGAGTATCAGAAACCATCTGGTCTACTACAACAACCTGAGATCCCTATGTGGAAGTGGGATCAGATATCAATGGATTTTATTACTAAGTTACCTCGCACTTCTACGGGATGTGACACAATATGGGTTATCGTGGACCGATTAACAAAGTCTGCTCATTTTCTAGCGATAAAGGAAACAGACAAGATGGAAAAATTAACTTGACTCTATTTGAAGGAGATCGTTTCGAGGCATGGGGTACCGATCTCAATTATTTCTGACCGCGATTCTCGTTTCACATCACACTTCTGGCAGTCGTTGCAGAAAGCTCTAGGTACGCGATTGGATATGAGTACTGCTTATCATCCACAGACTGATGGTCAAAGCGAGCGTACTATACAGACTTTGGAGGACATGTTACGTGCTTGTGTGATTGACTTTGGGAATAACTGGGAAGTTCACCTACCATTGGTGGAATTTTCTTACAACAACAGCTATCACACTAGCATAAAGGCGGCACCTTTTGAAGCTTTGTATGGGAGAAAGTGTAGATCACCAGTTTGCTGGGCTAAAATTGGTGATAGTCAATTAACGGGTCATGAGTTAGTACACGAGACAACTGAGAAGATTGTCCAGATAAGAAACCGCATGGCCGCAGCGCGAGACAGGCAGAAAAGCTATGCTGACAAGCGACGGAAACCTTTGGAATTTCAGGTTGGTGACAAAGTCTTATTGAAAGTCTCACCATGGAAAGGCGTAGTTCGGTTTGGTAAGCGAGGAAAGCTAAATCCGAGATATGTTGGACCATTTGAGATCTTGGAAAGAATAGGTCCAGTGGCTTATCGACTAGCCTTACCTGATTCATTGAGTGGAATCCATGATGTATTCCATGTTTCAAATCTGAAGAAGTGCCTAACGGATGAAACTATGGTCGTACAGCTTGAAGAAGTTCAAGTAGACGAACAGTTACGCTTCATTGAGGAACCGGTCGAGGTGATGGATCGAGAGGTAAAGAAAGCAAGATACCCATTGTCAAAGTTCGATGGAACTCGAGACATGGACCAGAATTCACGTGGGAACGTGAAGACCAAATGAAGCTTAAGTACCCTCAGCTATTCGAAAGGACGATGCCAGCCGGCGAAGGTACTGATTAAATTTCGGAACGAAATTTCTTTCAACATGGGGATGATGTGACAACTCATCCAAAACTCACTCGATTTCGATTTTCTTCTGCCAATGCAGTAGACCAGTGATGGAACACTCACCATGTAACGCAATTTTCGGGACGAAAATTCTTTCAACATGGGGATAATGTGACATCCAGTAATTTTCCGTTACCAAACTCCGTTAGTTCCGTCAAGTCTTGCATACACGTGTCGTGAGCACACACTAGTTGTCGTTGAACGTTGGTGACTTAATAAAAATTAATAATGTTAAACAATAATTTCTATGTTGATTATTGGTTGTGATTATGCGATTTAAATATTAATTGTGAATTTTATCGCGTAACGTGGAAACATGTGTGTTTAATCCGTATGTTTTGTATCTAGTGAAGATAATGCATATGATTATTATTGTTAGTTTATATGGTTATTATTTTAAGTTTAAACCTTTTAAAAAGTAATTAAAATCTTAGTTTTAATAAAATACAAATTATAAGGGTTGAAAGGGTAATTATGGATTATTAAATAAAACAAAAATCCCAACCCTAGCCCCCACACCTTGATCGGCCGCGACTTCACCTTCAAACACACACACACTTCGGTTTTCATCAAGAACAAGCAATTCCATTCGATTTTGGACCGATTTCAAGCATCACAACAAGTTAGAATCATCAATTGCAAGCCATTACACGTTTAAAGGTTAGATTTTTACATGTTTTTGATGATTTTTCATGTTGGCCGAAAGTTCCATTCGAAACCTGCAATTGAAGGTCGATTCTTGGTTGTTTGTTGATGTTATTATGTTAGCTAGGTTAGATTGATGCTAGTTAACGTCGATTATGCAAGAAAGCTATGATTTTGATACGTTGTTCATAGGTTACTAATAATAGTAACTTTATTTGCATGGATATGGTGATTTGATGATGTATGAATGTTATGGATGTGTTTATAATGATAATTAGATGCTAGATTGTTGATATGAACATTGAGAAATCGAGAATGCACATTGTAGTTCTTACCTTGCTAAAAATAGTAACTTTTGATGTTGAATGTTGATGAAACATGCCAATTAGATGTTGTTGATCATGTCTAGATGTTGTTATGGACTTAATTTGGTATGCAAATGGTAAATTCATGAATGTTTTAGGTGTTTGATGGATTTGGGATGAACTTTCCCAAAAGGGAAACTTTAATTGTGAAATCTCTTAAATATGATGATTTGGGTATGTTTGGGACATTAGGACCATGCTAGTGTGTTCATGGATGGTTTCTAAGGTGATTAAATGTGTTGTTTAGGTTATATGAATGTTGATTTGGTTTGTTACCTGTTTTGGCATGTTTATGGAAAAATCATGGTATGAGTCATATAGGTAAGCTAGGACTTTTGTTGATTGATGGTTGATTAAGAATGAACATTTTGGGTGATATGAGCTATGTAAATTGGTATGTTAATGATCATCATACACACGTGCGAATCTGAGGCCCCTACTTAGTAGGATTGGCAGGGTTTAGGGTGTGAAGTCGTGAGTGGCTTCACATGGCATGTGATGCGTGATTTGATCCTTGTATGGTGTATTATTTGTGTTATAGATGTTATGAGCATGATAATAGTTTGAGATTCGCATGACTTGTATGATATCTGGCGGTATGATGATCTAAGTATTACATGTGGTTAATGAAGTGTTATATGTAATCAGTTTGTATGATAATCATGTGTGATAGGCTGTTATGATTATTTGAATGGAAATTCCCCTATAATGTCACCAACGGGTCAAACGGGTCAACTGGGTCAAGTGTGTCTTGTCTTTCTAAAACCTTGAGTTCTTTGGGTTGTAGAGCACTTAGGGTTTCATATTGATTCTGTGTACACGTACTTATGTACTCATGTGTTCTAGGTGACCTTTGAAGGTTGTATTTCCCCTCTTTCTTTCAAGTTAAGCTCTAAGTTAATTCTTGCGCGTATCAGGTGAGTTCTTGCCCCACTCTTTTTACATAATCTCTTTTGGGGGAGATAGCATACTGTTGATCGCAAACGCTTTTAAATATGAGTGTGTATAATATTAATATAGTGTTGTTTACCATGGAAAGTCCTCACACTTTCGGATTGTTAATATTGACTAGCGGGAAATTTTGGGTAGTACTACTGGGTTTGACGAGCCCCACCTGTGCGACCCGAGGTCAAACGGGTGCAATTTTGTCCTAACATATATTCGTCATGATCTGGTAAGTCGTGACGGGAGGCACAAACTATCACAGTCAGCTTCAATCGCGAAATCACTATGTTTAATATTTTCATGTTAATAGACTAGCTATCTATTGCAATACACTACTTATGCTCTAGAAACTGTTGATTGGTTTATATTTTAACGCAAACTCTTGAACTCACCAACCATGTGTTGACTTGGTTAGTATGCTATTCTCAGGTTAAGGTTGCTTTTGCCTAGGAGCACGTCACACGGGTCAGCATCATGGTGGTTGGCAGCATGTTATGAAACATGTTTTGGGTTAAGATTGTTTAAACACCGTGTTTTGGTTTTGCATAATACTTGGCCGCGTATGTTTGCGCATTTTCAAATCATGTTTCATTGTTTTGGGTTTACTAGTTTATATAACGCTTCCGCATGGTTTTAAATTTTGAACTTTGGTTGGTTTTATTATAAATGTGGCATATAGTGTCGTTCTGAGTAACTATTGACTGTGATACTGGTTTGTTCACACGCCTCACGGTAAAACTCCGCTCGTGGATTTTGAGGGTGTGACACTTCTGCAGCTTCTAATAGCACTTTTAGTAATGGTGCTTCTTCTTTAGCAGATGCCTTGAGAGAGGCTTCAAGTCCTATCACAAGCTCTCTCTCTAATGATTCCTGATTAGATATCTTTCTTTTAAGAGAGAGCAAGGGAGAAGTTTATGGAATAACTCTTTTTAGAACCTTGTTGTTTTATGATGATGATGATCGTCCAAGGATCTTTTTAATCTCTCAACAATGATTAATAATCAATCATCACAATCATCATGGTGCGAAACCCATAATGAATGATATGAACTCTAGTGTATGTTTTTGTGTGATTGTTTGTGTGTGTTTGTGTGATTGAATGCTCAAAGTAATAAATTTCTTGTTTGATTGATAATTTGTTCCAAAGGTTATAAAGAATAAGGGTACAAGGATATTTATAACTTATGCAAATACAATCTACAATTAAAAAAGTACCCTTATGTAAACACAAATTACATAATAATCCTAAGCTTAAGTGTTGTCCACTAGATGATAAAGTGTCAGATGGAAGTTAGAATGTCCGTTGTGGATGATTGACATTTTTGTCCGCTGTGTATGTTGGTCATCTATTGTGAACACTTGTGATTTGTTTGATGTTGTCCGCTGTTGATATTGGTCATCCGCTATGGACTTGTTTATCAGCTTTGGACTTTTTTCATCCGCTGTCAGCACTTGGACATTTATGATTATCTTCATCCATTAGGAATTGTTATGAATCTGTTATGAGAACCTCTTCATCCGCTGCCAACATTTGTACAAAATTTCATTTATCTACAAATTCTGTAAAAGAAATATAAATAATAATTATTGTTTTTTTGAATAATACTTATGTTTAGATGTTAGTATATGATTGATTGAATGTTAGAACTTGTTTGGTTCATTAAGGCATGTATTATCCTTCAATATGCTTGTTGTAATCCTAAAATACTCCCCCTAAGGATGATGCTACCAATCTGATATGTTTGAGTTATTTTTTTATGATTTTTTTTAGTCATGATTTGTACTGTTTGATTGTTATGCTTGATTATACTTGATTGGATGATTGGTTGATCAATTGATTGATTGATTATTCTTGATTGGATGATTGGGTGATTACATATGTATAATCAGTTTGATTTGTTTGAAATGATTAATATGAATGATTGATTGATTTGTTGTATTGTTGAATAAAATTATGTATGATTAAATGATGTTCCAAATGGTTGATTGATATTATGTATGCTTTGTGATTGTTTGGTTAGCCATAAATGTTTGTTACTTGATTTGATTGTTTGGTTATTAGTGAATGTTTGTTAGGAATGAAAAGGTCCTCCTTCATCCTGACTTTTCTACACTTTCGTAAAGATTGGACAAGGTCTTGGATCTTTTCTTCAATTATTGTATCTTTGGCTGCTTGTGCTTGTGAGGTAGTGGAACTACTTTAAGTGTATTCAAGCAATTGGTAATATGCTCAGTAAAGTATTCCACTGCATTGACTTGATCCTTGTATGAATAAATGCTTGGCAGTTGGACCACCTATTCAAGTGTTGATTAATCTAGGCTTTGAACTTCAATGTTGCTAACTAGAATGGTTACAACATGATCACCTTTCAACATATTCAAGTTGTTGTTTTCTAAAATCTTAAGGCTTGTAATTCCTTCAATATTAGTTAATGATTACTGAATAATTTTTAACCTTTGCATCATAGCAGCATTAGTATATATTATGCCTAGGATCCTCAACATATGAATGAAGTAACAACAAACTACCCTTGCATAGTACATCTTGTATTGTAAGGAATGAATTTGTTTTCATGAATGATACATATGAACGATGTAGCAGTTTAATCTCAACAGGATCAAAATCCTTATGTCTTCAGCTTCTTTTCCTTTAAGCTTTCTTTCCAAGACTACTTCAAAATGATTTTCATTTTAGTACCATCTTGTGATTGGGTGGTTATACTGATTGCCATCTATCTTTTTCATTATCAGCTTTAGATCAATTGGCCTCAAAGGATATCCAACTCTATTTAGCATTTCGTATCTAGGCTCTCATCTTTGCCTTCATGTTGAATTTGTTGTTAGCCTGCTTGTTTTTGTTCTGTTCTGAGCCTTTCTATATGAAGTTTGTTTTCTCTATCGGATTTCTTTTCATCTCATGTTGCTATCTATTCATGTATGATCTTAGTATGTGAAAGAAATTAGATCCCTTTGAATTGCTTGAGTGGTTAACCATTCTCAATTAAATCAAATCAAGTCTGTCTTCATATGATAGGGAGCCAAGTTGGGATACATATGATAAGCCTTGGACATGTCCAGATACCCTCTTTATCAATACAACATCCGAGACTTCATCATACTTCCCTGCAGCAATCTCCCCCTCATTTGTTGATGAAGTAAGAGTGATCCTGTCATATAACTTCACAAAGTTGGTGTTCTAATTGATCATCTCTCTTACTTCATTTCCTTCTAGCTAGAGTCTATGAGGAATAAACAGTCGTGGTTCCTCAATAGGATATATAGTTATGTTGGTGCTTGGTGCTAAGTAGAAAGTTCAGAGGTAGGGTATGGTTAGTGTCACACCCTCAAAATCCATGTGCGTGGTTTTACCACGAGGCTAGTGAACAATCCAGGATCCAAGTCATTAGTTACTCAGAACGACTTTATATGTAACATTTAAAACATACCAGAGTTTAAAACTTTAAAACATAGCGGAAGCATTTAGTAAATATTTCAAACCCAAATATTAGAATGTAAAATGCGCAAAACATGCGCCCAAAATAATATTTGTAAATATGCTATAAAACCAAATGTGAACAAATAAGTGCTCAAAAACATGCTGGACTTGTGAGTGCTCTTAAATGCAGCTGCTAGTAACGACCTAAGAAAGCAAACTAAAAGTGTCAACACGACGGTTGGTGAGTTCAAGAGTTTGTAAGTCATCATAAACAATAGTGTTTGTAAAACATAATCAAGTGTATTGAAATAGATAGCTAGTATAATTTCATAAGTAACAACCATAGTGATTTCACAATTGAAGCTGACTGGGTTCATTTGTTTGCCTTCCGCAACGACATACCAAGTTGTGATGTTGTTAGTCGTTTAGGATAATATTGCACCCTCATATGAGTGGGGCTTGTCAGACCCAGTAGTACTCCCCAAGATCTCCCACTAATTACCTTAATTAACGATCTGAAAGTGTAAGTAATTTCTATGGTATATCACGCTAAGTTATACTACACACAAGTTATAATAATAAAGCGTTTGAAAATATAAGTACGCTTTCTCCCCCAAAAATAGAGTGAATAAAAGTGGGGCATTGAACTCACCTGGTGCGCAAACGAACAATAATAAAAAAGCTAACGGTGAGTGGAAAGACAAACTGTCAAAGATTACCTAGAACACGTGAGTACATAAGTACGTGTAACCAGAAAGTTTAACAACCCTAAGTGCTCAATAAACACACCGACCCAAGGGTTTTGGAAAATAAAGACACATTTGACCTAGTTGACCCGTTTGACCTGTTGATGACATGTTAATTTAAATCTTGTTTAATCAAGTATAGTAGCTCATTATTCAAGATTATCATACAAGTTATTCACGTATGCCACATTATGAATCTTAAGTTCTGTCAAGATCATCATACCAACATAGATTATCATACAACACATGAAAATCTCTACCAGTCATCATGCTCAACATAAATATAATTACATCACAAATAGCAAATCACACATTTAGTTTAATCACACAAAACATGTCATGTTAAACCACTCACAACTTCACATCCTAAATCCTGCCAATCCTAGTAAGTAGGGGCCTTAGATCGTACGCGTGTATGATATTCATGAACACATTTCCCAACATAATTCATACCAATTAGCATACATAACCATGACTACTATAATCCCCAAACATGATTCCATAATTTTATAATATAACTTATCACTTGCACAATATTTCCCAAAATCTAGATTTCCCAAATAATCCATCAAGTATCCACATGAGCCATTAATGCATTCTAAGGCATTAGACATCATCAACAAGCATTCTAGCATGATCCTAACATCATATACATGCCCAATTCACAAGATCCAATGATTCACATCAATAAAGTTTCCTTTTCGAAAAGTAACACCCTACAACCAATCTATCATCCAATTCAATCATAAATTCATTAACTTTATACCTAATCTAGTTCATAGCAATCATCTAAACATTAACAATCCATCAAATTCCCAATTTTCATGCAAAAAAGTTTCTACTTATAGTAATGTATGAACAACGCATTGATTCCATGAAATTCTTGCATAACCTACGTAAACTAGTAACAATACAATACAACTAACATTATAGCATCATCAAATCATATCAAGTTTGACTTCTTCAATGTTAATTGAACTAGGGTTGTTCTTGAATCAAAAACTATGAAAAAGCTTGTTAAAACTCACCTTAAATAATGTAATGATCAAGAATTAAACTTGCTACAATATTGGAATGATCAAGGCTAAACAAAATCGAATGTTCTTGATGTTGGAAGCTTGAAATCACAAGAATAATGATGGGGAAGGGGTTTCGACCGAATGGGGTGTTGGGTGGGGGGCTAGAGTTTTAACTTTGTTAATTTTAAGTTTAGTACCATTTACCAAATAACCCTCCTTGTTTAAATTTTATAAAAAGTAATCTTTTAACACTTTTTAAATAATTTTTAACTAAAAACTCATGTATTATTAGTCAACAATGATAATCATATATTTCAACTAGAAACAAAACACATGAATCAAATATCATATGTTGTCACGTTATAAAGTAAAATTCACCAAATAATATTTAAAATTCATGAATCACCTAACCACATTGTAATAATTTAAATTACTTGTTAAGTTATTATTTATTAACCACAGTTAATAATTATCAAGTCACCAACGTTCAATGACAACTAGTGTGTGCTCACAACACGTGTATGCAAGACCTAACGAAACTAATGGAGTTTTGGTAATGGAAAATTACCAGATGTCACATTATCCCCATGTTGAAAGAATTTTCATCCCGAAAATTGCATTACATGGTTGTGTTACATCACTGGTCTACTTCGTTGGCACAAGAAATCAAGTGAGTTGTCACATCATCCCCATGTTGAAAGAATTTTCATCCCGAAAATTGCATTACATGGTTGTGTTACATCACTGGTCTACTTCGTTGGCACAAGAAATCAAGTGAGTTGTCACATCATCCCCATGTTAAAGGATATTTCGTCCCGAAATTTAATCATTACTTTTGCCGGCTATCATCTTCATTTCGATCAACTGAGGATACTTAAGCTTCATTTGATCCTCACGTTCCCACGTGAATTCCGGTCCATGTCTTGAGTTCCAACGGACTTTGACTTTGGGTATCCTGCTTTGCTTAAGAGTCTTGATTTCATGATCCATTACCTCAACAAGATCTTCAATAAATCATATTTTTTCATCTACTTGTACCTCCTTGAGTGGTACAACCAATGTCTCGTTAGATAAGCACTTCTTTAGGTTTGAGACGTGAAAAACATTATGAACTCCACTCAACGAGTCAGACAGATTTAATCAATATGCCACTGGACTGATTCCTTCTAGAATCTCAAATGGTCCAACATATCTTAGATTAATCTTGCCTCTTTA
Organism: Flaveria sonorensis; assembly: GCA_025506505.1. Lineage (NCBI taxonomy): Eukaryota > Viridiplantae > Streptophyta > Magnoliopsida > Asterales > Asteraceae > Flaveria > Flaveria sonorensis. Next base: position 26,065,570 of record CM046435.1, on the reverse strand, counting down.
ATCAAATCGAATCACACCTTTCCATTGTGAGACTTTCAGCAATACTTTGTCTCCAACCTAAAACTCTAAAGGTTTCCTTGGCTTGTCAGCGTAGCTCTTCTATCGGTCTCATGCTGCAGCCATATGATATTTTATCTGCATGAACTTTTTAATAGTTACATGCACCAATTCAGGGCCAGTCAGCTGACTATCACCAACTTCCGCCTAACAAACTGGTGATCTAGACTTTTGACCATACAATGCCTTAAACGATGCTGCCTTAATGCTAGTGTGATTGGTATTGTTGTAAGAAACTCCACCAATATCAAATGAACTTCCCAATTGTAACCAAAGTCAATCACACAAGCTTGTAACATGTGCTCTAACGTTTGAATAGTACGCTTGCTTTGCCCATCGGTATGCGGATGCTAGGAAGTGCTTATATCTAGAAGTGTACCTAAAGATTTTTGCAACGATTTCCAGAAATGGGATGTACAACAAGCGTCACGATTCAAAATAATTAAAATTGGTACACCATGTCGAGAAACCACTTCTTTCAGTTATATCCGAGTTAGCTTATCCATCTTGTCCATTTCTTTGATTACTAGGAAATGAGCGGACTTAGTCAGTCGATCCATGATCACCCATATCATGTCACAACCACTAGGAGTCCTCGGTAAGTTTGTAATAAAATACATGGAAATCAGCTCCTACTTTCACAAAGGAATCTCACCTTGTTACATTAACCTCGATGGTTTTGGTACTCAACTTTCACCTTAGAGCAGGTTAAACACTTGCTCATGTTTATAGCTACATTCACCTTCATACTAGGCCAACAATAGTGCGCCTTCAGATCATGATACATCTTGTTAGAATCAGGATGAACTTCCTTGATTTTTTCAGGTGTGCCTCACTCATTACTAATCCCATTGACTGTCTCTTCAAATTTCTTGTCCATCCCACGTAAGGACTCAGATCCAACGTTTTACACTTTCAAGGATTCAACCTGAGCTTTCTTGATTTTTTTAGGTTGTTGAGTGCTGATCGTAAGTCGCTACCTCATATTCAGCTCTTTCTGCTCAAAGATATGCTGAACACTCTTGTGATCGGTGTAAATTGTGCATCTAGTAGCATACAAGTAATGTCTCCAGATCTTCAAGGCAAAGACTACTGAACCTAGTTCCAAATCATGGGTGGTGTAGTTCTTTTCATGAACTTCTAGTTGTCTTAAGGCATAGGCTATCACTTTGTCATATTGCATTAGGACACAACCAAGTCTTTGGATAGAAGCATCACAGTAAACCACAAATTCATCACTTCCCTCTAGTAATGTTAATATCAATGTGCTACATAGTTTCTGTTTCAACAACTGAAAAGCTACTTCTTGACACTCTCCCCATTTATATGTTGTACCTTTATGGGTCAAAGCAGTGAGAGGTTGAGCAATCTTTGAAAATCCCTCAATGAAATGCCAATAATACCCTGCAGTCCAAGAAATTGCTATATTTTACTAGGCATCTTGGGAATTGACGGGTTCTTTATTTCCTCAATATTAGTAGTATCCACATGGATTCCCTTTTTGTTAATTTTATGACCTAAGAATTGCACTTTATGAATCCAGAAATCACACTTGGAAAACTTGGCATACAGTTGTTCCTTTTAAGCAGTTCCAAGATTAGACATAGATTCTCCTCATGTTCCTTGGTCCTAGAATTGATCAATATGCGTCGATAAACATGATAACAAACTGATCAAGTTAGGGTTTGCACACACGATTCATGAGATCCATGAATACCGCTGATGCATTAGTCAACCCAAATGGCATGACCAAGAATTCATAATTACCATAACGAGTATGGAATTTAGTTTTTGAGATGTCTGTTGGATCATATGAAGCTGGTGCAACCAAAACAACACTTAGAAGAATTTTGAAGTGCACCGAAGCCAAAATGACCTTGGAAGAATTTATTCTTCCGAAGCCATTTACCTTCAGAAGAACCAACTATGAACAAGTGGACATAAGTATGGTCTGTCTGACAGCTCGCTGCAACTCTGTTATACTGCATTGCGCTTTCCCACACCCATGTAGTTAACCATACTTTAATCAAATGTTCACCATTCTCAACTTAGTACAGTTGCCATTCTTAGTTGGTGACAAAAGGTAAGTCATGGACCTGTCATGACTACCTAATCTAGGATATTATTACTTTATCTAAGATGCTTTACTTCTAGGAATGTAGTATTTGTCTAGTTGTAAATTCTAGCTAGTTTTTCAAGTATAACCGGCTGTAGATTGTAGTATATATAGTTTCTCCATGTAACTTAGTATCCATGCTTGTAAGAGTCTTGTAATGCTAAGTTGAGAAGTAATATATACAAGTATCTTGAAAAACCATTCTTGTGTTCTTGTGCTTTCATTAACTTATTATATTACTTGTGAACTTAGTAGAGATTCTGCTTCATCAACCCGAGTGATATTAAGTGAGTTTGTGAGAATATCTTGTGTTGTGAGACAAACACCTCTTTAATGTGAGATTTTACCATCCCAAATCACCCTTCTTTTGTTCACACTCACTCACTTCACTAAAATGGCTTTGGAACCATGACCAAGGCTCCTATCATCACTCCGGATGACTTTAGAACCTGGTGCAAATGTATTAAAGGCTTTATCAAGTATCATGGCAACCGCATGTGGAGATCAGTTACTCATGGTCCGTACCAACCAAAGGTGGAATCCCCAGCTGGTAATGGTGCCATGATTGAGAAGGCCGTTGAAGACTACTCTGATGAAGACTTTAAGAAGATGGACATTGACTGCAAAGCCATGACTATTTTGCTTACGACTATACTAAACTCTATAATTGTAGGCTTTAAGCAATGCAAGTCTGCCAAAGAACTCTTTGATGCTTTGAAGCTGATGCACCTTGGTTCTGCTGAATCCAAGGAGTCCAAAAAAGATGTGATGAAGCAAAAGTTTTAGAACTTCACATATATTGTTGGTGAGACCTTGAGCCAACAATACTTCAGATACATGCACTTGATCACCTCTCTTCAGTCTATAGGAGTGGTTCTCAAGAATAGAGACATAGTAAGAAAGTTCATTAGTGCACTTCCTCATGAGTGGACTTTCTTTTGTGTCTTAATCAAGAGAACTGAGAATCTTAACACTCACACTATGACAGAACTATATGGAATCCTTGATGGTTACCGTATGGAGATGGAAACTCAAAAGCCATCTGATGAACAGACTCTCAAACCTTCCTGTTAGCAATGCTCTACATGTTGCTGAAGGTTCAAGAACTCCCCAGCCCCAGTCATACCTGAACTACCCCCAACAGCCATCATCTTCCTCTGGGCCATACATCATGTTCCCCGAGACTCCTAGGTCTCAACAGGCTCAACAAAATCCTTTCCAGGATAGTTGTGCTTTTGTTTCAGGGAATGAACACTCTGGAGATTTTCAATTTTGTTTTGATGATCTGGAGTGTTTTAGCCTAGATGATGTAGAATACATGGACATTGTCCAACAAATGGCTCTCCTGACCTCAAGAGCAAAGAAGTTCTTCAAAAGAACTAGAAGGCAGTTCCCTTAGAACCCAACCAATAACAAATTTTTGTTTGACAAGACAAAGGCCAAGTGTTACAACTGCAACTAGCTTGGTCACTTTGCAAGGGAATGCAAAGCTCCAAGATCCAATCCTAGAGCAACTTAAACCTTCCAACATCCTGCTACCCTAAAGGCTACAACCAAACCCACTGAACAACAGACTGCAACTGTTGCTCAAGAAGTTGATTAGAGCTTCATGGTGCAAGATGTCACTCCTGATCAAGCTCTATTGGCTGGAACTAAAGACACTAAGGTATATGAGCATCTCTGTACCCCAGCCTGTATTGCTAAAGTCAAGTTGTATCAGGAATACAACATGGAAATTAAATCTAATATTGAGTCTTTAAATACTAAAATCTGATTTTAAGAGAGCAGAATCTGACTACCAACTCAAAATAGAAGAGTTACAGAAAACTATGTCCTCTTTAAAACATGAACATTCAAACTATAGGGCTTAAATAAAGATTTAATCTCTTAGTTGACTGAGGCTCAAGCCCAGCTAGTGATAGCTGAGGCTAAAGCCAAGAAGTATGCCATTGAAAAGCATAACATCAACACCATCATTGCATCATCCTCCCACTCAAAGGTGTGTTGCCAAAACAAAAGTGGGTTGGGAACCAATGAAATTGCTCCACCACACTCCTTTTTGTCTATTAGACAGCCAAGATGTGGTACTGATGAGCAAGAGGTTCCAACTGCTGACCCATTACCCAAAGAGCAGAAGAATGATGCAATAATAGGAACCACCACAGGGAAGGATAAGGTAGAGAACCTCATCCCCACAGCTAATGATCAACCCTTAACTACCAAAGCCAGAAAGAACAAAATCAAGGCAGCATGAAAAAACTACCAAGAAGGTTGTTGACACTAAGTTGAAGATAGACCTAAGGCAAAAAGGGTGTATTCATATCAACTTGATTTCAAGTGGTTGGAAATCCTGATTCAGGAAAAGAGTGTAGTACCAGCACTCCTATCATGATGAAGGACCAAAAATTAAAAGGGGAGGCTGTTGAAGAAGAAAAGAGGTGCAAGAAACAATAGTCAACATGCCCCACAAAAATTAACATTGATTGCATAATCTGTGGTCTGCATAACCACATGGCTAAAGATTGTTACTATAATCCAGCAAGCACACATTATGCATCTAATGTTAAGAAGGGAGGAGTCAAGGATGGTTTCACATTTGGACCTTACCATATGATCCAAGTGTTAAGGAAAGGAATGCTTGTTTCCAAAGCCAAGTTGCTTTCTGAAAAAACTCTTTCTTTTGAATGGAAAATAGCTTGGGAAGACAAGGCAAAGAACAAACAAAGGAACAAAATGAATCCTTTGAAACTTTTTAAGAAGAAGACTACTTCGGAAGAAAAGGTGGTAACAACTTTTTTCGAGAAGAAAGAAGTCTCAGAAGCAAGTTATGCTGCATAAGCCTCTTTAGGCTCATTAACACTAATCAACCATAGGATGGAATGGAAGATCAGAAAAGATGCTGAAACCCAATCCTCTTCTTCACAAACCATAATTGAACCCCCATGCATACATTTTGGTTCAATTATATCATCTACATTAGAAGAGCCAAAGACCAACATGGCTTGGGTTTCCAGTAGTAACTAATCATTCACCTTATATGCAGGGACATCCACATGACAAGAATGGAAATGTTTGGATTGTGGATAGTGGATGCTCTAGGCACTTGACAGGAAACATATCTATCCTACAAAAGTTTGAACACTTTGATGGAGGTTCTGTTCATATAGGGGTTGAACCTAAGAGGCCCGGGAAATCAAATCAAGATGAAGATCAAGATCAAGTCACATGTGATCCTAGAGTTATCACGCAAAAACTGCTTCTCGCGCGACAACTACTAGTCGTGCGAGAACTTAGGTTTTTGCGTGAGAACTTCCTTTTGTTTATAAATAGAAGTTTTGCTTTGTAATAGTTAGAACTTTGATAGAGTGATTTTTGTTTCCTGATTTGTACTTACTGTATTGTAATCAAATCAGAGATCAATCGATTTTGAAGTTTATTTACTTGTGTGTTCTTCAATTCTATGTTCAATCTTATATCCATGATGATTAGATTCTGCATTCTCATCGCGAGATCAATCTTCGTTGTATTGTGTGGATCCTTACAATTGGTATCAGAGCCTTGTTGCTCTAGATCGGTTGGTTAAAGATTGAAGAAGTGTTTTTGAAGAGTTCATGAGTTTGAGTTCACTTATTCAAACTTTCTCCTTATTTCTACTGATTTTGATCATTTTGAAGATGGTGAAGCTGATAAATTTCATATTCGTTGATTTGATGACCATTTGAGCTTTAAAACAAGATTAATTGAATCAATTAGAGACAATTAGGATCTTAATCAAACCTAAATCATTAATTGAACACTTACTAAAGTAAAGTTTAATCAATTGGGTGAAAAATTTGAGGCTGAAATACTTAGAATCGAAGAGAATAGTTTAGGCGAAAACTTGATTTTCCGTGCGAAAAGTTGAGGATTTTGCAAAAGTTGGTTCCAACTTTGTTACAACAGAATCAATTGTCGTGACAACTTTCAGTTTTCCCAAAATTCAGTTTCAAAAGTTTTCGTGCGAAAAGTTTGGATTGTTCGTCCGAGAACTTTGAAGATTTTGGGCGATAAGTTGATGATTCGCTCGAGAACTTTGAGTTTGAAGAATTTGTGAAGATTTTGATTTTCCAAGTAAGAACAATGGCTAATCTGAAGCACATCATTGCCACTTTGAATCTCGACAATAAGATTGGTACGAGTACAAAGCCACCTCATCTGCTCAGTGAAGAAGATTACCCAGATTAGGCATTTAGGTTTGAGAACCATGTCATGTATACTGAACCCCGGATGATGAGATCTATCAAGAAAGGTTCATATATTCTGGACACATACAAATGATAAGGGTGATTTAGTCCCAAAACCTAAACATTTATGGGATGAGGAAGACATGAAGAAGAAGGAACTTGATGAAAAAGCCTATGCTGCCATCACCATGGCTCTCAATACTGAGATTGCACAGAAGTTTAAAGACTTTACCAAGGATAAGGATTTATGGGATGCAATGGAGGAACAAATCATGGGCAACAAAGACATGAGAGAGAGCAGAAAAGACATGTTGAACCAAGAGTTCAATATATTTAATCATATACTGGGTGAGACTTTGGAGGCTCAGATGTCTAGGTTTGTGAAGTTAGCACTAAAATGAAGAGTGCAAGAATTACTTTAGAAAATATAGCAGTAAACAAAAAGCTGTTAAATTCTCTAACATATAGCTGGAACAACAACTACACTACTATCAAAAGAACCAAGGATCTGTTCACCTTGACCCTTAGTGATCTCATCTCAACCATCAAATCCTATGATATGGATGATAAGCAGAGGGTAGCAAACTACATCAACTCAATGGGAGCTGAAGCATCTGCATTGTATGCCAAGATGGCCAGTAATCCAAACTATTATGTCAGCTATGCTTAATTGTGTCAACAACAACCGTCAGCATCTTCTGCTCATCCAACTATCAAAGATCAAACCTTGTCCCAATCCTTACCCCAATATCAAGCTACTCATCAAAATCCTTATGTCCAAGCTCAAATTCAATCCCAACCTCAAACCTACCCACAGATTTAAGCTTCTCAACCTACACAACAAGCTTTTGTTGCTAACTCACAACCAACCAAACAAACCATCCAAATAGCTGAAGAGCACCTGGCCTTATTCACTAACTTCATGAACAGTTATGAAGAATTTTTAGCTAGAAGACTCAGTGTACCCAACATCTTGGTGGATGACTTACAACAAGTCAATCCTGATGATGTCAAAGAGAATGATATTAAATACCAGATGGCTATGGTGGTGTACAGAGCCAAGAATTTTGCTGGGAGAACTGGAAGGAAAGTGTTTGGGATGAACAACTCCAGCAAAATAGGGTTTGATAAGTCCAGTTTGAGATGCTACAACTGTAACAAACTTGGTCATTTTGCCAGAGAATGCACTGAACCTTGATCAAATCAGAGTGATCATGGAAAGAAGTTGGTGACTCTGGAGGTGAAAACAAAGAAAGATCAAGCTAGCACATCTAATAACAAAGCTTTGGTGTCTCAAACCAATCAGGATTATGATTGGTCAGACCAAATGGAAATTCTAGACATTAAGCTGTCTACTGCATTATTGGCTGAGATTGAACTAGTTGAACAACCCTATGAAGATAACTTGTTTACTGAGTTTATGTCTAAAGCAGTGTTGGAAGTTGTGTTTATTGAGGAAGAGAAGATTGAAAAAGAAAAAGTGGAAGAGGTGAAAACTAAAGCTGTGGTTGAAAGTGATGAAAATGTTGTTGCGTCTACTCCAGCAAAAGATGAAGAGGTCAAAAAGAAGACTGTTGAGATCACTTCAGTCCAAGTTGAAGAATCAGTTAAAGCTGTTGAGCTTACCCCAGCATCTGTGTGTGCAAAAGAGCAAAGTGCTGTTGAGATCACTCCAGCAACAAAAGAAGATGAACCAAGAGTTTTAAAGGCCATCATGGTGAATGTGGTCCATGAAGAGACAAAGAATAATGTTGAAACCGATGAGGTATATATTTCTCTTTGTTGAGATATATGCAAAGAAATGGTTCAAAGATATAGGTTCACAACGAACGTTTGATATTAGAAGTTGAAAAACTTCAATATCAAGCTCATAAATATAAATCAGATGAGAAATTTTTTTAAGATAAAATAGATGGTTTAAATAAATCTATTTACCAATCAAAACTAAATATTCATGATAAAGAATGTAACATAAAGGATTTGACAAAACGTAATGATGAATTATCTTTAGAAATAAACAAACTCAATAGTGAACTTGTTTAGGCTTTACTCAAGTCACAGATGACACAAAAGATTAATTGTGGTAAAATTGGAGTGGGTTATGCTAACATTGCCCCACCAATTAATCATGATTATATATCATTGCCTTCATCAATTACCACTCATGATGAAAAGACCTATGGTTTAGGCTTTCAACCAACAACTGACTTCACACCTCTAGTCAATGTTTCATTGACTGTTGACCCTGTGACAAAAACTAAACTTAATATTAATAATGACAATTTTCTTGCAGAGAGTGTGAAGATAGATGGTTTGGTTGAAGAATGGGAGAGCGATGATGAATTAGATTTTATAGAAAATAAGATTTGTAATGAAAAACTATCTTGTAATTCATCATCAAAGATAAATGAAAGTTTGGAAGTTTTAGTTAATACAAATGTTTGTCCAAAATTGTCAAATAAGGATAAGAAACAAGCATCAAAAATAAACTTTAAAAAAAAGAAAGTAAACATGTTACAACATCTATATCTGACTTGAAAACTGATTTCAAGAACAGATTTGTTTCTATAGGCAACATTGATAATGAGGATCATTTTTAAAGAAACAAATGCTAGTTTCTTTAAAAAATAAATCTTCTATTATTGCTAATACTGTGAAACAAGATGTGTGTAGAACAGGTTCAAAGGACACTGGTCCTAATCTAGTCTAGAAGATACATAAGGCTAAAGCTACAAATCATGCTACATCAACATATGTAATAAATCAAAAAGCTAGGACTAATACCTCAATTCCTCTGAAATCAACTCAAGCAATTCAAAACGAGAGGAAAGGAAGCGAGACTATTAAAGAATCAAAAGGCCAAGGATATACTAAGGCCAGATTCTGTGATAACAATAGAACTTATCCAAAACAGTTCGAGCAAAACATACAATGTCACACCCCGGGCCCAGGTAGGGTGGGACGTCACAGACTAGTAACAATATATGGCAGCGGAAAAAAACCATCATAAGAGCACACAAGAAGATAAATCAAATGGCATTACATTAAAACATCATATCCGGGCTATGAAAGTCTTGCCCAAACATCAAATCCACACACATTGTAAATTATCCAAATTTGTTACAAAAAAATTTCAAATGTCTAATAAAGTTTTTAAAAATCGAGTAATGCCATTGGTAGTCACGGTACTAAGCCATCCATAAGGTTTCCATTAAAACCCAAGCTTTATCAAGAGTTACCTGAAACATGCTCAAAAAGAATTTGTGTCAACTAACAAGTTAGTGAGTTCAAGTGATTAAAGTTCAAAAACAAAAAGACTCTTCAGAGTCCATAAGTTAATTTTAAAAACATAGGTATCACTGTTGTGGGGTCATAATCAACCCTGCACTCAGCCTCGGCTAGCCTCTTCTAAAGTTGCGTTTTACCGGTTATCCCATAGCGAAAACTGAGCCTCAAAGAGTGTACCATACCTGCTAAGTGGTACACCATAGTATCTTATAAGACCTGTCACATGACATAAACAACCCCGCAGGATCTCAGTGGGGTACCCTTCCGGTTATGATGGAAGGCACTATGCGTGGGGGATTCCCCAAGTAGATCTACCCATATAAAACAAGCGGTTCACACAAGAATTAATGATTGTGATACAAGTAGATGCAGGTTCTAACGCTAGCCACAACATATAAATACATTTCAAAATAGCACACAATAATTTTTAGTTCAATCATAGGATGTCTTATCCCAAAATAGTGGTAAAAAGGGAACACTAGAAACTCACCTTAGAATCAAACAAAGGTCCTTCAAGTATCAACAAGTCCAAGTCCTAGCACCTTATGATCAAGATACAAGTGATAAGCTAATGTTCTTAGACTATTGGAAGTGTATCTAAGTGTATTTTATGGTCACACGTTCACGTGTCTTTGTTCCTTAGAAGTTTATGTTAAAAAGTTTCCTTTTTAGGAAAGTTACGGTTTTGATATATGGATGATAAGTTATTTGACTTTTATAAGTTTGTTTATATTATAAAAAGTTTAATAAGGTTTTTCTAGACATAAGATTACTGAAATTTAGTTATATTTACGGAATTTACACATTGGTCCCTCAAGTTTCAAAAATTACAATTTTGACCCCAAAAGTTGCTTTCTACAATACTTGACCCAAAGTGACCCTTATTAGTTCCTAGGGCTTTTTAAACTAATTTTAGGCTTGTTTTAACTTAACATTTCGAGATTTTAACTTGAGAGGTTTAAAACACAAAAATTTAAGTTACCGGTTACGGTAAAACCGTTAATTTAAGCATCTTGTTTTAGATTTCTTAGTTTCAACCTATGACCTCAAGTATAACGTTTTAAGGGATTCTAACCATGATTATAATCTGTTTTAAAAGTATTCTTGGGGTTATTTGAGCAATAAAAAGTCCACTTTTAGACTAACCCGTTAAAACCCGTTTAGACTCGTTTTTACCCGAAACAGAGCATTATAATCCATTTTCTCCAAACTTTTTACCAAATTACCACCTTTGGGTCACCTAGTTACTGAAATTACCTAAATTCTATTGTTTTAGACTTGTTACACAATTTTTATAACTTTTTCTCCAAAATCTCCCGGTTTTGGCCTATTTTGCTAATTAAATTCATAAAAATTACAATTTAACTCAATAAATCACCAAATTCTATTTTTTTACACTAAGATATATTATTTAGGGCCTGGAACTTATAAAATTTGATATTGGTTAAGTTTTACTAATATCTACCAATTTTACCACTTTTCGGGTCCTAGTTTTACCTCATTTAAACCATTTTACCACACTTTTCATAATGTATACCCCAAGTCACAAATTTTACATGAACAAAACTTCAACTCACTGATTTATACATACAAGTCACCATTGATGCTTTTAGAGGGTGTTAATCACCATTGCACATGTGTAATCGATATGTTTCAAGCATAAACATCACCAAACCATTATTTAACTTTTAAAACAGATTCATAAAGAGTTCATAAACTGTTTTAGAGCAGATGTTTAACATGAATTGAAAGGATTTTCAAAACGGGTGGGTGTTTGGTGCTAAAATGCTAGAAAAAGAGGGTTTTCGGGTTGGAATCATGTGCACCAACTCTTGGTTCATGAACACACTTTAAATATACCTTCTTGAAGTCGTAAATCTCACAAAAAATAGTGATATGGCCGCACATTGATGCTGTGAACAAGGAAAGTGAGATTTCATGGTAGAAAGTAAAGAAAACTCAAGGAATAACCTTGTTTCGGGTATATAGGTGCTTACCCTTAAGGTGTTTCGCGATTTTTGGGATGATTAGAAGAGTAAAGGAGCTGTTGGTTCACGGGCTTGAGTTGCAACTCCTTGTTTTGAAAGTTCTTGCACGAATCTTGCACAAATGCTCACCAAATGCCACTTTCTTGCACGTTTTGCTCTTGGTCGACGTTGGAATGGGGCTTATCTTCGAGTTTCTTGGCTGGAAGAAAGATGAAATGCAGGGGATTTTGGGTTCTTGGCTGGGAATTTTCAAGAGAAAGAGAAGTAGAGATGAGTTTGGGAGTTTGAATGCATGTATGGGGAAAGGGGGAGAGTGTGGAGGTGGTTTTGTGAGAATTGAGGGAGGATGGTGAGTGGAGGAGAGGGGGGGGGGGCGGCCGAATATGGTGGTTGGGGGGTGTTTTTCTTTTATTTTTTTTTTGTTGTAATTTATTATGTGGTGTAAATTTGTTGTGTAGTGTAGTTTTTAAATTGTATAAGTTTTTAAGTGTAGTATTGTTTAGGTATATGTGTGTGCCATGAATATGTATGTATTTGTACATATTATTTATTTTAATTAAAGTTTTAATTTCTAACGTAGATTCAATATTTTCCGGAACCGCTTAATAATTCTAGACTAAGGCAAGGTATAAAGGTATCATCTAAGGCAATCAAGCATGTAATTAATCAAGTAATCATGCAAAAATGATAATCATAATAATACCATGAATGAAATAATGTTACACTAAATTTAGGGTTAGGGTTGGACCCACGAGTCGGTTGTTACATACGAGTGCCAAATTCATATAATAAAATTTGTTGTTATGTGTGTGGAAAGCCAAATCACATGGCTAGAAATTGTCGTCATCAACATCACTTAACAAGCAAACAAAAATTTCATAATTCAATTGCCAATAATAGAAAACGTTTCTTTGTAAATGCAAATTTTAAAAGAAGGTCAAATCAATCAAATGTTTTTGCTAAAAATAATACTGATTTAAACAAAGAAAAGATCAAAGTAAAATCAATACAAGTTGATGATAACAATTTCACCACACCACCAATCAAACAAGTGTAAAGGTGGAAAATTAAAGGGAAAACACCTGAGCCTTTTGTTGTTGAAAAATGCGTTTTCAATGACAAAAGAGATAGATATTGCAAAATGTATTATATTTAGATGAAAACAAAGAGCTCAAGTCTACCATGGCTTGGGTTTCTAAAAATGATTAAATTTGTCCTATTGTTTTGGAACAACCAAGGCAAGCTATCAATAGTTTTTGGCATATAGATAGTGGTAGTTAAAGACACATGACTGGTAATATATCCCAATTAAAAAACTTTCAACCATACAACAGAGGATATGTTATATTTGTCGGGGACAAGGGAGGTAATGTAACACCCCGAATTTTCATTTAAAAGAAAAACAAAAAGGAAGTAAATAGAAAGAAAAGTAAATGGGCACAAGTTGAAGGGGGCAAAGTGCAAAAGGTGCACAAACTCATTATTTTAATATAAATGAGGGTATGGCCGCCCCATAAAACAGCAGATCTGCTTTTTGGCCTCGGCTGAAGAAGAAGGAGAGCAAGAAATTGGTTTTTGGAGAAGTGGAAGGAAGAAGAAGCTGCAAAAAGGTTAGTTCTCGGGTTTATGTTCGGTTTTAGCTTAGTTTACAGCTTGTAACCGAAGTTCTCGGTGTTTAAAGGTTGTGTTCGGGATTTTTGAAGCTGCTGTTGCAAGTGGGTTTCGAGTTGGAGGTGCTTTGTTCGAAGAGCTGCTTCAAGGTGAGTTTTAGGACCCCTCTTTTACTGATTTTTAAAGTGTTGGGGCTGTTATGCATACCGGACAAGCATTTTTAAAAGATAACAATGAGTTTATGCTTTATGTTCGAGGGATGTTTGTGAATGTTTGTTTAGAGGTTTTTATGGGTTAGACTTGATGTTTAGTATGTTCTAAGTGTGTGGTATGATAAATCTAAGCCATGGATGTATTAGGATGGTGATTGGGAGCTGGAAATAGCATAAGTATGTTGCGGGTCAATCTGTTCATCCGTATTTCTTTTATTCTCCCGCATTTGCTATAGTATCCGCACTTGCTACAGTGTTCGCATTTGTTTCATCAGCATTTCTTTGGACACTTGGAATGTTTTATTAAGACTTCCTCCCGCATTAGTGTTGTTCTCCCGCATTTGTTCTTGCTCGTCCGCATTTCTTTGGGGACTTAGGTTTATTTTCTGAAATTTTAGGAAGTAGAATTTAAGTGCTAAGAAATGATGTCTCGGGGTGACTTATGCTTATTTATGAAATGGTGGCTTGTGATAATGTTTATGATGTGAATGTTGTGGTTGTATGTATGTGTTATATTTCTTCGTTAAACGGTTTCCAAAACGTATGTATTATGTTATAATTCTTGTTGTGTATTATGTTGTGACTTTACGTGGTATGATGTATGAATGAACGTAAAGTATTATGTAACGAAGTAAAAGACAATAATAATGAATAGTGGAACGTAAAGAACGAAGGGAGTCTTCGTGACTCGAAGGGAGTCTTTGTGACTCGATGGGAGTCCTTGTGGCTCGAAGGGAGTCCTTGTGGCTTGAAGGGAGTCTTTGTGACTCGAAGGGAGTCTTCGTGACTCGAAGGGAGTCTTATTGACTCGAAGGGGATCCCTGTCGCGTACCCTGGTCTGTCTTCAAAAGGAGACTGGGGTATTACATGTGACGAGATCCATATGAAGGTATATGATAATAATGAGTGAAAGAAGGAATGAATGAACGGTGATGAAGATAATAGTTATTATCAATGTGTAAGTATGATGTATGACCGAGAACAAATATAAGTTTTTGTTTTAAAGAAAGTAAAGTATTTTTTATTATGAAAACTAGAATTCACTCAGCGTAGCTGACTTTTTTTGTATGCATGATAGTTGGCTGGTATTTTGTTGATGCTGAGGAGTTGCAGGCATGGATGCATACGCTACTGGGGACGTTCTAAGACTGGCATCCATATTTTTGGACATGTTATTGTATTTTGAAATGTAAATGATTTATGTAATGAGATAACATGTTCTAATTATGAATGAAAGTTATTAATTTCCGCTGCAAAGAAATGAGTATTTTAAATAATTTATGCGATGACGGTCCAGCCGTAAGCGTCCCGGGAACGGGGCCTTACAAGTTGGTATCAGAAAGAACCTAATGTTAAACTGAAAATAAGATGAATTGAAAAGGATGCCAGTCCTAGTAGCTAGATGCCTGTAGGTAAAAGTTTTATGTAAGGTTTTATGTAAGCTTTTTGTAAATTAATGTTAACCGGTATTATGTGCGCATGTTATGTGGCTTGTGTGCTTTTGTGTGGATTTAGATACTGATGTAGTCAGGATAGGGAATGCTTGGGGGATGAAGAGTAAAGTAAGTGGCTAATCATAACTGGCCACCGTAATTAGGGACTTACTATACTTGACATTAACTGAGCTATTACCTTGATTGACCGTGTTGGTGTTTGAATTTGTAGTGTTTTGATGGCTGGCGGTAAGTCTTCTGAGGCTTCGCGTGGTGGAGGTCATGGTGGACGTGGGGTTAGACCGCGTGTCACGAGGAGCAGAGCTAAGACTGCTGAGACGGCTCCGGATGAGCTAGTGCTTCATCACCAGGATGGTGAGGACGGGAGTTTTAATCTGAGAGCCTCAATGAAGGAGGCAGTAGCAGAGGAAGTCTAACAGGTTATGCAGACAATTCTACCGACTGTTGTAACCGATGTCATTAGAGCTATGAAGGAGGATGAGAAGGAGAGTGAGAAGAGGAGAACTGCATGAAGAGGAGGTGAAGTCGGAGGTTCTAGGGACATGGAGCAACCTGATGCTGGCATGGTTGTCTCAAGTGACGATGAGGAAGCTGTGCAGGAAACTGCGAAGGGATGTAGCTATGGAGCATTCCAAAGGTGTAGGCCTCCTGTGTTTGATGGAAATAGGAGTGTTGCTGCTACACAACATTGGGTGAGAGAGATGGAAGCGGTACTTGATATCAGCGAGTGCCGCGAGGATCAGAAGGTGAAGTTTGCTACCCACTCATTTGTGGATTCAGCGTTATGCTGGTGGGACAATATTGTCCAGGTTAAGGGTACCAGGGCAGTCGGGAGGATGAGGTGGAAGGAACTGAAAAGTTTGGTGGTCGAGGAGTTTTGCCCTCATAGAGAACTTGAAAAAGCAGAGAGGGAGTTCCTGCAGCTGGAGGCGGGGACGATGACTCACCAACAGTACACCACAAAGTTCAACGAGATGGCAAGACTGGTGCCAGATCAGGTGACGCCAGTGTCACAAAAGATTAAAAGGTATATTCAAGGTCTGCCGGTAGATATCCGTAGACATCTGGTCGTTGCCCGAACAAGCACATTTAGGTCGGCGGTCGACTTGGCGGGGAGGCTGTATGACGACCGAGAGGCGGTGTCGATGATGGATGAGGAGGAAGAGCAGAGTTATGTTAAGAATGGGAACGGAAGGCGGGATGATGATGATGGTGAATTTGTGGCTGGAGGTAAGATGATGAGGTTTGATGATCAGAAGAGGATGTCTGAGAGGGAAGAGGTATGCAAGAAATGTGGGAAGGAGCATGCAGGAGTATGTAAGCAGGGATCGAATCTTTGTTTTCAGTATGGAAAGGAGGGCCACTTGGCAAGGGATTGTCACGCGATGATATGTTCCAGGTGTGGTGAGAGTGGACACAGGAGCAGAGACTGCAAGAAGTCAAGGGCTGGAAGCTCCGGTGCAAGGAAGGAGAGCAGAAGATGAAGGTTAGAGCATTTGCCCTTACCGGGAGGAGGCTAGAGCAGACTTCGATGCGACTTCAGGTACGTTTCTGGTAATTTAAAGTTATGCATCTATGCTGTGATTGTGGTGCTAGTAGTAGCTTCATTCCTGCTGCCTTTGTGTTAAGTTGCATGTTAGGAGTAGGAAGATCGATGCATCCTTCGATGTAGAAATTGCTATTGGTAAGTCCACTAGGTTACCGGATGTCCTAGAGAATTACGTGATAGTTTTGAGAGAGCGTGTGTTTCCTGCTAGACTGTTCAGGACAGACATGGATGGATAGACGTGTGCCTTCAGAAGGATTGGCTAGCAGCCTATGAGGCGAACACCGAGTGTTGCAACAAGGTGGTTTGAACAGCCGTGCCCGAAAGGAGTTCGGTGTCGATCTACGGCGGTGGACTAATGATGAAGGCCTTGTTTTGTGAGAGGGGATCACCCGATTTCAAAAGTGAGTGTAGCTAATACTGAGGTGTAAAGAACTAATCTGAACTGTTGCTCAGGTAGGAGAAGTGGCATGTCGACTGGAGCTACCGGACGTGTTAAGTGGGACTCATCTGACATTCCATGTATCTCGTCTAAGAAAGTGCTCAACTGATGGGGATGCGATCGTGCCACTAGAGAATACTGAGATGGATGAAAGATTTAACTATGTGGAGCAACTAGGAGTCATTTATAATAGAAGGAAAAGAAAGGCTAAGGAGAATGGTGGTTTCACTTATGCGAGTACAGTCGAGCCTACATGTAAGATCAAGGAAAAGGTGAAACAGCGTTACCCGTGACTGTTCGAGAAGCGACAGGTTTCGGGGACGAAACCTATATAAGGGGGGTGGACTTGTAACACCCCGAATTTTCATTTAAAAGAAAAACAAAAAGGAAGTAAATAGAAAGAAAAGTAAATTGGCACAAGTTGAAGGGGGCAAAGTGCAAAAGGTGCACAAACTCATTATTTTAATATAAATGAGGGTATGGCCGCCCCATAAAACAGCAGATCTGCTTTTTGGCCTCAGCTGAAGAAGAAGGAGAGCAAGAAATCGGTTTTTGGAGAAGAGGAAGGAAGAAGAAGCTGCAAAAAGGTTAGTTCTCGGGTTTATGTTCGGTTTTAGCTTAGTTTACAGCTTGTAACCGAAGTTCTCGGTGTTTAGAGGTTGTGTTCGGGATTTTTGAAGCTGCTGTTGCAAGTGGGTTTCGAGTTGGAGGTGCTTTGTTCAAAGAGCTGCTTCAAGGTGAGTTTTAGGACCTCTCTTTTACTGATTTTTAAAGTGTTGGGGCTGTTATGCATACCGGACAAGCATTTTTAAAAGATAACCATGAGTTTATGCTTTATGTTCGAGGGATGTTTTGTGAATGTTTGTTTAGAGGTTGTTTATGGGTTAGACTTGATGTTTAGTATGTTCTAAGTGTGTGGTATGATAAATATAAGCCATGGATGTATTAGGATGGTGATTGGGAGCTGGAAATAGCATAAGTATGTTGCGGGTCAATCTGTTCATCCGTATTTCTTTTATTCTCCCGCATTTTCTATAGTATCCGCACTTGCTACAGTGTTCGCATTTGTTTCATCAGCTTTTCTTTGGACACTTGGAATGTTTTATAAAGACTTCATCCGCATTAGTGTTGTTCTCCTGCATTTGTTCTTGCTCGTCCGCATTTCTTTGGGGACTTAGGTTTCTTTTCTGAAATTTTGGGAAGTAGAATTTAAGTGCTAGGAAATGATGTCTCGGGGTGGCTTATGCTTATTTATGAAGTGGTGGCTTGTGATAATGTTTATGATGTGAATGTTGTGGTTGTATGTATGTGTTATCTTTCTTCGTTAAACGGTTTCCAAAACGTATGTATTATGTTATAATTCCTGTTGTGTATTATGTTGTGACTTTACGTGGTATGATGTATGAATGAACGTAAAGTATTATGTAACGAAGTAAAAGACAATAACAATGAAAAGTGGAACGTAAAGAACGAAGGGAGTCTTCGTGACTCGAAGGGAGTCTTTGTGACTCGAAGGGAGTCCTTGTGGCTCGAAGGGAGTCCTTGTGGCTCGAAAGGAGTCTTTGTGACTCGAAGTGAGTCTTCATGACACGAAGGGAGTCTTATTGACTCGAAGGGGATCCCTGTCGCGTACCTTGGTCTGTCTTCGAAAGGAGACGAGGGTATTGCATGTGACAAGATCCATATGAAGGTATATGATAATAATGAATGAAAGAAGGAATGAATGAACGGTGATGAAGATAATAATTATTATCAATGTGTACGTATGATGTATGACCGCGAACGAATATAAGTTTTGGTTTTAAAGAAAGTAAAGTATTTTTTATTATGAAAACTAGAATTCACTCAGCGTAGCTGACTTTTTTTGTATGCATGATAGTTGGCAGGTATTTTGTTGATGCTGAGGAGTTGCAGGCATGGATGCATATGCTACTGGGGACGTTTTGAAACTGGCATCCACATTTTCGGACATGTTATTGTATTTTGAAATGTAAATGATTTATGTAATGAGAAAACATGTTCTAATTATGAATGAAAGTAATTAATTTACGCTGCAAAGAAATGAGTATTTTAAATAATTTATGCGATGACGGTCCAACTGTAAGCGTCCCGGGAACGGGGCCTTACAGGTAAGATTACAAAGAAAGGTACAGTGACTAATGGTGTATTAAGCTTTGAAGATGTCAATTTTGTAGAGAAACTAAAACATAATTTGCTTAGTGTCTCTTAAATTTGTGACAAAAAGTATTCAACATATTTCACTGATAAAGAATGTCTTATATTAAAACCTGGCTTTGTAATACCTGAAGAATGGATTTTATTGAGAACTCTAAGATACAAAGACATGTATTTACTAGACATGAATGGTAAACATTCATAAGTAACTGCGTCGTGTTTGTTATCTAAAGCCTCGGAAAGCGACACATTGTTATGGCATCGTCGTCTTGGTCATGTCAATGTTAAAAAAATGAACAAACTGGTTAGACGAAATCATGTTATTGGCTTACCACTGAAAGAATTTCAACTAATAGAGCATTGTCTGTCATGCTCTACAGGCAAACAACATAAACTTTCTCATAAACCAGTTGCTCATACACAAATTGACTCTATCCTTCACTTGCTACACATTGATTTATTCGGTCCTGTAAATGTTTTGAGTTTAGGACGTCGTGCATATTGTTTGGTTATTACTGATGATTTTTCTAGATTTTAATGGGTTTTCTTTTTAGCATCCAAAGATGAGACACCTCACCATCTGATGAAATTCATGAAACTTGTGGAAAATCAGATGTACAAGACAATTAAATGCATACGAAGTGACAATGGCACCGAATTCTGTAATCGTATCTGGAATGAATTCTGCGATTCAAAGGGGATAACAAGATAGCAAGACAATACAGTTCTGTAGGAACTCCACAGCAAAATGGAGTGGCTGAAAGACGAAACAAAACCTTAATTGAAGCAGCTAGAACTATGTTATTAGCAGCCAAATTACCTTCATTCTTTTGGGCAGAAGCTATTAACACTGCATGTTATGTACAGAATCGTGTCTTAATCAACAAATAACAAAATATGACTCCTTATGAAATCTTTTTCAAATATAAACCCAAAGTCAAATATTTCAAAACTTTTGAATGCTATTGTACTCTGTTAAACACATCTGATAATAAATCAAAATTTGATGAAAAAGCTGATGATTGTTATTTTATTGGTTATTCAGCTAACAAAGTAGCATATCGGGTTTATAATAAAAGAACTAAACAAATAGTTGATTCATTTGATATGGATTGGCACGAATCTAACAAAACAGATGCAGGTTCTGCTCCATCATAGGTTTTTGATTATGCTTCTTTATTTGAAACATTTAATCAAAAATCTATTGTTTCTACAGCTGATCCACCTTTGACATCATCAATTCAAGATATTTTTGCTGATGATGTTGGATCTAAATCTTCTCCAGCTAAAGGAATATCTGCAGATATACCTTCATCTTCTAATGCTATAGCAGTTCTATATTCTATTCCTGAACCATATTTATCTTATTTGGATACAGTTGTCGAACAAGAGCCACATGTTACTGATCAGAGTTCATCTTCTACTCTAAATGATCCAATTGATACTATTCAAGTACCATTTGAAGATCTTTCTATTAGTAATGATAATCAGGATGAAGAAATTGTTTATTAACCAGAAGGAGGGAACACTACTGAAGAGCCTGTTGGTCATATGTCTAACTTAGATGAAGTTATCTCTAAAGATGCTATTCCATAGCTGAGAGTTCATGGAAACCATCCAACGGAAGCAATTATCGGTCCATTATCCCAAGGCGTCAGAACATGAAGTCAATAAGGAGCGATAAACACATGTCTATATTCATGTTTTCTATCTCAAATAGTGCCAAAGAATGTTGAAATGACATTCAAAGAAAACAGTTGGGTAGAGGCCATGCAAAACGAGCTGATGCAATTCAAGAAGCTAAATGTTTGGCATCTGTGTGAATTACCAAAGGGTAAGTTTCCAATCGGCATGAAACGGATTTTCAAAAACAAGACGGATGAAAAAGATGTGATAGTCCGCAATAAGGCCAGACTTGTTGTTCAAGGATTTTATCAAATTGAAGGACTTGATTATGAAGAAGTGTATGCTCCAGTTGCAAGACTAGAAGCTATACGAATTTTTTTGGCATATGCTTCATACAAGAACTTTAAAGTTTATCAAATTGATATGAAAACTACGTTTTTGTATGGCGAAATGAAGGAAGAAACCTATGTCTACCAACTACCAGGATTTGAAGATCCTGATCATCCTAACTATGTTTACAAGTTAGACAAAGCACTTTATGGTTTACACCAAGCACCTTGAGCTAGGTATGCCACTCTCACTTAACATTTGCTTGCAAATGGTTATACAAAAGGTGCTATTGATCAAACTTTATTCATAAGGAAGACTGGTGATGATCTGATTCTTGTTCAAGTTTATGTTGATGATATTATCTTTAGGTCTACCAATGATGACTTGTGCAAGGAGTTGAGGCGGTTATGAAGAAGAAATTTAAGATGAGTGCTCTTGGCGAAATGATGTTTTTCTTGGGTATTCAAGTTAAACAAGAGGAGAAGGGAATCCTAATACATCAAGGAAAGTATACTCACGGTATCCTGGATAAGTACAAATTCCAAAAAATTCCAAGACAGCTCCTACTCCTATGTCTTCTCATCCTACTTTGACTCAAGATCTCACAGGAGAAGATGTTGATCAACACATGTATCGATCAATCATTAGATCCCTGTGTATCTCACTGCAAGCAGACCGGACATCATGTTTCCTGTTTGTCAGTGTGCAAGCTATCAAAGTAATCCAAAGGAATCTCACCTGAAAGCTGTCAAGAGGATTTTTAAGTATCTCAAGGGTCAACCCACACTTGGTCTTTGGTATCCTAAAAATTCTGATTTCAATTTATTTGCTTTTACTAACAATGATTATACAGGATGTAACTTGGAAAGGAAGTCTACTATTGGCAGTTGTTAATTTATTGGCAATAGGTTGATTTTTTGGCAGTGCAAGAAGCAGCAAACAGTGTCCACTTCGACTACAAAGGCTGAATATGTGGCTGCATCAAGCTGTTGTTAACACATCGTTTGGATTCAACAACAACTTCTTGATTATGGCCTTAATATTTACGATACTAAAATCTATTATGATAATACTGCAGTTTTGAACATTGTGAAGAATCCAATTCAGCATTCTAAGAATAAACACATCGACAACCGAATGCATTTCATCCGTGACTGTTTTGAAAGGAAACTTATACATTTGGAGTCAATTTCCACAGATGACAACATTTCTAATTTGTTCACTAAGGCATTTGATCATTCCAGATTTGACTTTCTAGTTTAATCTTTAGGAATGATTAACTTTTGTTAACATTTATTCTTACACCCTTTTCAAAATATTATTTTCTTTTAGTTAAAATTGTTATTTTCTGTCAAGATAATCACAATTTTAGGGGGTGAAAATTAAAAATACAAAAATATTTTGTTCTTAAGGGGAGTAAAAAGTTAGAAGAAAATTACATTACAAAAAGATTTTGGTTGTAAAAATTTGAGAAAATTAAGTTTTCAAGTGTATATAAGAAATGATAGTACATTTCTTGATTTTGAATCGTTACATTCTAAGGCATACAAGAAACTGACTTGGATTATGTTTGATATGTTGATAGGCTAGATGAACAAGATTGAAAAGCACTTCGTACTGTGATGCACTGAAAGTAATTTTATGACTAAAGTTGGTAACTCATCAAGGTTTTATGAATACACTGATTCCATACTAAAACAGACTGAGAGTTACAGTCTAGTCATACTGAAGCCAATTACTTTCTGACTCAGCAAATCTCAGATAATGTGTATATATATATATATATATATATATATATATATATATATATATGTATGTATATATATGTAAAAATCAAAAGATAAAAGCATATACAAAAACAAAACAAAAGGGGATAAACAAAGCAAAGGAGCAAAAAGAAGCCAAAGAGGCCATAAGTCCTAAAACTTGTTAATATTCTATGTTCATAAACATTTTTAGTGCTAGTTATGCTCAAATAGACATTATCTAAGACAATAATTGATTTTAAGAAAACTAATAAGAAGTAAAAGGTTTAAGTCAAGTTGGGGTGACTTGAAATCTCGAAAGTGTCTTAAAGCTGGATTAGGGTTTTGCAAGATTTCTGATTATGGGATCCACTGAGTTCATGTAATTTAACCAACATGATAAATATCACAGCTAATGTGTCTAAGTAAATCTTGAAGTCTAAGTTTAAACATGGATACAATATATTGACAATCAACGTAATCAGTCATATTTATAATAATGCTGAATGATGTCAATGATCATTTTCTAAGAAATATGATCCTATACTTGAGAATTTATCAAAAATATTTAAATTAAATAGAATAGTTTTTGTGTCAAATTGATATTTGTTAAAAGTGTATTGTGTGTTACTTGTTTTACTTTTGTTTTACAAAATGTTAAAATATTAAGGGTGTTCGAATGATTGTAAACACCTAGTTAAACATAATTATTTTTCATAACAAATCATAAGGCTCAATAAAATCATTAAAATTCAAAAATTAAAATTTAAAAAGTTAAAATTTTCAAAGAAAATTGAATTTTTCGCGCGAAAGGTTCACACCATGCGAAAAGTTTATAACAAATTCAAATAAATTAACTGATGCAAAAAGTTTAAATTCATGCGAAAGGTTGAAAGTCATGCGAAATGTTTATTATGCTAGAACTCTGACTTCTCACTCGAGATGTCAGAGTACTATATAATGCACAATGTGCGAAAAGTCAAGTATTCGCACAACTGTACACTGAAATTTTTCACTCTCGAAATTCTAAGTGTTGAAACTCTGTCCAACTATGAAACTTTGTTCATTGTGGTCTCCTATTGATTTCTAATCACTTATTAAGGTATATAGATGTTAACAACTTCGATTTGAATGTGTTTGATCTTAGCCGAAACTTTTAGGACTTAAAATACGTTAAAAGTGAACAAATTAATCAAAATAAACCTAATAATGACTTAATCGACACCTATGAAACATGTTTTAATGGCTAAAACACCTTGAAATTGACAGATTGAAAATTTGAAGTGCAACAGACTTTTCGCATGCGAAAAGTACTGTGCATAGGAACTGTTGGACTCAACAATTGCATTAAGAATTAATGCATAAAAAGTATGATACTTGCCACATCAAGCATAACAAACATAATGTGTTTTAACATCCAAAACAATCATTTAAAACACATTAACATCATTAACATTCATAACAATCACTAATATTTGTTTAAATTTCTTTTTTAGGTTTGTACATAAAAGGAAATTTTGACAAGTGTTCGCAGTGGATGAAGAAAGTCTCACACCGGATGAAGATCATCAGCAGCGGATGAAGATTTGCTTCCAAGTGTGTGCAGCGGATGAACAACCATCCCACAGGGGATGAAGAACTCACAGCGGACAATAATCCACAGCGGATGTTCATCCACAGTGGATGAACAAACAAGATGCACAGCGGATGACCAGCTTCTCCATAGCGGGTGAGATATTATCCACAGCGGATGACTTATTCTCCACAGTGGATAGCTTAGACACTTAGGATTATTTTATGTAATTTTTATTTACATAAGGGTAGTTTAGTAATTGTATATAGCTAAGTGTATAGGCTATAAATAGCATGCTACCCTAATCCTTTGTAAGCTTTTGAAGGAAATCAATACAAACAAGCAGTTAATTTTCATTGTGTTCTTGCACACACACCATACACACACAAACACACACATACACTGATTTCATATCTATCATTATGGGCTTCCACACCATAATGTTAATGTGTTGAAGTTGAGAGATATTGAAAAGATCCTTAGGGGAATCAACCTTTTATTCATGTTCATCATGAGTTTAAGCTGATTTCATCAGGTGGTATCAGAGCCTTGGCTCAATCATTCATTGATTTCGATCCTCTCACTCAACAACCTTGATTTCAGTGGTTCATTAGCTTCAAAACAGACATTCACAAGCTGAAACATCATCAAACTCATCTTCTTCTACTCATAAACATTCATTAAATGCAAACAAACATGATTTCAAAATCATTTTGTGCATTTTGAAGAAGTGTTATTGCTTTTTAGCTTGAACATCACACATAACGCAAGTTTTCTATGGTTTTTGTGATAAAACAATACACGGGTATTGTTAATTATTTGTTAAACAACATTCTACAGAAGGTTTTCAACTGCAAATCTTCATCAAAACCTTTAAAACCCTATCGGATTTAACGGGTTTTTGCAAACATTTCAAGTGTTTATTCACTGTTTTATTGGTTTTCAATCGAAACCAATCATTGTTTGAACAATCTAAACCGGTTATATTGTTCATAATCATCACAAACTAGTGACAATCTCACTAGGAACACATTTGTGTTTTTAAATTTAACAATCTGTTTTGTTGAATATTTAAACAGTTGTTTTTTCAAACAAACCCTAGAAAAACCTTAGTTTTTGATCAGAAAAATTCATACACAATTCACGGGATTTGTGTTT
The DNA here is from genome assembly GCA_025506505.1 of Flaveria sonorensis. NCBI lineage: Eukaryota > Viridiplantae > Streptophyta > Magnoliopsida > Asterales > Asteraceae > Flaveria > Flaveria sonorensis. The sequence continues at coordinate 26,040,026 of CM046435.1, read as the reverse complement.
GTAGATTTGAAGAACCGAAGAAGAACAGTTTTCTTCTTTTAAAAGTTCTAAAAAACCAACTTTTTGATCCAAAAAGTTTTCTGCAAAAGACAAACTTAGTGTTTTTAGGGTTTTGACCGAAAGATTTGACCATTCATTAAATCAGGAAAAGGACAAATATTCCTTTTCACACAATCTTTCTTGTCAACCGTGACATAGAAAGAATCAAATCATAGGATATTTAATTAATTCCTTTATTTGGTAAACAATTAAAAACAAATAGTTTATAAAATTAACAAACAAATCCTAGAGACAATTAAGATTAATTAAATTTTAGCACCGGACTAAAATTTAAACAAACAAATTTAATTTGAAAATTATTATGTTAAAAAAATCAAACAAACATGGCTGATGAAATGATGAGTTCTAATGGTGGATTAAAACCCCCTAAATTGAAGAACAAATCAGATTTCAAGCAATGGAAAATTATGTTTAGAAACTGGATTACATATCAAGATCCAGATCTATGGACATCCATCACAGAAGGTCCTTATTGAAGAACAAATCAGATTTCAAGCAATGGAAAATTATGTGTAGAAACTGGATTACATATCAAGATCCAGATCTATGGACATCCATCACAGAAGGTCCTTACATCCCATTAACATTAGGACCTGACTACAATATCCAAAAGCTAGATAATTTGAAGAGTGTAGCTGGTGATGACCTGAAACGGGTCAAAACAGACATGAAGGCTTACAGCATTCTTGCAATGACTTTGCCTTTTGAAATTTTAACTCGTGTTGAAAATTTCAAAACAGCACATGAGCTGTGGAAAGTTCTTCACACCATGTGTGAAGGTAGTGAGGAGATACGGGAAATCAAGAAGGAAAAACTAAGGACCCAATATGAGACCTTCCACCACATCCATGAAGAGTCCATCCCTCAACAGTTACATAGATACGTCCAACTTGTCAATGAAATGATAGTGTATGGACTTAAATATGACACTGTTGAAATCAACAAGAAAATGTTGCACACATTGCCTGAGAGTTGGACTCAGTCAGTGTCACTCATGAAAGCAACATTGGACTTAGAGGCCCTATCCCTTGACTCACTAGTAGCCAAGGTTGAAGCATTGGAAATGGATGAAAAATCTAGGAACAATAACCAGATCAAATGTGTAGAGGCTTATAAGTTTAAATAAACCCAACACACAGACAGTGCTTTCCTCACAAGCACTGGAGAAGATGAAGAAGAAGAATTCTTGGATTCTCATGACACATCATTCTTTTCAGCACCAGAATCATCCAGTAACAAACACAAGTCTAAGAAGACTGGTGTTCATGCTTCTCATGAAGCCACACCCCAAAGCAAGCATGTAACACCTGGAAAATTTTAAAAGACGAGAAAGAAAGTATAATTGTGCAGAAAAAGAAAGAAAACACAATTTAACCTAAGTTCAGGGGCTAAATGTGTTAAAAGGACAAAAAGAATAAAAGTGGGTGCATAAAGTGGGCATGGCCGCCCACACTTCTCTGCATATCTTCTTTTCACCGGATTTTAGAGAGAGAAAGAGCTGAGCTCTCGGGTTTTTGAAGAAGAAGAAGAGGAATACCGAATTCAAGGTAAGAATTCTTGGCTTTATGTTGTTCTTGGCCGGCCTATGCCTCGGTTATATGCTTATGTGTTTGTTTGTGTGTTCGGGTTGTGTGATTTGGTGGGTTTTAGGTGTTTGAACTCATTTGCAAATGGGTTGAATGAAGTCATACTCAAGGGCTGCTAACATGAGTTCTAGAACCCCTTTTTATTTGTTTTAACTGATTTTGGGGCTGGAAATGCATGTATGTATGTTTTTATGAATATGGGTTTTATACCCATATGTATGTGTATGCGTGAATGTGGGTGGGTTATGATTTGGGTGATTTATGATGTTATGATGATGCCATGTTCATGTTATGATGCTTAGAATGCTAGAACTAAGCTTAGAACATGATGAATTGATGATTTGGGACTGATTATGATGTTATTCGTATGTATTGGTTGCCTATGCGCCTGGATTTGGCCCATGCGCCCAACGGTTGAATTTGCTTAAGTGTTGTCCCATGCGCCCAAAACCCATGTGCCCGAATAGTATCCATGTGCCTAGAATAGGCTGGATTTGACTAAGTGTTCCATGCGCCCAAAACTGCCCATGCGCCTAGGCACTCATGCGCCTGCATAGTGCCCATGTGCCTAGAAACTTGCCCAGGAGCCTAAGTGTTGGGTCATGCGCCCAAATAGTGCACATGAGCCTGAAAGTTCCCCACGCGCCTAAGTGTTCCCATGCGCCCAGAAGGCCATGCGCCTGCATAGTGCTCATGCGCCTATGCCTTAGAATATTTTCTGAAATTTTAGGTGTTGGACCAAAAGAACCAATGAGCCTGATCAGAAAAACCTTTAAGTCCCACAGACATTACAACAACTGAAGTAGTCTGCAACAGCTGAAGACATCAACTGATAACAAGGTCTGAAGACAAAGTCTGAAGTGAAAGAGCTGAAGACAAAGTCTGAAGTGAAAGAGCTGAAGACAAAGTCTGAAGTGAAAGAGCTGAAGACAAAGTCTGAAGACAAAGCTGAAGACAAAGTCTGAAGACAAAGCTGAAGACAAAGTCTGAAGACAAAAGCTGAAGACAAAGACTGAAGACCAAGTTTCAGATGTTGTCACAACAGCTGAAGAAGACCTCTTCAGTAGTTGTGATGGTTTCCTTTCAGTAGTTTTATGTTTCTTGTAATCAGTACTTGTAGTTTCAGTAGTTTTAGTTTCATCTTGTACTTAGCATACTCTGAGATGTTCTCAGTTGTTGTGAACATTCTCAGTAGTTTGCTTACTTTCAGTTGTTTGTAATAATTCTGTTAGATGTCACTATCAAGTGACATCAGCAGACGTCACATTCCTTTATATAAGGAATGTTGACCTAATTGTAAGGGTGATGCCCTGCGAAGCCTGCGAAGCTTAGCGGCCGCCATACCGAAGCATTTGTGCATGAATGATATTATCCCTTTTGTAGAAAACCCTCTTTCTCTATAACCGTGTACTGTTCCATTGAATATCTATTGTGTTCTTGCTATATCTGTCTAATTCTTGTTCTAATTCCGCTGCGATTCAACTCTAATTGATCAAACTTAGATCACTGATCCTGTCAAATGGTATCAGAGCGGGTTAATCATTGATCGGTTTAACAATTGATCATTGAAACTGCTATTTCGATATCTAAAGTTTGATCGAATTAGCATATTTGCAAGAATTGGTTATAGAGATTGGTCTTCTGCTGCTTCTGGTTAGTCAATTTGAGTTTCTTCTTGGTTCATATTGAGTTTGTTGTGTTTTTGTGCTAAATCTGTTGAAACTTGATTGAATTGGTTTGAATCTGAGAATGACTACTCCATCTAATGACCCTCACAATACTGGCTCCTCAACCAAGCCTCCGATGCTGGTTAGGAGTGAGTATAACATATGGCAACGAAGAATGCTCCATCACCTGTCTGTTAACAGTTCAGGTTGTTGGACATCTGTGGTTCACGGTCCACACAAGCCTATGGTGAACAATCCGGAGACCAACCAAATGGTTCCGAAGAAGAAGGAGCAATACTCAGATGAAGATCGTAAACTGTTTGAGATTGATGCTAAAGCCCATGGAATTCTGGCCATGGCACTGCCTAATGAAATCTATTCTGGGCTTATGCATCATGAAACTGCTCATGACCTCTGGAATGCTTTGAAGGAACAATTCGGAGGAACTGATGAGGTCTTAGCAAACAACAGAGAAATCCTCGCCCAACAATATGAGACATTCTCTCATAGGAAGGGTGAGACACTGACTCAACAGTTTGAGCGTTTCTCCTGCTTGATCTCTGAGCTGAAAATGGTCAAGCATGAGTATACTAACAGCCAGATGAACAACAGATTCCTCAGATCACTGCCTGAGAGATGGGACACATACACCATTGTCCTACGCTCCAGTGCAAATCTGGATAGCCTATCTCTCACCCAACTCCATGGGAAACTGCTTACATTTGAAAGAGAGATAGAGCAGAAAAGGAAACTGGCATCATCAGGAAAGCTCACTGATGACTTTGTACCAGGGAACACTGCCTTGGTCGGTCATGAGTCAGAATATGCTGGATCAGAAAGCCATTATGATGAGCATATAGATTTCTCTTCAAACAGTTCTGATCATGCATTTGTTGGTGTTGACAGTCATTCTGGGTGTAATAGTGATAATTTATGCTTTATCATGGATGATTTGATGGGTATTGCTGATGATGATTTAGAAGAGATGGATATTTTGAGCCAAATGGCCTTGATCAATATCAGATCTCAAAAGTTCTACAAGAGAACTGGTAGGAAATTTCCAGGACTCTCTGGCAAAACCAAAGTTGGTTTTGACAAGAGTAAGTTGAGGTGTCACAAATGCCACAGGCTTGGGCACTTTGCAAGAGAGTGTAGATCAACTGGATCTAACTCCTCTGCACCCTTTGTGACCTTTCCAAGCAATAGTTCACAAAACAAAGGGCAACATCCTGCTAGTTCTGGTCATCACTCACAACCTCAATCTCCTGCATATTTTGTCCCTCAGGGTCCAATGCCATATCCATATCCCTGCTATTACATGCCACAGCCAAATCCAGTTCAAGTTCCTATAGCACAACAACCTCAAGCCCTACCTGAGCCTCAACCATCTCCATCACAATCTCAACCTCATCACAGCTTCTTCACACCAGGAGTTGTTGACTGGAGCAGCTTACCAGATGATCTTTCTGGTTTCAATGAGCAATTATTTGCTGGTGCTGGTCAACATGGTGGTGAACATCCTTTTGGGAATCTTGCTCTCATGGCCCTGGAGTCTACTGAGGGTTCCTGCTCCAATGCATCATCTTCACAGGTAACCCAGGTATCTTCTGAGGCTAAAGCCAAGTTATGTTCTGAATCATGCATAGCTGCCTTTGTCTCTATTAGAGAGGCAAATGTAGCTTTAATCAATCAAAATCTTGAGCTTGAGAAAACTATTTCCAAAAGAAAAGCTGAGTATGAGTCTGCTCTTAATGACAAAGATGATGAGATTTACAAGCTTAAATGCCAACTTAATGATGAAAAGGCTAAGGTAGAGGTCATACTTGAGAACCACAGAAGTCTCAAAGAGACACTTGCAGCTACCCAAGTTGAGTGTGACCGCTGGGTAACATCCTGCAAGGGATTTGAAATGCTTCTCAGCAAGCAAACAGCTTCAAATGTGAAGTTTGGAATAGGTTACAATCATACTGCACCACCTACTGATTTTACTTCAAAATCAATAGTAAAATCTGAAGGTGAAAGTAATTTCCAAACCACATCATCATGTGATTCATCCTCAAATGATAATACAAAATTAGAGGATGAAGTCAGTGTTAAGATCTCAGCAAATCAATTGCCTGATGGTTTAAATGCTGATAAACACATGAAGCTGAGCAATTCAGATGTTGTCCCTCAAAGTACTCCAAGTACTGAAGGGCAAGTCACAACATCTGAAAAGCATTTCAAATCTGCTGAAATAAAAGGATTAACAACTGCTGAGGAATCTATCATACGGTCTTTCAGGACGGATAGAGAACAGCTGAAGAACAAGTCTTCAGTTGTTACCGATCCTTCAGTACTTAACACAAGTACTGAAAGGAGGAAAGTACTGAAGATCACACCTTCAGTAGTTTCCACTTCAGCAGTTGATCAATCCAAGATGAAGAATAAGCCATGTGAAATATGTGGTAAATTCAATCATCTATCTGATGAATGCTGGTACAAAAAGGGTTCCAAACTCAACAGAGATAAGCTCATTAAAGAAGAGATTAATAAAATGAAAAATGAGTTTGAGACCAAGTTTGTACCACAGTCATCTCAAACTGATAAACCCAAGGCCTCACCAAAATCCAAAAGAAGGATGGGGTTTATCAGAAAACAGCTGATAGTGTTCCTCATGATAAACATCAGACTAAGTCTGTGAATTTCAAGAAGGAGGAAATGGTGGGTCACAGGAACTCATCAAAAACAAGTACTGATGTGTCAAATGAGCTGAAGGCTTTAGCAACAAATCAGACACAACTTGTTATGATGGTTCAGCATTTGTTGGGGAGAGTTAACCAACTAGATGCACCTGTGATCAAACCACTGAAAAGGAAATCCAAGCCCAAATCTAAGAAATCCATTTCAGCACCATCTCCACCTTCATCAGCTGTTAATCATGAGAAACAAGTTATGGTTAAATCTGTTGATGAAAACAGACCCAAAACCAAAAAGGTTTGGGTCTCTAAAGCTAACTAGTTTCTTATGATAAATGCAGGGTTCTTCAGCATGCCAAAGAAGCATCTGGTATGTAGACAGTGGAGGATCTATGCATATGACTGGGAGCAGTTCTCTTCTTAATGACTACTCTCAAGGAAAGAAGGGATTTGTCTCATTTGGAAATGATGCTAAGGGTTACATCATCGGGAAAGGATTTGTGTCAAATGGAGAAATCAGATTTGATGATGTTAACCATGTGGAGAATCTCAAGTATAATCTACTGAGTGTCAGTCAGATGTGTGATAAAGGGCATGTTGCACTTTTCACAAGCCAGAACTGCCGGATTCTGTCTTCCAAAGTTCTGAGGCTGATTGACAAGGTATTGGATGAACATACTCTCCTGAAGGCCAACAGGATAGGAAGAGTATATGCCTTGGATTTGTCAAAGAAGATTGATTTAAAAGGTCATCCTTGCCTGTTCTCCAAGGCCTCTCCTCAGGAATCTAAACTGTGGCATAGAAGGCTGGGTCATGTTAATCTCAAAAACATGAATCAGCTGATCCACAATAGTTTAGTGAGAGGTCTACCAATAAAGGAGTTCCACTGTGATGAAACCTGCACTGCTTGTTTAAAAGGAAAACAACACAAAGTTTCATTCCCTCCTATAGAAGAACCAAAGTCCACTGCCTGCTTGCAATTACTGCACATGGATCTCTTTGGTCCTGTGAGAGTAATGAGCATGGCAAAGAAGAAATACTGTCTGGTAATTGTGGATGATTACTCCAGATTTGTATGGACCTTCTTCTTGCATTCAAAGGATGAGGCTGCTCAGACAATTATTAACTTTGTGTTGTATGTTGAGAAGCAGTATTCCCTATCAGTCAAGTGTATAAGAAGTGATAATGGAACTGAATTTAGAAACCATACACTTGATGATTTCTACCTTTCAAAAGGAATCAAGAGGCAGTATAGCATCCCAAGGACTCCAGAACAAAATGGAGTAGTGGAGAGAAAGAACAGGACCCTAATTGAAGCTGCAAGGTCCATGTTGGCTGACTCTGGTTTGCCACTGACCTTTTGGGCTGAAGCTGTCAACACAGCATGCTATGTGCAAAATAGAGCTTTAGTGAATCAGAGGTTGATGAAGACTCCTTATGAAGTTCTACATCATTTGGCTCCTCTAATTTCATTCTTCAGAGCATTTGGGTGTCCTTGTTACATTCTCAACACAAAGGATCAACTCCAAAAGTTTGATTCTAAGGTGGATGCAGGGTATTTTGTTGGGTATTCATCCACTTGCAAGGCTTACAGAGTGTTCAACTGCAGAACAAAGATGGTTGAAGAAACCTTGCATGTGAAGTTCAATGAATCCCTAAGGACAAAATCCACAAAACCCTGTGGAGTTGTTTGATCTGGACATACTGCAATATGTTCCTTATCAGCCTCCAGCTGTTGCAGATCATGTGAATTCATCACCTTCTGCAGCTAGTCATCCATCTGGTGGTACTGATGTTGATGATGATCCCAGTACTCACCTATTCAAGTTTAGTGATCAACTGCCTGAGTCTACTAAACTTGATGTTCCTGTAGCTTCAGTAGCACCATCCACAACAAATGCTGATGAGATTTCTGAATCCTCTACTTCATTTGACTTGCCATCTAATACTTGGTTTCAAGAATCTGGATCAACATCTGTTGCTGCTGAGCGTGCTACAAACACTTGCACAGATCTCATAGTGTACCAAGAGCTGAAGAATCACCCAATGTCTCAAATCATTGGTGATATCAATGCTGGTGTCTCAACTAGAAGTCAATTGTCCAACTTCTGCTTCTATGCTCTCTTCATCAGTCAGCAAGAGCCAAAGAACTATCATATTGCATTAAGAGACAATGGATGGGTTGATGCCATGCAGCTTGAGCTTCTTCAGTTCAAAAAGCAGCAAGTGTGGGAACTGGTTCCTCTACCCCCAGGTAAGTGTGCAATAGGCACTAAATGGGTGTTTAGGAATAAAACAGATGAAAATGGGCAAATTGTCAAGAACAAGGCCAGACTGGTTGTCCAGGGGTTTTCACAAGAAGAAGGTATTGATTATGATGAAACCTTTGCCCCTGTAGCCAGACTGGAGGCAATTAGATTGTTCTTAGCCTATGCTGCATTCCACAATCTTAAAGTTTTTCAAATGGATGTCAAAAGTGCATTTTTATATGGTAAAATAAAAGAAGAGGTTTATGTGTGTCAACCACCAGGTTTTGAGGATAATAAACATCCTGATTGGGTGTATAAACTTGATAAGGCTCTTTATGGGTTGAAACAAGCTCCTAGAGCCTGGTATGAAACACTGTCAAATTTTCTTCTTCAGAATAATTTCACTAGAGGCTCCATAGATAAAACTTTGTTCATTAAGAAAGTGGGTCAGCATAAGCTCCTTGTTCAAATTTATGTTGATGATATTATTTTTGCATCCTCTGATCCACAGTTGTGTGATGCATTTACAAAGTTGATGCAACAAAAATTCGAAATGAGTGCCATGGGAGAATTACAGTTCTTTCTAGGTTTGCAAATCAAACAAAAGGCTGATGGAACTTTCATTCATCAGTCAAAATACACAAAGAGTCTTTTGGAAAAGTTTGATTTACAAAACTGTAAGCCCTGTTCTACTCCCATGTGCAGCACCACACAACTGGATGCAGATCAGAAAGGTAAAGCTGTTGATGAAACACTTTACAGATGTATGATTGGGTCCTTGATGTACTTAACAGCTTCTAGACCAGATATTATGTTTGCAACTTGTGTTTGTGCTAGATTTCAGGCTGCTCCTAAAGAGTCTCATTTGATTGCAGTCAAGAGGATCTTTAGATATCTGCAAGGTACTCAATCTCTAGGTCTTTGGTATTCCACTGGGCACTCTTGCAAATTAGTTGCTTTTTCTGATAGTGACTATGCAGGGTGTAAATTAACTAGAAAATCAACTTCTGGTGGATGTCAATTCCTAGGCAACTGTTTGGTTTCTTGGCAGAGTAAGAAACAAACATCTGTTGCTACATCCACTGCTGAAGCCGAGTACATTGCTGCTGCAAGTTGTACATCTCAGGTACTCTGGCTTCAGAATCAATTATTGGATTATGGCATTACAGAGACTAAGACTCCATTACTAATGGATAGTGCTTCAGCTCTTTGTATTGTCAAGAATCCAGTCCAGCACTCTAGGACCAAACATATTGAGATCAGACACCATTTTATTAGGGATTGTTTTGAAAAAGGTCTGATTGATCCAAAGTTTGTTCCTAGTGCTGATGAGCTTGCAGACATATTTACTAAGCCTTTGGACAGTTCAACTTTCCAAAACCTAGTGTTAAGGCTTGGTATGCTGCAGCTAGAATAAGTGACAACTACTGATGATCTCAGTCAACAAGTACTGATGAGCATTCGTATACTATTGTCACAAATAAGTACTGATAAGTTCTTTTATCCTCAGTAGTTTTCATAACTACTGAAGACTAAATTACTTAAAAGTACTGAAGTACTCTATCTGTTGAAAAGAACTGATGTGGTTACAACTACTGATGTAGTTACAACTACTGATGTCAGTATAACAGATAAGTACTGATGACCAATGAAACGTCTGAAAATCAGACAAAAGTCTGATAAGTGTTGAGGTCAGAATGAAACAGCTGATGAGCTAAGAATTGACGACAACAGCTGATGAGAAACTTTTCTCTTCAGTTGTTTCTACAACTGCTGTTTCACTTCATACAACTGAAGCCAAAACCATGTCTTCAGTAGTTTTACAACTACTGATGACTAACACCAAATCTTCAGTTGTTTACAACACCTGAAGCCAAAACCATGTCTTCAGTAGTTTCACAACTACTGATGACTAATACCAAGTCTTCAGTTGTTACAACTTCTGAAAGTTAAACCAGGTCTTCAGTTGTTTTCAAACAACTGATGACAGCACCAACACTTTCAGTCGTTTTATATCAGCCTTTTCTTACCCTATAAATACCTAAACCTAATTTCAAACGTTTCATTAGCCGTTTTATGTCCTTCACTCTCTCAACAATGGCGACCATGAAACTCAAACCCAGACACAACTGTGTTGCCTACCTCTCGAAATCGGCCTTTTGGAACAAATTTGATAATGCCATCGATCTTATGGTAGATTCCCAGTACCGAACCGCTTTTCTTCTGAATCCTACCATATACCCCGATTCCCTAAGCCAATTCTGGACCAACGTCTCTGTGCAAACTGGTGAGAATGATAGCCAAATCACTCTCCAGTCGTTGGTTAACCAGAAACAGGTGGTCATCACTCCAGACATCATTCGACAAACCCTAAATCTACATGATGCCACCTGTGTCACAGAATACCCGAAAGGCACAACTGATATGTCTTTCATCAATAACGGGTATGAAGGAGACTTAAGTGCTACCACCATTCTGAAGAAGCACTTCCATGATGCTGAACGTCTTATATTCCACATGGTGAATGTCTGCCTTGCACCAAAAACCTCCTCATGGGATCAGATGTCCTCCCGATGGCAACAGGTATTATACTCTATCTTTGAACGACAAAATCTAAATTTTTCTGAGATAGTTTTCATGGAACTAAAGGATCTGGCTTTGAAACCTGTGGCAAACAGATGGATATTATATCCCAGGTTTCTCATGGCCATAATTTTAAATCAGCTAAAATCAGACGGCCTTGTTGGCCTTGGAGTCCCTGCTCCGGCTGTATTGCCTGAAGTATACTCCAGGCACAACTCTGACCCTACACTGAAAGGGGCTGCCCGGCTGCTAAAACCCAAGCAGCGGGAACCCACAGCCTCCACTTCCAGATCCAAAGTCCCCACCAAACCCAACACCAAAAAGCCCAAAAAGGCTACTCAGGGAGATGAGTCCCCTGAGGATGCCCCTGTACCACCAATACAGGAAACACTTACTGGTTCTAACCCCCCAGTAGTGTCAAAGACTCCACCAGCCCTAGCCGCTCAGGCATCCTCTCAACAGGATCCTGATGCAACCATAATTGGGGATACCACAATGCTGGAACCTATCTCAATTGAGAAGGTTACCATTGAAGAGCACCAGTCACCCCGGGTGCAATCTGCTTCAAACCTATCTCCAAATGCAACCGCCCCTCAAAGCCCAACCATTATAGTTGCACAAGTGCTGAGTCAGCTGCATTCCTCTCCTCCTCCCCAGAAACCAATTACAATGGGGAGAACCTCAACAGCTGAGGAAGAGGACCAAAATGCTGCTGATAACCCACAGCACAGGGGTTATAATGTTCAATCTCCCCGTGTAGAGGAGGAGGTTAGAACATCTGGTGAGGCTGCCACTTCTACTGATTCAGCAAATGAACAGGATGCAGTTGGTAACATCTCTAAGACCTCACCAGAGGCAACTGCCGATGAAGGACTCAGTCCTGAGGCAGGAAGTCCCCAGAACCAAGAACAAGGGGCACATGCTACAACTGATCTACACTCAGGGCATGTACATCCTGATTCAATCAGGAGGTCAGGTGATTCAGCAAAGACTGATGATGACCTGGGCTTTTTCTTCGATGTCTTAGCCCATAACACAATCCTTGAGGCTGAGGTGAGCAGACTCAAAGAACTGCTTGCCAAAATGTCTCAGGATCAAAGTCCATCTGCCCCAATAAACCCACAGATGGCACCTTCATCTGAAGGTTCACCAAACACTCAGCCACTACACTCAACTGAGCCACCAGCCACTGCTTTTGGCACCACCTCTCAGGGACAGAACCCCTCTGAGCAGATGGTTGCTACCTTTCAACATTCCTTACCTCTCATCACTCCCATCATCAATGAGATTGTGCATAAAGCCATTGATGAGAGGATCTCCTCAAATCTACAAACACTTGTTGATGATGCTGTGCAAAAGAAGCTTTCTGCCATTCAAACCCCTGAACCCAATGCACCCAAAAAGGGGGAGTCTAAGGCAGTGAAAGAAAGAAAGAGAAAGAGAGTGGAAGATGAGAAACAACAAGAGAAAGAAAAGGAGTTAGAAAAGGAAAAACAGCTGATCACATACAAGAGAAAGAAAAGTGCTGAAACTCAAAAGCCTGATGAAGAGAAATCATTGGAAGATCTGATTAAAGAAGCTGATGAAGCTCACAGCAGATCAATGGACAGAATAATAGACCAACTCTTCAGACAAGGCTTTGATACAGCTACATTAGACACTGAGATCAGAAGGCTGGAGATTAAAGAGATACAAGAGAGATGGGCCAGTTACAGTGTGATGGAAAGGGAGAGGTTGGAGATAATGATCAGGTTTATTGCAAAATACTTGGGAAGATCATTAATTGAGATTAAATCATGGACCAGAGACAGTATTCTGGCAATAACCACCAGAATCTGTGCTTCTGAAGCATTCAATAAGGGGTTGATTATCGAAGCCTTAGATGAAGCAGGTGCTGGGAAGAGAACTGATATGGCCAAGCTTTCCAAAGCCAAACTTACCACAAAAATGCTAGATCAGCCTTCCCAAACTCCCACTCAAAAACAACCAACCCCACAACTCTCCAAACCAATCCCTAAACCTAAACTTAAACAAACTCAACCCTCAAAACCAACTCCCTTACCCCAAAAACCACCTCAAACCACATCCAATGATGCACCCAGAAGGAGGAGAAGGGTGTTGAGGATGGAAGAAGAAGAAGAAGAAGATGATGAAGAAGACAGTCTGCCAATCTCTGCTGTTCTAAAAATACCTGAGCCCAGAAGTCAACAAATGATCACACCAGACTTTCAGAGGCAAATGGTGAAAGTTAAGATTGAAGAAGAAGAACAGCAGAAACAGCACGATGAGCAACTTTTGAAGATGGTTGACAAAGAGTTTCCTCAGTCATCATCTATACAAGCCATGAAAAACACGCTCAAAGGCTGTATGCTCTCAGGATACCTTTCAATATCAAAAGGAGAGAGTAAGGATTTGGCCAGACCCCAGGGTTAGTTCTAGAATTCATAAGAAATCCATACCAAGTAGATACAATGGCCAAGTGAGAAAGACCATAGATGCTGTTATTATGTTGGCCATTGTAGTCTCACCCTGGGAGATACTTGAAGACTTCAAGAGAGCCTACAAGTCAAAGATGACCCCTCAAACTCTAATGGAGAACAAAATGGTCAAGAAGGGGTTGTTATACAAGAGGCTTGAAGAGATCAAGAAAAATGAACTCCAGTTGTTATTAGAAGGGACTCACCCAGATGAATTTGCTTACAGAGAGATAACAACTGTTGAGTTGAAAAATGGAAAGACAGTAAAGTACCTATCAGAGTACTATGGCCCAGAGTTCTTCTTCGAAGGAGAAGCAGAAGAACTCACTAAGGAGGAACAAGTTGTTCTCCTTGAGGCCTACGTCAGAGAGTCTTATAGACTCATCAATGGGAAGTAGGTTTCATGGTTGGGATAACAGCTCTGTGTCCAGTTCCCCAAGACAGAGTTCCCTTCCATCCTTTGACATTCACATCTACTGAAACCTGTTCCCTGGCTTGTGCTTATCTGATATTCTGAAGCTGATCAAGAGAGTATTTCTGCCAAGAATAAGTGGGACCTCAATAAGCTTAAAGGTTTTGGCTGCATTGGTTCAGGGGGAGTTTGTTGGACCAAAAGAACCAATGAGCCTGATCAGAAAAACCTTTAAGTCCCACAGACATTACAACAACTGAAGTAGTCTGCAACAGCTGAAGACATCAACTGATAACAAGGTCTGAAGACAAAGTCTGAAGTGAAAGAGCTGAAGACAAAGTCTGAAGTGAAAGAGCTGAAGACAAAGTCTGAAGACAAAAGCTGAAGACAAAGTCTAAAGACAAAAGCTGAAGACAAAGTCTGAAGACAAAAGCTGAAGACAAAGACTGAAGACCAAGTTTCAGATGTTGTCACAACAGCTGAAGAAGACTCTTCAGTAGTTGTGATGGTTTCCTTTCAGTAGTTTTATGTTTCTTGTAATCAGTACTTGTAGTTTCAGTAGTTTTAGTTTCATCTTGTACTTAGCATACTCTGAGATGTTCTCAGTTGTTGTGAACATTCTCAGTAGTTTGCTTACTTTCAGTTGTTTGTAATAATTCTGTTAGATGTCACTATCAAGTGACATCAGCAGACGTCACATTCCTTTATATAAGGAATGTTGACCTAATTGTAACGGGTGATGCCCTGCGAAGCCTGCGAAGCTTAGCGGCCGCCATACCGAAGCATTTGTGCATGAATGATATTATCCCTTTTGTAGAAAACCCTCTTTCTCTATAACCGTGTACTGTTCCATTGAATATCTATTGTGTTCTTGCTATATTGTCTAATTCTTGTTCTAATTCCGCTGCGATTCAACTCTAATTGATCAAACTTAGATCACTGATCCTGTCATTAGGGAAAATGTAAAGTGTAGGCTTTGACTTGGGATGTTCCCTGGGGTAATGTAAGTTGACATTATGATATCATATGTGATGTGATGATGATGCTATGTATGGTATGGTAGTGTTTATGTTATGTTCCTTATTATGTATGTTTATTTTCCGTGGCTTTACGTGGTATGATTATGAAAAGTGAATGGAAAGTATTATGTAACATAAAACGGAAGATAATGAAAAAGAGAACGTAAGGAATGAAAGAATGCATGCATTAGCGAAGTAATTAATGAATGAATGGAAAAGTCTTGCAAGCAAAGGTTGAGGTGAGTGACTGTGTTGTCACAAAAGACTTGTATGCCAAAGGTTGAGGTTAGTGGCTGTGTTGTCACAAAAGACTTGTATGCCAAAGGTTGAGGTGAGTGACTGTGTTGTCACAAAAGACTTGTATGCCAAAAAGACTTGTATGCCAAAGGTTGAGGTGAGTGGTTGTGTTGTCACAAAAGACTTGTATGCCAAAGGTTGAGGTGAGTGGCTGTGTTGTCACAAAAGACTTGTATGCCAAAGGTTGAGGTGAGTGACTGTGTTGTCATAAAAGACTTGTATGCCAAAGGTTGATGTGAGTGACGGTATTGTCACAAAAGACTCGTAAGGGATTCAATCCATGAGATTGACCCGGATCTTTGTTGCTTACCCCGGTGCTGGTGCCAGGCTTTGTGCGCAATGAATGGAAGTCTGATAAACTTCAGCCCAGTACCCGCTTTGTGCTTACGTTTGGGGTATAGCTGATGACATTGATCCGGAAGGAATGAACGAAGGAAGGTTAATGAATGAAATGTACGAAATGAAAGATAACGAATGATAAGGATGATGTACGATTATGAATGAACGGGAGTCAACGAATGACGATGAAAGATAATAATAAATTATTATTTAGTGTACGTATGATGCATGATCACATGTGAAAGCAAAGAAAGAATGGTTTTAAACGAAAGAAAAGTATTTTATTTTATAAAAACTAGAACTCACTCAGCAACACTGACTTTTGTGTGTTTCCAGTTGGCAAGTAATGTTGCTGAGGATGGCACGGGGCAGCTACTTGACATTTTTGGATGGCATCCGTTGTTTAAATTATAATGTTTTTGTGATGTAATGCAAAGAGTATTATTTTGTAATCTGTCAACGATGTATTATTTTGCAAAAGCAATTATATATATATTTGAAATGGTTTGTTTAAAGAAATTCCGCTGCAATATTTTAGTAAAGTTAATGTATGTTTTATTCTTTGAGTGCAATGATTGACCAGCTGTGAGCGTCCCGGGATCGGGGCCTTACAAGTTGGTATCAGAGCCAAAGTTTAAGTGAAACGGGTTAAAATTTTCAAAAGAAATGTAAACTTAAACAGAGTATGGGACAAAGGGAAGGGATGCCAGTCCGAGTAGCTACGTGCCACCAGGTATTTTCTTGATGATAACCGGTATTATGTGCGCATGTTATGTGATTTATGTGCTTTTTAGTAGATTTCGATACTGATGTAGTCAGGATAGGAAATGCTTGGGGTGTGAAGAGTAAAGTAAGTGGCTAATCACAACTGGCCACTGTAATTAGGGACTTACTATACATGACATAAACTGAGCCATTACCTTGAATGCCCGTGTTAGTGTTTGAATCTTATAGTGTGTTAGAGGATGGCCAGTGGTAGATCTTTGAAGGCTTCTAGAGCTGGAGGTCGTGGTGGACGTGGTGCCGGACCACGGGTCATGAGAGGAAGGCCTAGGGCTGAAGAGGAGGCTCATGAAGAGCCCGAGACCCCTCATCCAGAGGGTGGTGATGAAAGTGCTAACTTAAGGGCCTCAGTGAAGGAGGCGGTGGTGGAAGAGGTTCACCAGGTCATGCAAACGATCTTACCGTCTGTGATGACTGAAGTGATCAAAACTGTGCGAGAAGGAGAAAGGAAAGAGAGGAAGGTCCTCGGGAGTAAGGGAGCAACCGGAGACTGAGGCGGTTGTCTCAGCTGATGAGGAAGAAGGAGAAGAGCCTGTGCCGGAGGCAGCATGAGGCTGTAACTATAGGGCATTTCAAAGATGCAATCCCCCGACTTTTGACGGGAATGGCACTGCTGCTGCTGCTCACCGGTGGGTGAGAGAGATGGAAGCTGTTTTAGATATCAGCGAGTGCCGGGAAGATCAGAAGGTGAAGTTTGCCACCCACTCATTTGTGGATTCAGCCTTGTGTTGGTGGGACAATATTGTCCAGGCCGAGGGTAGTAGGGCGATTGGCAGGATGAGGTGGAGTGAGTTGAAGAAGTGGTGATCGAGGAGTTCTGTCCTCATAGGGAGCTCGACAAGGTTGAGAGGGAGTTCCTACAGCTGGAGGCGGGACCATGACGCATCAGCAATACACCACTAAATTCAACAAGATGGCACGGTTGGTGCCGGATCAGGTGACACCTCTGTCGCGAAACATCAAGAGGTATATTCTTGCCGACGGATATCCGCAAGCATATGATCACCGCCCAGCCGAGCACGTTCAGGTCGGTGGTCGATCTAGCGGGAAGGCTGTACGACGAGAGGGAAGTGGTGGTGGCTGAGGTGAGCAAGAAGGGTGGTGGTGGCCGGAACTAGAATGGGAAGAGGTTTGGACATGGCGGGGCGGCTCCAAACAACAAAGTTGCGAGGGTGGATGACCAACATGTGGTCGCACCCGGTGCGGGGTCCAAGAGGTGTGGCAAATGTTAAAAAGAGCACACCGGAGAGTGTAGGTTGAGATCCAATGTCTGTTTCCGGTGTGGGAGGACAGGACATGTGGCGAAGGACTGCAGGGTAAGGAGGTGTTATAACTATGGCGAGGAGGGCCACATGATCAGGGAATGCAAGCAGCCGAGGGCTGAGAGTTCCGGGGCGAAAAAAGACAGCCGGGACCGAAGGGCAGAAAGCTAGCGCCAGGGATTTCACGATGACCAGGGAGGAGGCTAGGACGGACCTTGATATTTTGTCAGGTATGTTTCTAGTAAACCAAACTCTTGCTTTTGTGTTATTTGATTCTGGTGCTAGTAGGAGTTTTATTTCTGCTGCTTTCTGTGCTAAGTTGCCTGTTAGTAGTAGAAGTATTGATGAGCCCTTCGATGTAGAAACTGCCATAGGTAAGTCTACCAAGATTGTTGATCTGATAGAAGGTTGTGATATAGAACTAGAAGGTCATAAGTTTCCTGCTAGACTGTTTGTGATGACCTTAGGCGGGTTTGATGTAGTCCTAGGAATGGATTGGTTGGCGGACTACGAGGCGAGCATTGTGTGTTACAAGAAGATGATTAATCTGACCGCGCCTGACGGGAGTTTGGTGACAATCTATGGCAATCGAGTTACGATGATTCCGAAGGTGATTTCAATGGCGGTGGCGGGAAAGTGCATAAGGCGTGGATGTAGTGCCTACCTGGCCTACGTGAAGGATGTAGATACGCCAACACCACAACTGTTAGATGTACCGGTTGTGTGTGAGTTCCCAGATGTGTTTCCTGAAGACTTACCAGGTGTACCACCAGACCGCAAGATCGAGTTCCAGATTGACTTGATACCCGTTGCTCAACCTGTTGCTAAAGCACCGTATCGGTTGGCTCCGACCGAGATGAAGGAATTGATGGAGAAACTACAGGAGTTGCTTGATAAAGGGTTCATTAGACCGAGTATCTCTCCTTGGGGTGCTTCGATCTTATTTGTGAAGAAGAAGGACGGTAGTATGAGGATGTGCATAGACTACCACGAGCTGAACAAGTTGATGGTGAAGAATCAGTATCCATTGGCGAGGATTGATGATTTGTTTGATCAGCTCCAAGGTGCCAGTTGGTTTTCAAGGATAGATCTTCGATCTGGTTACCATCAGTTGAAAGTGAAGGAACAAGATATTCCTAAAACAGCTTTTCGCACACGTTATGGACACTACGAGTTTCTCGTTATGTCCTTTGGTTTGACCAACGCGCCAGCTGCTTTTATGGACGTGATGAATCGAGTGTGTCGGCCTATGTTGGATAAATCAGTGATTGTGTTCATTTATGATATCCTGATTTATTCAAAGAGTGAGGCGGAGCATGCCGGACACATTCGAGAGGTGTTGGAGACGTTGAGAAAGGAGAAGTTGTATGCCAAGTTCTCCAAGTGCACGTTCTGGTTGTGCGAAGTTCAGTTCTTGGGTCATGTAGTGAATTCGGAGGGGATCATGGTGGACCCGGCAAAGGTGGAAGCGGTGATGCAATGGAAGTCTCCAAAGACGCAGTCCAAGATTCGTAGTTTCTTGGGGTTGGCGGGATATTATAGGAGATTCATTCAAGACTTCTCTAAGATAGCTTCTCAGTTGTCTAAGTTGACCCGCAAGGATGTGAAGTTTGTATGGGGTCAAGCTCAAGAGAGTGCTTTTGAGGAGTTAAAGGAAAGGTTGACTCAAGCTCTAGTTTTATCATTACCCGAAGGAAGTGAGGACTTAGTGGTCTATTCGGATGCTTCTTACTCGGGGTTGGGTTGCGTGTTGATGCAGCGAGGGAAGATTATAGCTTATGCATCCCGATAGTTGAAAGTTCATGGGGTGAATTACCCTACTCACGACTTGGAATTAGCAGCTGTGGTCTTTGCACTAAAGATTTGGAGGCACTACCTATACAGAATGAAGTGCACATACTTCACGGACCACAAGAGATTGAAGTACTTCTTCTAGAAAAAGGACCTGAACATGAGGCAGAGGCGATGGTGGGAGCTCATAAAGGATTATGATTCTGAAATCCATTACCATCCGGGCAAGGCCAATGTAGTAGCGGATGCCCTCAGCAGAAAAGAGAGACCTGAGCCGATTCGGGTGAAGGCTTATCAGTTGATTATGACCTCTAATGTGATGAAGCAGGTCAAGGAGTTTCAAGATGAGGCATTGAAAGAAGATCGTCTTAACTCCTAAAGGATGAGAGGTATGGTTGCAGAATTGGGTGAAAACACTCTTCGTGTTAGAACCCGATTCGGAAGGATGTGGATCCCTCGTTACGGGGGTCTACGTGGGAGGATTATGGACGAAGCTCATAAGACTCGATACTCTATTCATCCCGGTACTACAAAGATGTATCAAGATATGAAGAAAGATTATTGGTGGTCGGGTATGAAGCGCGATGTAGCGGAGTATGTGAGTAAGTGTCTTACTTGCTTGCAAGTGAAGACCGAGTACCAGAAGCTGTACGGGAAGATCCAACCGTTGGATATACCAGAGTGGAAGTGGGAGCATATCACCAAGGACTTTATTACGAAGTTACCGCGTACCGTGAAAGGGTATGATGCCATATGGGTGATAGTTGATCATTTGACGAAGAGTGCTCACTTCCTACCGATCCGCGAGACGTACTCCTCTGAAAGATTAGCAGATCTATTTATCAAAGAGATTGTAACTCGTCATGGGGTGCCGGTGTCTATTGTTTCAGATCGCGACACCCGGTTTACGTCTAAATTTTGGAAGAAATTCCATGATGCTATGGGGACGAGGTTACACATTAGCACAGGTTATCATCCTCAGACGGATGGTCAGTCGGAAAGGACTATTCAGATGCTAGAAGATATGCTTCAGGCATGCGTCATTGACTTTGGGGGAAGTTGGGATGACCACTTACCATTAGCTAAGTTCTCGTATAATAATAGTTATCATGCCAGTATTGGTATGCCCCCTTATGAGATGCTATACGGTACGAGGTGTAGAACACCCGTTTATTAGGGTGATATTGGTCAGAAGGAGTTGGGAAGTATTGAGGTGATTGAGGCTATGACTGAGAAGCTTGAAAAGATCAAATCCTTTATGAAGGCAGCTAAAGATAGGCAGAAGTCGTATGCCGACAAGAGACGTAGGCCGATTGAGTTCTAGGTGGGTGATAGAGTTATGTTGAAGGTCTCACCTTGGAAAGGTATTATTCAGTTCAGGAAGCGGGGCAAGTTAAGCCCGAGATACATAGGGCCTTTCCGAATCATTGCTCGAGTAAGAGAGGTGGCCTATAGGTTGGTGTTACCCGATGAGTTAAGTGGAATTCACCCGACATTCCATGTATCTCATCTGCGGAAGTGTTTAGCTGACAAGGATATGGTTGTACCATGGGAGGATATTGAAGTTGATGAAAGGCTCAATTATGTGGAGCAACCAGTGGCAATCATTGACCGTAAGGAGAAAAGGTTAAGGAATAAAGTGGTTCCCCGTGTGCGTGTACAGTGGAAGCACAGGAAGGGATCCGAGTCTACGTGGGAGGCTGAAGAAGACATGAGGCAGCATTACCCACATTTGTTTGAGGAATAACAGGTTTCAGGGACGAAACCTATATAAGGGGGTGGACTTGTAACACCCGAAAAATTTTAAAAGACGAGAAAGAAAGTATAAACATGCAGAAAAAGAAAGAAAACACAATTTAACCTAACTTCAGGGGCTAAATGTGTCAAAAGGACAAAAAGAATAAAAGTGGGTGCAAAAAGTGGGCATGGCCGCCCACACTTCTCTACATATCTTCTTTTCATCGGATTTTAGGGAGAGAAAGAGCTGAGCTCTCGGGTTTTTGAAGAAGAAGAGGAAAACCGAATTCAAGGTAAGATATGTTGTTCTTGGCCGGCCTATGCCTCGGTTCTATGCTTATGTGTTTGTTTGTGTGTTCGGGTTGTGTGATTTGGTGGGTTTTAAGTGTTTGAACTCATTTGCAAACTGGTTGAAGGAAGTCATACTCGAGGGCTGCTAAGGTGAGTTCTAGAACCCCCTTTTTACTTGTTTTAACTGATTTTGGGGCTGGAAATGCATGTATGTATGTTTTTATGAATGTGGGTTTTATACCCGTATGTATGTGTATGCGTGAATGTTGGTGGGTTATGATTTGGGTGATTTATGATGTTATGATGATGCCATGTTCATGTTATGATGCTTAGAATGCTAGAAATAAGCTTAGAACATGATAAACTGATGATTTGGGACTGATTATGATGTTATTCGTATGTATTGGTTGCCCATGCACCTGGATTTGGCCCATGCGCCCAACGGTTGAATTTGCTTAAGTGTTGTCCCATGCGCCCAAAACCCATGCCCCCGAATAGTATCCATGCGCCTAGAATAGGCTGGATTTGACTAAGTGTTCCATGCGCCCAAAACTGCCCATGCGCCTGCATAGTGCCCATGCGCCTAGAAATTTTCCCAGGAGCCTAAGGGTTGGGTCATGCGCCCAAATAGTGCCCATGCGCCTGAAAGTTCCCCACGCGCCTAAGTGTTCCCATGCGCCCAGAAGGCCATGTGCATGCATAGTGCTCATGCGCCTATGCCTTAGAATATTTTCTGAAATCTTGGGGAAAATGTAAAGTGTAGGCTTTGACTTGGGATGTTCCCTGGGGTAATGTAAGTTGACATTATGATGTCATACGTGATGTGATGATGATGCTATGTATGGTATTGTTATGTTTATGTTATGTTCCTTATTATATATGTTTATTTTCCGTGGCTTTACGTGGTATGATTATGAAAAGTAAATGGACAGTATAATGTAACATAAAGCGGAAGATAATGAAAAAGGGAACGTAAGGAATGAGAGAATGCATGCATTAGCGAAGTAATTAATGAATGAATGGAAAAGTCTTGCAAGCAAAGGTTGAGGTGAGTGACCGTGTTGTCACAAAAGACTTGTATGCCAAAGGTTGAGATGAGTGGCTGTGTTGTCACAAAAGACTTGTATGACAAAGGTTGAGGTGAGTGATTGTGTTGTCACAAAGGACTTGTATGCCAAAGGTTGAGGTGAGTGGCTGTGTTGTCACAAAAGACTTGCATGCCAAAGGTTGAGGTGAGTGGCTGTGTTGTCACAAAAGACTTGTATGCCAAAGGTTGATGTGAATGACCGTGTTGTCATAAAATACTTGTATGCCAAAGGTTGAGGTGAGTGACGGTGTTGTCACAAAAGACTCGTAAGGGATTCAATCCATGAGATTGACCCGGATCTTTGTCGCTTACCCCGGTGCTGGTACCAGGCTTTGTGCGCAATGAATGGAAGTCTGATAAACTTCGGCCCAGTACCCATTTTGTGCTTACATTTGGGGTATAGCTGATGACATTGATCCGGAAGGAATGAACGAAGGAAGGTTAATGAATGAAATGTACGGAATGAAAGATAATGAATGATAAGGATGACGTACGATGATGAATGAACGGGAGTCAACGAATGACGATGAAAGATAAATTATGTGTACGTATGATGCATGATCACATGTGAAAGTAAAGAAAGAATGGTTTTAAACGAAAGAAAAGTGTTTTATTTTATAAAAACTAGAACTCACTCAGCAATGCTGACTTTTATGTGTTTCCAGTTGGCAGATAATGTTGCTGAGGATGGCACGGGGCAGCTACTTGGCATTTTTGGATGGCATCTGTTGTTTAAATTATAATGTTTTTGTGATGTAATGCAACGAGTATTATTTTGTAATCTGTCAACGATGTATTATTTTCCAAAAGCAATTATATATATATATGAAATGGTTTGTTTAAAGAAATTATGTTGTAATATTTTAGTAAAGTTAATGTATGTTTTATGCTTTGAGTGTAATGATTGACCAGCTGTGAGCATCCTGGGATTGGGTCCTTACAAAGCATCACCCTCATAACTCCAACTCAAACAAACAGCCAAAACCTCAAACATCAAACATACACAAACTTGAAAAACCAATGGATGCTCTTACTATCTTTCTACAAAGTGAATAGCAAAAGGCAGCATATGCAGCCTTTTCCACCAGTTTTGAAGCATTCTTAGGAGCAAGTCTGACTCCATCTCAAATCATTCAACAGGATTTGGATGAGCTTCCACCTGATATGGTAGAAGAGATGGATCTGCAATGGTCCATGGCCATGATAGCATACAGGTCTAAAAGATTTCTACAAAGAAATCGGGGATTAAACATGGATAAAAAGACAAGAATTGGTTTTGATAAAAACAAAGTTAGGTGCTACAACTGTCAGCTTTATGGGAACTTTTCAAGAGAATCTCAACAGGCCAGAGTTGACAGAAATACACATCAGGCACAACCCTCTAGTGGAATTCATTCAAATAGACAAGTGCCTCCACCAATTAGCATTCCAAATGCACCAACACAACCTCAAATCACACAATTCAGTCCAACTCAACATCCAACATCTTCTGCTATGATCATCAAAAAGGATGGAGAATGTGATTGGAGCGTTTATGGGGCTGAAATTCCATCACCTTCAGATCATGCCCTTATGGCTGATATTGAAGACAAACTAACAGACATCCCGAAAGAGGTAAAAGAAAACCTCTGTAGTCAAGCATGCATTGATGAGGTAAATAGGTATAGAGAGCACGCTGATAAACTGTCAAAGAAAGTCATAGAAACAAACATTTTAAATGAAAGTTTAAAATCTGAACAGAAACAATATGCAACTAAAATACTTTCATTACAAACAGATTTAGACAAATTAATGTCTGAAAAACTAACTTTGACAGCTCAGGTTAAGCAACTCTCTATCTCATTAACTGAGTCAAATTCATTACAAGATGAAACTGAAGTGAAACTTCAGAAGTTTCAGGTTAGTAACTATAAGTTCAAAGAACTTCTTGCACAACAAAGGGCCTTTAAGGACCCTTCAGGTTTAGGATATAATAAGGTAAGTCCACCTTATAATGATAATTATATTCCTTTACCTGACTCCATGACCAACAAACAAGATGAATCATATGATTCTCATGAACAGACTGATGACTCCAAACAATCATCATCATCATCAAAATCACCTTTAAAATCAAAATCACCCTTGATAAAGTTTGTTAAAAGTTCAACACCGCCACCAATCAAATCAACTGACTTTTATCAAGGAGAAAATAATGAATTTGATAATCAAACAACAGATGATGATGAGGATGATTTATTAGATGATGAGTCTGATCAGCCAATTACTGAAACTGAAAAGGTTTCTAGTGTGGCTGATACATCAAACAAACAATCAAAACAGATTCAAGGATTTGATATCTGTTCCAGTGGAAGGAAAGCTGTAACTCCATTGCCTCTCTCAAACAGGTAAATAAAGGAAAAGGAAAAGCAACAATTCAGTCAAAACAACAATCAGTAACTTTTGAAATTCCGTTAAAATCTAATTTGAAATCAAAAGTTTTCAGCAAACAAACAATCCATAGCAATTCATTAGAGAAATCAATGTTGAGTGTGTTTGAGAGAGAAATCTCTTGCAAAATCCCTTGTAATCTCCTAGCTAACATACATATGAATGAATGAAATTTTTATGATTATGTGTTATTGAATTGTTCATCATTCATTCATCATCATACATTTCATCTTGCAATAGATCTTCAGTTGAAATCATCAACGGGTTTGTGAGATTCCGCATCACAAATTCGATAAACAACAACAATACGATTGCAATATTCGATCCACTAGCAGAATCAATGGTTTCCACAATTGGTATCAGAGTTACCATACTGTAAGTGGTGTGATAAATTCACACACACCACTGAAAAATATAGATATGGTAAGTACTGCATGTACTGTAAGATGAATAATCACAGTACAAAATCATGTCATTTTCACAATTACTGCTCTATTTATGAAAGGAACAATCATAGCACTGCAAATTATTTCTTCAATAAGAAGAACAAGAAATAAAACAAACAAGCTAAACAAACAAACCACTGAAAAACAATCAATTGTTCAAAATAAGAGCAGAATGGGAGTTCCTAAACAAACTCCTCATCAGAAATTTGTTTTAGATAATGATAAAACTTTTTATGACAATTTTCAACACACATCAAGGAGACATAAGTCTTAGAATAGACAAAACACTGACACTAGCTCACAAAAGAGAAGAGCACAAAGCACTTCTCCCAATAGAACTAAAACAAACCAAAGGAAATCTAGTGTTTCTAGAGTTCCAAAACCAGCAGACAATGTAGTTTTGGAAGAAATTTGCGTTGTTAGAAAAGATGGAAAATCCAGCAGACAAGATGGGTTGACTAGCTTTGAGAATGTCAACTACTGCTCCAGTGAGCGTATCCCAAATCTGTGACAAGGGATATGCCACCTTATTCGACTCCAACAACTACTACATTGTCACACCTCGGGCCCAGGTAGGGTGGGACATCATAGACTAGTAACAATATATGGCAGCGGAAATGAACCATCATAAGAGCACACAAGAAGAGAAATCACATGGCATTACATTAAAACATCATATCTGGGCTATGAAAGTCTTGCCCAAACATCAAATCCACACACATTGTAAATTATCCAAATTTGTTACACAACAATTTCAAATGTCTAATAAAGTTTTTAAAAATCGAGTAATGCCATTGGTAGTCACGGTACTAAGCCATCCATAAGGTTTCCATTAAAATCCAAGCTTCATCAAGAGTTACCTGAAACATGCTCAAAAAGAATTTCTGTCAACTAAAAAGTTGGTGAGTTCAAGTGCTTAAAGTTCAAAAACAAAAGGACTCTTCAGAGTCCATAAGTTAATTTTAAAAACACAGGTATCACTGTTGTGGGGTCACAATCAACCCAGCACTCAGCCCCGGCTAGCCTCTTCTAAAGTTGCGTTGTACCTGTTATCCCATAGGGGAAATTGAGCCTCAAAGAGTGTACCATACCTGCTAAGTGGTACACCATAGTATCTTATAAGACCTGTCACATGACATAAACGACCCCGCAGGATCTCAGTGGGGTACCCTTCCTACTATGATGGAAGGCACTGTGCATGGGGGATTCCCCAAGTAGATCTACCCATATAAAACAAGCGGTTCACATAAGAATTAGTGATTGTGATACAAGTAGATGCAGGTTCTAATGCTAGACACAACATATAAATACATTTCAAAATAGCACACAATAATTTTTAGTTCAATCATAGCATGTCTCATCCCAAAATAGTGGTAAAAATGGAACACTAGAAACTCACCTTAGAATCAAACAAAGGTCCTTCAAGTATCAACAAGTCCAAGTTCTAGCACCCTATGATAAAGATAAAAGTGATAAGCTAATGTTCTTAGACTATTGGAAGTGTATCTAAGTGTATTTTATGGTCACACGTTCACGTGTCTTCGTTCCTTAGAAGTTTATGTTAAAAAGTTTCCTTTTTAGGAAAGTTAGGGTTTTGATATATGGATGATAAGTTATTTGACTTTTATAAGTTTGTTTATATTATAACAAGTTTAATAAGGGTTTTCTAGACATAAGATTACTGAAATTTAGTTATATTTACGGAATTTACACATTGGTCCCTCAAGTTTCAAAAATTACAATTTTGACCCTAAAAGTTGCTTTCTACAATACTTGACCCAAAGTGACCCTTATTAGTTCCTAGGGGTTTTTAAACTAATTTTAGGCTTTTTTTAACTTAACATTTCCTGATTTTAACTTGTGAGGTTTAAAACACAAAAATTTAAGTTACCGGTTACGGTAAAACCGTTAATTTAAGCATCTTGTTTTAGATTTCTTAGTTTCAACCTATGACCTCAAGTATAACGTTTTAAGGGCTTCTAACCATGATTATAATCTGTTTAAAAAGTATTCTTGGGGTTTTTTGAGCAATAAAAAGTCCACTTTTAGACTAACCCGTTAAAACCCATTTAGACTTGTTTTTACCCGAAACCGAGCATTATAATCCATTTTCTCCAAACGTTTTACCAAATTACCACCTTTGGGTCACCTAGTTACTGAAATTACCTAAATTCTATGGTTGTAGACTTGTTACACAATTTTTAAAACTTTTTCTCCAAAATCTCCCGGTTTAGGCCTATTTTGCTAGTTAAATTCATAAAAATTACAATTTAACTCAATAAATCACCAAATTCGGTTTTTAACACTAAAATATATTATCTAGGGCCTGGAACTTATAAAATTTTATATTGGTTAAGTTTTACTAATATCTACCAATTTTACCACTTTTCGGGTCCTAGTTTTACCTCATTTAAACCATTTTACCACATTTTTCATAATGTATACCCCAAGTAACAAATTTTAAATGTTTAATAACACCAAAAAACTGGAACAAAACTTCAACTCACGGATTTATACATACAAGTCACCATTGATGCTTTTAGAGGGTGTTAATCACCATTGCACATGTGTAATTGATATGTTTCAAGCATAAACATAACCAAACCATTATTTAACTTTTAAACCAACTTCATAAAGAGTTCATAAACTTTTTTAGAGCAGATTTTTAACATGGATTGAAAGGCTTTTCAAAACAGGTGGGTGTTTGGTGCTAAAATGCTAGAAAAAGAGGGTTTTCGGGTTGGAATCATGTGCACCAACCCTTGGTTCATGAACACACTTTAAATATACCTTCTTGAAGTCGTGAATCTCACTAAAAATAGTGATATGGCCGCACGTTGCTGCTGCAAACAAGGAAAGTGAGATTTCATGGTAGAAAGTAAAGAAAACTCAAGGAATAACCTTGTTTCGGGTATATAGGTTCTTACCCTTGAGGTGTTTCATGATTTTTCGGATGATTAGAAGAGTAAAGGAGCTTTTGGTTCATGGGCTTGAGCTGCAACTCCTTGTTTTGAAAGTTCTTGCACGAATCTTGCACAAATGCTCACCAATGCCACTTTCTTGCATGTTTTTCTCTTGGTCGAAGTTGGAATGGAACTTATCTTCTAGTTTCTTGGCTGGAAGAAAGAAGAAATGCAGAGGATTTTGGGTTCTTGGCTGGGAATTTTTGAGAGAGAGAGAAGGAGAGATGAGTTTGGGAGTTTGAATGCATGTATGGGGAAAGGGGGAGAGTGTGGAGGTGGTTTTGTGAGAATTGAGGGAGGATGGTGAGTGGAGGAGTGGGGGGCGGCCGAATATGGTGGTTGGGGGGTGTTTTTCTTTTTTTTTTTTGTAATTTATTATGTGGTGTAAATTTGTTGTGTAG
This sequence comes from Flaveria sonorensis, assembly GCA_025506505.1. NCBI lineage: Eukaryota > Viridiplantae > Streptophyta > Magnoliopsida > Asterales > Asteraceae > Flaveria > Flaveria sonorensis. Next base: position 26,011,468 of record CM046435.1, on the reverse strand, counting down.
TGTACTTTTTAAATTGTATAAGTTTTTAAGTGTAGTATTGTTTAGGTATATGTGTGTGTCGTGAATATGTATGTATTTGTGCATATTTTTATTTTAATTAAAGTTTTAATTTCTAACGTAGATTCAATATTTTCCGAAACCGCTTAATAATTCTAGACTAAGGCAAGGCATAAAGGTATCATCTAAGGCAATCAAGCATGTAATTAATCAAGTAATCATGCAAAAATGATAATCATAATAATACCATGAATGAAATAATGTTACACTAAATTTAGGGTTAGGGTTGGACCTAGGAGTCGGTTGTTACATTCTCCCACCGTTTTGGAAATTTTGTCCCAAAATTTTAGCTTCAATTAAGTTCTGAACGGGTGGGCTTAAAGAGGTGTGGATACTCCTTTCCCATCACGTCTTCCCGTTCCCACATGAATTCGGGTCCTTGCCTAGAGTTCCATCACACTTTAACTTTGGGTATACGGCCGCGTCTAAGTCTCTGGACTAATCGCTCGGTAACCTCTATAGGCTCCTCCAAAAATTTCAACTCGCTAGTTATTTTGGCATCCTTCAATGGTAATTCCAAGGCTTTGTCTACAAGACACTTCTTCAAGTTAGACACATGGAAAGTGTCGTGTACATAGCTCAACTCTCGGGGCAGCTTTAATTGGTATGCCACCGGGCCAACTCTCGATAGAATTTTGAATGGTCCAATGTATCTTGGGCTTAGCTTGCCTTTCTTGCCAAATCTGACTGTGCCCTTCCATGGTGCCACCTTTAGCATCACTCTATCACCCACTTGAAATTCCAGGGGCTTTCATCTTCTATCTGCATATTTCTTCTGACGATCTCTGGCTGCTCTTAGTCGTTCCTTAATCTTGAATACCTTGTCTGTGGTTTCTATCACGATATCGGGTCCCATTACTTGGCTATCACTAATCTCATTCCAGCTTAATGGTGACCGACATTTTCTACCATATAAGGCTTCATACGGGGCTGCTTTTATGCTTGCGTGGTAACTGTTATTGTAGGAGAACTCCACTAAGGAAGGTGGTTATCCTAACTTTCCCCAAAGTCGATCGCGCAAGCTCTCAACATGTCTTCCAGGGTTTGAATGGTTCTTTCACTTTGTCCATCAGTTTGAGGGTGGTACGCAGTGCTTAGGTTAAGACGGGTCCCCAAGGCCTGTTGGAGAGATTTCCAGAATCATGAAGTGAAGCGACTATCACGGTCTGAGATAATTGATAGTGGCGCTCCATGTCTTGTTACTATTTCGTCGATGTATAATCGCGCTAGCTTCGGTAAACCGTAATCTTCTCAAATAGGTAGGAAGTGAGCTGATTTGGTAAGCCTATCCACTATTACCCAGATTGCATCATGCCCCTGAGAGGTTCTTGGCAACTTGGTAACAAAATCCATCATAATGTTATACCATTTCCATTCGGGGATTTCGGGCTGTTGTAAGGTTCCTGATGGTTTTTGGTTTTCGGCTTTTACCATTGCACACGTCAAACATTTCCCCACGTAGGTGGCAATGGATTTCTTTAATCTGGGCCACTAGAAGAGAATCTTTAAATCCTGATACATTTTATCACTTCCCGGATGAACCGAATATCTAGATTTATGGGCTTCATCTATGACTATCTCTCTAATTCCTCCATGTTTTGGTATCCAAGTTCTTCCTTCATGCCTATACAATCCATCATTACTCACTTCTAATCGCCTCTCCATTCCCGCTATCATCTCTTTAGTTAGCTTGTCCTCTTTAAGGGCTTCCCTTTACGCCTCTTTTAATCTAGCGGTAAGACTAGTATATACGCTCATTCTTAAGGCACGGACGCGAAGGGGTTTTTCTCTTTCCTTTCTACTCAGTGCATCCACCACCACATTGGCCTTGCCTGGATGGTAACGAATCTCACATTCGTAATCGCTCAACAACTCTACCCACCTTCGCTGGCGCATATTTAGCATTTTCTGATCCAGAATGTGTTGCAAACTTTTGTGATCAGTGTAAATGACGCATTTGGTACCGTAGAGATAGTGCCTCCATATTTTAAGTGCAAACACCACGGCACCCAGTTCTAGATCATGAGTAGTGTAGTTTCTCTCATGCTCATTTAACAATCTAGATGCATAAGCAATCACCTTGTCTCACTGCATCAATACACACCCCAGCCCCTGACGTGAGGCATCGCAATAAACTACGAAATCCTCGACGCCTTCCGGTAGGGCAAGGATAGGTGCACTGCACATCTTTTCCTTGAGCATCTCAAACGCCTTATCCTGTTCCTTTTCCCATATTCAGGCTATATTCTTTTTGGTTAGTGCGGTTAATGGCTGCACAATTTGCGAGAAATCCCTGATGAACCTCCGATAGTATCCCGCCAAACCAAGAAATTGCCTTATCTTGGTAGGAGTTTCAGGGACCTTCCAGTTTTTAATGGCTTCTATCTTTGTTGGATCTACTTGAATACCTTCTTTGTTCACCACATGTCCTAGAAACTGGATTTCGCGCATCCAAAACTCACATTTGGAGAACTTTGCATATAACTTCTCATTCTTGAGCAACTCAAGAATCAGTCTAAGGTGCTTCTCATGCGCTTCCTTGCCACGGGAGTAGATCAAAATATCATCGATAAACACAATCATGAACTTGTCTAGATACGGGTGACATACTTGGTTCATGAGGTCCATAAATGCTACAGGTGCATTCGTCAGTCCGAAGGGCACTGACGAAGGGCATGACTAAGTACTCATAGTGTCCATACCTAGTCCTGAAGGCTGTCTTGGGTATGTCTTCTTCCCTTATCTTTAGTTGATGGTATCCCGATCTTAAATCTATATTGGTGAAATAGCTGGCTCCCTGTAATTGATCGAACAAGTCATCGATTCTTGGGAGAGGGTAGCGATTCTTGATTGTAAGGTTGTTCAAATCACGATAGTCAATACACATCCGTAGGGTTCCATCCTTCTTTTTAACAAATAGTACCGGTGCACCCCCCAAAGAGACACTTGGTCGAATGAATCCTTTATCCAGCAATTCTTGGATTTGTACCATTAGTTCCTTCATCTCGGGTGGAGCGAGTCGGTAAGGTGCCTTGGCCACTGGTGCGGCACCAGGCACTAGGTCTATTTGAAATTCGACCTTTCTGGTCGGAGGGAGTCCCGGTAGGTCCTCAGGAAATACTTCCGGGTACTCAGCCACCACTGGTATATCTTCAATTTTCTTTTCTTCTCTCGCTTTCATCATGTAGACTATGAAGGCTAGGCATCCCTTGTGCAGACTCTTGGTAGCCTTTAGGTGGGATATCATGGGGCATAACGTGTTCCTTCTATCACCGTGGACCATTAGTGTACTTCCATCAATTAGAGGTATTCTATGTAAATGCTCACCACATACAATTTCAGCCATATATTTAGCTAACCAATCCATTCCCACGACCACGTCAAATCCTCCTAACATTATAGGCATCAAGTCTATTTTAAATGAATTACCCTCTAATTCTATCGTGCAGTCCTTGATGATTTCATTGGTTTCTATTATCTTGCCGTCAGCCAATTCTACCGTGTATGCATCAGTTAGGGTATAACCTTTCAAATCAATCATAGGCCTAAAGGTAGTAGAAACAAAACTACTTGCTGCTCCAGTATCAAATAAAACAATAGCAGGGCGGTTATTTATAAGAAACGTACCGTTAACCACGTCAGGATCTTTACGAGCACCATTGGGGTCCATTACTAACGCTCTTCCTTTGGACTTGTCAGGCCTGGCGTCCTTATCCCTTGCTAGCTTAGGACACTTGTTCCGCATGTGTCCTGGATCCCCACACTCATAACATTGCTTCCCGGGCTCATAGGTACAGTCTTTTAATAAGGTGACCGGTTTGCTTGCACCTGAAGCAAGGCATCGGGTTGCATTCCCCATGATGGTGTAGTTTGCACTTGTTACAGAAAGGGCTTGTACCCAAGTACAGTTTTCGGGCTCTTGCCCCCTGATCATCACGCCTTGTCCCTTCACTAGCCCTCCTGCTTGAGCTACCGCTATTGCCAATGGCCCTATTTGCATCAAACCACTTTCTCTTCTCACCTGTCACCTCCTTCTTATCCTTGACCTTCACTTATTCCATCCAACCAGCCCTGATCAAGCAGTCTGTCAAGCTACCCGTAAGATCGACTGCCGCTTGGAGGGTTGTGGGCCTTGCGGATCGGACCATGCCACGAATTCTGGGATGCAGTCCCCAGATAAAACAGGCTACACCTTTTGATTCAGGTGTCACCAAGTGGGGCACTAGCCGGGACAGAGCTGAGAACCGATTGATGTATTCAGTGTAATTTGAGCCTTTCATTTCCAAGCTCAGAAATTCAGCTTCTAACTTCTCTAGTTGATTTATTGGGCAGTACTTGCTAGTCATCAATTCTCTAAACTCTGACCATTTCATACGGCCGCCAACATCTCTGCCTCATGGCTGAACGACGATCTTCCACCACTCCAAGGCTGGCCCTTTCAGAGATTGCGAGGCGAACCTGACCATGTGCTCAGTTTTGCCCTCGCTGATATCCAGTACGGCCTCAATCTCGTCTAACCATCGGTAAGTAGCAATCGCACCCTCGGTGCCATAAAAGACTTTCGGTTTGCACGCCATAAAGGTCTTGTAAGAACACCCGGTTCTTATTTCCTCAGCACCCTCGGTGTTACCCTCGTTGTTTCCAGGTTATTCATTTCCTGTTGTATTTTCTCGATCTGTGTTTATTTGAGCTATGATGAGCGAGAGCGGGTCCGGCTCCCCTCCTGGGACGTCGGGGAAGATTCCGCCGATGGCTCCGTGTCGTAAGATGTCACCGATATCCATCCTGGATGGCTGCATCTCCACATGTACTCCTCATACTACAATGGCGATGTTGCCCTCCTGAGTCTTCCCACTGGGGCAGTATCGTCGGCAGGGAATGCATGCGCCTTACCATTGTTAGCCATGAGTCTCGAGTTCCTGTAAAAATCATCATGAGTAATTTGGTTTCTCATAGCTCATGACAATTTTAATGATAGTATCTCATAATAGTAATTACAGCAGTAATGATGGTAGTAGCGTCTATAATCAGTAATAATACAGGTCACAACAGGTACGAAGACATGGTTTAGACTACACAAAAGAAATTTTCTATCCGGGAGAAAGATTTTAACACCAATAAAGGGATTGTACCGGAATTCACGCGTCCGATAAATTCATGATTACGTTGATCAAGTGTAATCATCAATTTACCCGACCCACTCACTCCAACACGTTCCAAACAAGGACAGTCCTAGGACATCCGGGTTGTAGCCTAGGGTCTACTAAGGTATTCCCGACTTCTGTACAACCTATGGCTCTGATACCAGTCTGTCAGACCCTGGGCCCAGGTAGGGTGGGACGTCATAGACTAGTAATAATATATGGCAGCAGAAATGAACCATCATAAGAGCACACAAGAAGATAAATCAAATGGCATTACATTAAAACATCATATCCGGGCTATGAAAGTCTTGCCCAAACATCAAATCCACACACATTGTAAATTATCCAAATTTGTTACACAAAAATTTCAAATGTCTAATAAAGTTTTTAAAAATCGAGTAATGCCATTGGTAGTCACGGTACTAAGCCATCCATAAGGTTTCCATTAAAATCCAAGCTTCATCAAGAGTTACCTGAAACATGCTCAAAAAGAATTTGTGTCAACTAAAAAGTTGGTGAGTTCAAGTGCTTAAAGTTCAAAGACAAAAGGACTCTTCAGAGTCCATAAGTTAATTTTAAAAACATAGGTATCACTGTTATGGGGTCACAATCAACCCTGCACTCAGCCTCGGCTAGCCTCTTCTAAAGTTGCGTTGTACCGGTTATCCCATAGGGGAAACTGAGCCTCAAAGAGTGTACCATACCTGCTAAGTGGTACACCATAGTATCCTATAAGACCTGTCAAATGGCACAAACGACCCCGTAGGATCTCAGTGGGGTACCCTTCCGGTTATGGCGGAAGGCACTGTGCGTGGGGGATTCCCCAAGTAGATCTACCCATATAAAACAAGCGGTTCACACAAGAATTAATGATTGTGATACAAGTAGATGCAGGTTCTAACGATAGCCACAACATATAAATACATTTCAAAATAGCACACAATAATTTTTAGTTCAATCATAGCATGTCTCATCCCAAAATAGTGGTAAAAAGGGAACACTAGAAACTCACCTTAGAATCAAACAAAGGTCCTTCAAGTATCAACAAGTCCAAGTCCTAGCACCCTATGATCAAGATACAAGTGATAAGATAATGTTTTTTGACTATTGGAAGTGTATCTAAGTGTATTTTATGGTCACACGTTCACGTGTCTTCGTTCCTTAGAAGTTTATGTTAAAAAGTTTCACTTTTAGGAAAGTTAGGGTTTTGATATATGGATGATAAGTTATTTGACTTTTATAAGTTTGTTTATATTATAACAAGTTTAATAAGGGTTTTCTAGACATATGATTACTGAAATTTAGGTATATTTACGGAATTTAATCATTGGTCTCTCAAGTTTCAAAAATTACAATTTTGACCCCAAAAGTTGCTTTCTACAATACTTGACCCAAAGTGACCCTTATTAGTTCCTAGGGGTTTTTAAACTACTTTTAGGCTTTTTTTAACTAAACATTTCCAGATTTTAACTTGAGAGGTTTAAAACACAAAAATTTAAGTTACCGGTTACGGTAAAACCGTTAATTTAAGCATCTTGTTTTAGATTTCTTAGTTTCAACCTATGACCTCAAGTATAACGTTTTACAGGCTTCTAACCATGATTATAATCTGTTTTAAAAGTATTCTTGGGGTTATTTGAGCAATAAAAAGTCCACTTTTAGACTAACCCGTTAAAACCCGTTTAGACTCGTTTTTACCCGAAACCGAGCATTATAATCCATTTTCTCCAAAATTTTTACCAAATTACCACCTTTGGGTCACCTAGTTACTGAAGTTACCTAAATTCTATGGTTTTAGACTTGTTACACAATTTTTAAAACTTTTTCTCCAAAATCTCCCGGTTTAGGCCTATTTTGCTAATTAAATTCATAAAAATTACAATTTAACTCAATAAATCCACAAATTCGGTATTTAACACTAAGATATATTATTCAGGGCCTGGAACTTATAAAATTTGATATTGGTTAAGTTTTACTAATATCTACCAATTTTACCACTTTTCGGGTCCTAGTTTTACCTCATTTAAACCATTTTACCACCTTTTCATAATGTATACCCCAAGTCACAAATTTTACATGTTTAATAACACCAAACCACTGGAACAAAACTTCAACTCACGGATTTATACATACAAGTCACCATTGATGCTTTTAGAGGGTGTTAATCACCATTGCACATGTGTAATCGATATGTTTCAAGCATAAACGTCACCAAACCACTATTTAACTTTTAAAATAGCTTCATAAAGATTTCATAAACTTTTTAGAGCAGATTTTTAACATGGATTGAAAGGCTTTTCAAAACGGGTGGGTGTTTGGTGCTAAAATGCTAGAAAAAGAGGGTTTTCGGGTTGGAATCATGTGCACCAACCCTTGGTTCACGAACACACTTTAAATATACCTTCTTGACATCGTGAATCTCACCAAAAATAGTGATATGGCCTCATGTTGCTGCTGTGAACAAGGAAAGTGAGATTTCATGATAGAAAGTAAAGAAAACTCAAGGAATAACCTTTTTTCGGGTATATAGGTGCTTACCATTGAGGTGTTTTGTGATTTTTGGGATGATTAGAAGAGTAAAGGAGCTGTTGGTTCACGGGCTTGAGCTGCAACTCCTTGTTTTGAAAGTTCTTGCACGAATGTTGCACAAATGCTCACCAAATGCCACTTTCTTTCACGTTTTGCTCTTGGTCGACGTTGGAATGGAGCTTATCTTTGAGTTTCTTGGCTGGAAGAAAGAAGAAATGCAGAGGATTTTGGGTTCTTGGCTGGGAATTTGAGAGAGAGAGAGAAGGAGAGATGAGTTTGGGAGTTTGAATGCATGTATGGGGAAAAGGGGAGAGTGTGGAGGTAGTTTTGTGAGATTTGAGGGAGGATGGTGAGTGGAGGAGAGGGGGGGAAGCCGAATATGGTGGTTGGGGTATTTTTCTTTTATTTTATTTTTTTATAATTTATTATGTGGTGTAAATTTGTTGTGTTGTGTAGTTTTTAAATTGTATAAGTTTTTAAGTGTAGTATTGTTTAGGTATATGTGTGTGCCGTGAATATGTTTGTATTTGTACATATTATTTATTTTAATTAATGTTTTAATTTCTAACAGATTCAATATTTTCCGGAGCCGCTTAATAATTCTAGACTAAGGCAAGGCATAAAGGTATCATCTAAGGCAATCAAGCATGTAATTAATCAAGTAATCATGCAAAAATGATAATCATAATAATACCATGAATGAAATAATGTTACACTAAATTTAGGGTTAGGGTTGGACCTAGGAGTCGGTTGTTACATACATCCTTAAGACGGGTTTTCAGATTCCAGAAGAAGATATCCTTTTGAAAACTCCTTGTCTAAACGACACATACATTGTTGATATGAATAATGTTTTAGCCTCAATCCCTGAAACTTGTTTATTATCAAAAGCTACAGAAGATGTATCACAATTATGGCATAGACGATTAGGTCATTCTAATTTTAACAGAATGAACAAACTTGTTAAAAAGGATCTAGTCATAGGTGTACTACAAAAGGAATTTTTCTTTACAGACCACTTCACAGCATGTCTGAAAGGCAAACAACATAGAGTTTCACATAAATCAAAATTGATAAACTCTAATAACACACAACTCAAATTGCTTCGTATGGACCTTTTTGGCCCAACTAACAGCCTAAGTATAGGAAAGAAGCAATACTGTCTTGTCATAGTAGATGATTATTCTAGATTCACATGGGTTCTTTCTACTACATAAGACAGAAACAGCACAAATCATTACATCCTTTATCATAAAGATTGAGAATCAACTTGACCTTAAGTAAATCTTTAAGAAGTGATAACTGCACTGAATTTAAAAATGACTATATTTCTTCTTTTTGTGCAGAAAAAGGAATAAGTCATCAATTCAGCATAGCAAGAACTCCACAGCAGAATGGAGTAGCTGAATGGAGAAACAAAACATTAATAGAAGCAGCTAGAATCATGCTAGCTGACTCTCTATTACCCATATCTTTTTGGCCTGAAGCCATAAACACAGCTTGCTACATACAAAACAAAACATTAATCATTAAAGAACATTCCAAAACGCCTTATGAATTAATGTTTAAAAGAAAACCATATATAGGATTTCTTAAGGCCTTTGGATGTTAGTTTCCATATTAAACACCAGAGAACAATTATCCAAATTTGCTCTAAAAGCAGATGATGGATTCTTTGTTGGATATTCTGGAAGCTCAAAAGCTTACAGAGTATTCAATCCAAGGCTAAATATAGTAGAAGAAATAAGTGATGTTGTTTTCAATGAACAATCTTTCACTAAGAAAGTCATTGGATCAAACTGGCGTTAACAAAATCATTTGACACATCTTATTTTGATGTTTCAGGTTCCAAGGATAACAACGAATATCCAATGGTTCCACCAACAACCATTGATGTTCCATTGACAGCTGATCCTCCAAGAAGAACCACTAACACTCCTTCTAGTACAACTGTGTCAACACCAGCTGATCAACCAAACACATCAAGAGGAACATCATCAGACACTATAGCATCTTCATCTCCTGTACCCAGTCAATCACAAGAAACCAACAAACCAAAACAACATGAAGATGATGATGATTACCATTCACTACCAGATACACATCATGAAGATGAAATCTTAGATTTCTTTCATGATTCACCACAAACATTCACTGAACCCCCTCAACAAGAGAATCACGCATTAATCAACACTCTTGCTCAACCATCATCACATGATCAGATAATCACCAATCTTGATTCAACAATTCATGTTGATCAGATTACAACCACAAGAGTTCACAAGGACCATCCAATAGAAAACATAATAGGTGACCTCAACACCAGATTGACTCGTAGTCAATCTGATACAACAAACATTTGCTTGTATTCCTATTTCTTATCCTTAACTGTACCCAAAAACATCACTGAAGCATTAAAGGACAATAGTTGGATAGAAGCTATGCAAGAAGAACTACAACAATTCAAGAAACAAGAAGTTTGGAAGCTGGTAGATCTGTCTAAAGGTTAATATGCAATTGGCATAAGGTGGCTATTCAGAAACAAAGCAGATGACAGAGGGATTGTCATAAGAAACAAAACAAGGCTTATAGCCCAAGGTTATACTCAGGAGGAAGGCATTGACTATGATGATGTCTTTGCTCCTGTAACATGACTGGAAGCCATTCGAGTATTCCTTGCTTATGCCTCATCTCAAAAGTTCACTGTCTACTAAATGGATGTCAAATGTGCATTCCTCTATGCAGGACCGTTAAAAGGTACATAAGCTTGCACTTAGTTAACACACTTAGGAGGATCTTAAGATCACTTAACAATTCAAATAGGGAACTGTGAAGCTTTATTGAAGATACAAGATAAACACAAGTAAAACAAGAACAAGAGCACAAGATAAAGTTTTCAAGGAAGTCGTATATTGCTTCTCTAGTTCTATTACAAGTGTTGTACAAGTATATCTTAAATACAAGAACCAAAGACTACTTACACTACATCCTACAACCATCAATATGCAAAAAGAGAGTTGGAAGTGACTAATCTAGACAACAAGATCAGCCTAAAGTCAAAAGGCAGATTGCCTTTTGACTAGTGACTATGACAAGCCATAGCTCACTGACTTTCCTATTACAAAAAGCCAAGAAGGAAAAAAACAAAAACTTGCAGGCGAAGACCTTATCTACTTTATCATAAAGTATGGAAGTTTCACCAATTAGTGATAGCAGGTGAACTACCAGAGCATGCAGTGGAAAGTAGGTTGCTTTATGATAAAGTTGATGGAAAAGGTATCTTTTCTCTCTTCTGAGAGGAAAATCAGTCTTGTCTTTAAACAGCTTCGGAAGACTTTGTCTTGAGAGCTTCGGATGACTTCATCTTTTACCTTCGGAAGAGTTGAGTCTTTGGCTTTGGAAGACTTTATACGTAGAATATTTTCCAAATTCAGTGTAAAGCTTCCACAACAATTTCTTCTGAACTTTGGCTTCGGAAGATTTTACACTTAGTAGTTTTCTTGACCGTGTAAAACTTCCGTACCTAGTTCACTTTTGTTCAGAAGTGCATCTTGGAAGACTTGGTTGTTTTGGTATCTTTTGGTTACATCAGCCTCTTAACTTCAGAGGTTCCTACAAACTCCCCCTAGGCTGATGCTACCAAAACAGAGAGGTTCTTGACTGGGATAGTCCACATGAGGATATTCAGAATTCCTTTCTTCATCAGTAGATCTGGATTCTTTAGACTCATGAAGTACCTTCTCATGTCATAGAGATCATGCAGAGGGAGTTCGAGCATGTTACTTGTGAAGTAGACATGTTGTTCTCCCTGATCTCTAGTGACATACCATCTGTCTGGATCTTCAGCAAAAGTCCAGGACAAATTTGTCTTCCAACAGAGAGAGGCTCTACTATGATAGGAGTTGGTTGAGTGTCCTCTTCATGCACTTCCTTAGGATGTTCTGACTCATCCTGAGGTTAGGAGGAGGATGCCTTTCTTCTTTTCTTCTTTGAAGATGATCTTCTTTTGGCCATCCTCTTTTTCCTCCCTGATGATTTTAACTGAGAGGGTTGGTCTTCAGTACCAGGTTCTTCAGTGGATTTCCTCTCAGTTGGGATCTCCTCTCTCCTAGTTTCTAAAGGAGAGGGAGGAGAACCCTGATGTGGGTTAGAAGATGAAGTTGGCTGTTGTGCAGCTTCAGGTGCAGGTGGTGTTGTCTCTGTAGGTTCCACCTTTACGTCAACTTCAGGTTTAGCTTGACTTGATGATGAATGAAGGTCCACAAGCTCTCCCCTTTTTATCTTCTGCTTGATCACCCTTATGTGCTCATCCATTGTGGATAGAGACATGGGACCAAGCCTCCTTCCGGAGAACCCATACAGCTTCAAGAAGCTCATCATCCTCTGCCTATCTGTAGACTTTTTCTAACTTTTCTGGATGATGGCTCTTGATTTTGCAACTTCTTCCCTTTGCCTCTACTTTGTAGCTTTCCTTTCTTTCTTGGCTTGCTCTTCCACCTGCTTATTATATTCAAATAATATATAATCATAATGCAGGGGAAGGAGTGCAGGTGCTTGATAGAGCCCTGTGGCACTCAGGAAGTTGATCATTTTTAATCTTTCTTCTTTATCAACTACCTGAGGTTGTTCAGCAGCCACAGTCTCCGACTCAGGACTTTCTTGAACTGGGAGTAGACAGGAATGTTCTTGTAAAGCCTTTTTCTCCTTATTTCTTCCTTGTGTTTGAGGGTCAAGGCTGCATCCTCTGCTTCCTTCCTCTCCTTTGACAATTCAATGTCATCCAGTTCATTTAACTCCTCTAAGGGGAGAGAGATGAGTTCATCTATGTTGTAGTTCCTGGTCACCAGATAGTTGAACCTGGCTGTCCTTAATTCATTTTCTTGAGTGTTTGGTACAGGGGCAACCAGAATTGCAGCTTGCATGAATCCTGGGGAACCACTTGAACTCTCTCCCCTCAGCTTCCTCTTCATCTCTCTCTTTTCTTCTTCAATCTCTTCAGGAGTCATCTTCTTTTTTCCTTTGTCAATTGCAGATCTTGATGACTCAGTCTGAGGAGAGCTTTGGCCTTCATTGCTTGATTCAGCAGTCAAGCTCTGGCCAGAGAGAGGTTGCGAAGCACCATCACCAGTTGGTGCCTCACTGAGGGTATGGGGTGCTGGAGGAGATCTTGTCTCAAGGTTCACAGTCTCAGCCTCTGGCCTTCAGTTAAGGCTTTCCCTTCGAAGCTAATCTTGGGGTCTACCTCAACATCCAGTTGACCAAAGGCTTCAACTGCTAGCCTCTGTCTATATAGTGCAGTTCTCCTTTTGAATTCTGCCAGCACCCAGTCTTGAATTTGATTGGCTAATCTAACAGCTTGTTGTTATTGCTTGGGTTGACAAGTGCCAGATCTACTTTATACTCTCATAGAAACTCAGGGTGGAGATGTTGAGAATTTCTTGTTGACCCTGAGCTCTAGAGATCACAAGAGCTTTCCTATCATTGTCATACCCCCAACCCCAGATTGGGTTCTCAGATGGGGCAGACATTGCTCTTGGTACTCCCTCCTCAAACAGTTGTTGAATGAGCAGTTCTAGATCACTGTCTAAAGGAGGTTGCTGAGCATGGACAACTGCAAGATAGGATGGTGAGTCCTGTATGTCCATACTTGAGGAAGAACTCCCAGGTTCTGTGGCTGTCAGAACTTCCTCCCCCTTTTTGGTAGCATCACCCTCATGCATAGGTGAGCTGGGGAAGTGATCCATAACATCCACAGGTTCTTGTGGACCTGGATGAGTTTGTCCTATAGGTCTCTCAGCTAACTGGCCCTTGAGATCAGTGATCTCTAGTTGCTGGTCATGGACCCTCCTTTGCAAGATAGTCACCTGTGATTCAAGGTGAGCTATTTGTGAAACCAGTTGGGTGCAGATGTCTTCGAGTTGGTGCACCCTGAGTTTCAGACTCCCCTCATCTTTAGTTGAAGAATCATTGGGGGATGAAGGAGGTGAACCGAGGTCTGCTCCTTCACCACCAGCATGGGGTTCTTGGCTGCTGGATTTCCCCTGCCAATGATAGTGTCAGAGGCTGGGTTGCCATGGTTGAGGTCTTAACGATGTAATCACTAGCAACAGTGAGAGCCTCTTCCACATGGATCTCCTGGACAATCACAGGAAGATCCACCTCAGTTTGGGGTGTCTGATATGGGCTAGACATGGGTGAAGCAGGAGTACTCATCTCCCATTAGTGTGGGTAGAGAGGGGAGAGTCATGGTACTCACTGAAACCCAAATCTTCATCAGAGTAGAAGTCAAGGCTGGGTATGGGGCGGTTGAGATCAAGAGGCTGGGGATGGTAGCTTTCCCCTGAAGGTTGATCACTAGATGTTGAGACTCAGAGTGATGGCTTAAGGTGTTTGTGGAGTTGTGAGCTCATCAGGCTGAGCATGAGGAACCTCAGCACTGATTGTTTGAAAGATGGGAGTGGTCTGCTCCTCAGGGGAAGTGGGAGCTTAAGATTCCACTTCCTCCTGTATGGGTTGTGATATGGGGGCCTGCACATGCCAGTAGCAAGTGCAAGGGTTTGCTTGGATTTTCTTTGGTAGGTGATTTTGATGGTAGGTTGTATTTGAGGTGGGTGAGAAGTAGAGGGTGTTGGTTCATCACTAGCTGGGGCAGGTAGGATGTCACCCTGAGCAATGAGCTCAAACATTTTCGGGACAAGGGCTGTTTCTACCCCTGAGAACCCAACAGTTGGCTTTTTCAATATCTTGAAAATGCCAGGCCTCAATGTGCAAGTTTAAGAACATTACCTGTTCCCCTCAACTGTGGTCCCAATTCACAGTTAAGAATGTGTGGAACATACCGGGGGAACATGTAATATTCTAAGGAATCCAAATTCGCTAGTAAATTTGTAAATACAAACTGAGGAGTACCTGAATTTGACCCCTTGAACCATCCCATGGACAATGAAGGAGAGGTCTTCTGGAATCTGGTCCCATCCTCCATGTTTGTTGGATAGGCTGTGTATGATGACATGGAGGAGGTATTTCCATTGGAATGAGACCTTCCCCTTCCTGAAGGTTTGACCGAAAAGTCACCTTCGTAGCCCATCTGCGTAAAGGATTGGTTGACAGCAGCTTTTGGAAAGGACAGCTCACCTGCTTCATCATCCAGCTGCAAATGGGTGTTTATAATGGCTGGAGTGATGAAAACCGTCCTCCCCTGCACTGTGGCAGACAGTGCCTTCTCCCCGTCCATGGTGACCTCTTGACAGGTCCGCCAGAACTCAAGCAACTGATCCTCATAGAGAGGAGGATCGATTGTAAGGGAGGTGAAGTAGTGAGACAAAGAAAGATACCTACACACGTCTGAGAAGCTTGGATCCTTCTCAGAGTTTAACAGAGCAACTTGATTGTGTTGCCTGTGTAGGTGCATGGTGAAATCAGGGTCGTTACGACGATCAAGATTGGCCATTTGAAGAAGCTTTGTAGTGAAGGAAAGAAGAAGAAGATGAAATTTGGGGTTAATTTTAGGTTAAGGAACAATGAGAGAAGTGAGATGAAATAGAACCGTTTGGAAAGATATACTCTGGATTTGAGACAAAGTTATGACAAAAAGATAAACTTTGAAATCCGCAAGTGGGTCCTACTTCTGAAAAAGGCGCCCAAAAAGTTAGTTTTCTTGGAAGTAGAAAAAGCTTCCGAAGGCAATTTTGGTTTCGGAAGCTTTGCAATCAAAGCTTCCGAAAGCAATTTTGCTTCGAAGATATTTCAAAGAGTTTTGAAAATTTTGGCTTCGGAAGAAATAAATGAGTCTTCCGAGACTAAATTGCTTTCGGAAGAAATTTGTTCCTAAAATGCATTTAAGTACTTATACCAAAATTTAAGCTTCGGAAGATACTTCAAGAATTTCTTCCGAAGGTAAATCTCAGATAAGCTGTTTAAACGATTTAGACATAAATTTCTTCCGAAGGCAACTTTTGCTTCTTCCGAAGGTAAATTTTCATCATTCTAAGAGATATCATTTTAAAAGTTGTTTTTCTTCCAAAGAGAACTGGGCTTATGAAGTGATCTCATAGACAACCTAGGACACACAGTTTTAAGAAATAATATTGATTAAGTTATTAAGAAAAATCTACTCAAAGTTAATCATCCCAATAGCTGATACAAGATATTTAAATCTCTGTTCATCAAACGCTTTTGAACAGATCGGCATATTGTTCATTTGTGTTAACTTTGATTAGTTTTATCAATCCCTTTTCAAAATTATCCCTAATCAGATGATACCTGATGTTGATGTGTTTGGTCCTTGAGTGCTGCACAGGATTCTCTGTAATAGAGATGGCACTGTTGTTGTCTATGTGGATGGGAGTCTCTTTGAAATTGAACCCATAGTCTAGCATCTGATTCTGAATCCAAAGCACTTGAGCACAGCAGCTGGCAGCAGCGATGTATTCAGCTTCAGCAGTTGATGCAGACACACAGGATTGCTTCTTGCATTGCCAAGAGACTATCCTTCCACCCAGGAACTGACACCCCCCAGATGTGGACTTTGCAGTCATGTTGCAGCCACCATAATCACTATCTGTATAAGCATACAGATTGAAGTCTGAATTCTTTGGATACCAAAGGCCTAGATTTGGAGCACCTTTGAGATATCTAAGGATCCTTTTGACAGTGATTAGGTGTGACATCTTGGGGTTGGCTTGATATCTTGCACATATGCATGTGGCAAACATGATATCAGGCCTGCTAGCAGTAAGATACATAAGTGACCCAATCATAGCCCTGTAGAGATGTTCATCAACACACTCCCCCTCAAGATCAGGACCAAGGGAGTGGTTTCTGGCTATGGGTGTCTTTGCAACCTTACAGTCAGTCATCTTGAATCTTGTAAGTATGTCCTGTACATACTTTGACTGACTGATGAAGATGCCATCTTCAACCTGCTTCACTTGAATTCCTAGAAAGAAATTGAGTTCCCCCATGGCACTCATTTCAAATCTATTCTTCATCAGCATCTCAAAGTCTTTGCAGAGCTTTGGATTAGTTGAACCAAAGATGATGTCATCCACATATATAATGTGTCATTTCCTGTTTCTTTGATGAAGAGAGTCCCATCAATAGTACCTCTTTTGTATCCATGTTGACAGAGGTATGTTGATAGTGTCTCATACCACTTTCTTGGAGCTTGATGCAGTCCATAAAGGGCTTTATCAAGCTTGCAGACATAATCAGGATGATCTGGGTCTGCAAAGCCAGGTGGTTGTTTAATATAAACTTCTTCATCAATCACCCCATAGAGAAAAGCACACTTCACATCAAGCTGGTAGACCTTGAAATCCTTGGATGCAGCATAAGCCAGAAATATTCTTACAACTTCAAGTCTTGCAACTGGAGCAAAGACATCAGTGTAATTAATTCCTTCTTCTTGAGTGTATCCTTGGACAACCAGTCTAGCCTTGTTCTTGATGATGATCCCTCTATCATCTTTCTTGTTCCTGAATACCCATTTGGTTCCTATGACACTCTTCCCTTGAGGAAGAGGACATAAGTTCCAAACCTTCTGTCTTCTGATTTGAAGCAGCTCGTCTTGCATAGCTTCAATCCAGCTTCCATCCTTCAAAGCCTCCTCAACCTTCTTTGGCTCTATCTGGGATAAGAAACAAGAATGTAGACAAACATGGCTGTCATGAGCTTGTCCTCTTGTTCTTACCCCTGAGTCAACATTTCCAATGATGTTTGTGGACGGATGTGACTTGTGGATCCAAAGTTGAGGGATCACAGTAAGTTGGTTAGATAGATCTAAATTTGAGAAATTCTGATCTGGCAATAAGGTGTCTCCCACCACATCAGCACACTTATCAAGAGAGACTTGATCCAATGAGTGTGTGACATCATTCATGTTGTCTTCAATGGAGTGGTTTTCAGCATCAAGAAATTCTTGATCACTGTCACCACCTCCAGTTCCTCCTCCTGCATTTGAAGTTCCTTCTCCTGAATTCTGAGCCTCTGAGCTGGAATTTGAAGGCAATTCATTTGAATCAGCAGTATTTGTCATGCTAGTGCTGATGGGAGCTTCAATTGCAGGGTTAGTCACCACTGGAGCTGAAGTAGTCTTCTTGTTTGGTCTTCTCAGCTCAAATCTTGGATCAGGATCTTCTGTTGACCTGTTATCTGTAGATCCTGAAACATTCTCACAAGATTTGTTAAAACAGTTGGTAACTAAGTCAAGATCAAACAGCCAATCCGGACCAGAACCTTTTACACAGGGTGTGTGTTCATTGAAAGTCACATTGGCTGACTCCTCAATGATTCTAGTTTTGAGATTGTATACTCTATAAGCCTTAGCTTGAGAAGAGTACCCAACAAAGTGTCCATCATCTGATTTCTCAGCAAACTTGGCTATTTGATCTTTGGTATTCAAGATGGTGCAAGGACATCCAAAAACCAATGAATGGTCTTCTTTTGTGCCACAGTTCATAAGGAGTCTTACCATGTGTCTTAACTACCAAAACTCTGTTTTGCACATAGCAGGCTGTGTTGACAGCCTCTGCCCAGAAGGTGATGGGCAGCTTAGAGTCAGACAACATGGTTCTTGCAGCTTCAATAAGTGTCCTGTTTCTCCTCTCAGCAACACCATTTTGCTGAGGAGTCCTGGGAGCACTGTATTGTCTTGAAATACCCTTTTCATCACAAAATGTATCAAGGATTTGGTTTTTGAATTCGGTTCCTTGATCACATCTTATGATTTTGACCTTGTGATCAGATTGATTCTCAATTTTCAGAATGAAATTCTTTAAGATTTCAGGAGTTTCATCCTTAGTTCTAAGGAAAAACACCCAAGTAAATCTTGTGAAGTCATCTGTGATCACCAAATAGTATGAGGTCCTTCCTAAACTCATTACACTGGTGGGGCCAAACAGATCCATATGTAACAAGTGTAGGGGAGTAGTGATAGAGTTCATTTCCTTTGGCTTGTGAGACACTTTGTGTTGCTTCCCCTTCAGGCATGCAACACAGTGGTCATCACTTGTAAACTCTTTCTTTGGCATTCCAGTTACCAAATCATTCTTAATCAGTTTATTCATGTTCTTAAAGTTTACATGGCACATTCTTTTATGCCAAAGGAAAGACTCATCACTATTTGCTTTAGATAGAAAGCAAGAAATTTCTCCAGAGGGAGATGTTTCCTGCAAGTCCATCTTGTACATGTTCCTTTCCTGGGGGCTCTGAGCAAAATATGCTCTTGAGGAATGTCAACCCCGGCTTGAGAACAATGCACTCATGCTCAGTAAAGAGCATGTGATGTTTTTGGTCACAAAATTAGGACACACTCAAAAGATTGTATCCAAGCTCCTTGACAAAGTTTACCTTCTCAATGCTGAGCTTACCATTTGAGACCATGCCCCTACCAGTAATGTAACCCCTGCATCTCCTCCAAAAGCAACTGGTCCTCCATCAATTCTTTCAAAGTTTTGAAGTAGGGACTCATTGCCTGTCATGTGCCTGGAGCAGCCACTATCAATGATCCACACATTTCTGTTTGCCTTTGGCTGTCCCTGCACAAAAGAGATGATTTAGTTACATTTGGAAACCCAAGCCTCATTGGTCTTGGGCTTATAAAGTTCAGATGAAGGCAATGAAACAGTAAGTGATCCTATGTTCAGGCTTTGAGGATCATTTGCTGTTGCTGAAGAGGAGCTTTCAGTCTCAAGGTCTTCCTTCATCTTCCACACCACCTTTGGAAGATTGGGCTTGACCTTCACTACTTCGGAAGCTTTTGTAGCTTCGGAAGCTTTGGAGACGGATCCTTCGGAAGATCTTGCTTTCACTGCAGCAAGCTTCAGTGCTTCGGAAGCATTCCTTTCTTCCGAGACCAACTTTTCTTCCAAGGCAATTTCCTACTTGCCTTCTTCTTAACAGATTTTCCTTCCAAGCTGTTTGTTTCTTCTTCTTCTCAGAAGTTTTCTTCTTGATCATGTGGATAGTACTCTTGGGATTGTATTGACAATCCTTAGCCAGATGTGAAGTACTACCACACATAACACAATCCAATTCTTTCCTTCTGAGAGTCTTCTTTCCCAAAGAAGACTGAGCTTGAACACTTTCCTCTTCTTTCTCCACCTTTTCAGATGATGCAGCAGGCTTCTTAGGGTGAAGCTTGCTCTTTGAAATGGATGGTTCAGGCTGTGTAGCAGTGACACACAGCTGATCAGTCTTCTTGTTGTTGCTGGAGTGAGTTGAAGCTGAAGTAGAACTCTTGGTACTAGAATTCTTGACAGGATCTTCAGCTTTCATCACCTTGAAACCCTGCAGAGATAAATACTTGTTTCTGTTTGGGATCAAAGGTGGTCTTGATCTCTTGAGCTTTTCTGGATCTTCTCTTTGCTCTTCTGATCAAGTTCTTTCTCTTGGTTTTGCTCAAACCAGCTTCTTTTTCCTCCTTAGGAGCATGGTGACCCTTTTTGGATTGACTCTCTTCACTCATCTCAGAGTCATCCCTCACCTTCTCCTCTTCATCCTCTTCATCACTGGGGTCTATGGATGGCAGCTCATCTTGACCAGTTCCACACCTAGGAGATCTGACTGATAGTAGAGTGTGTGGAGGAGCTATCTCACTAGATCCCAGTCCCTGCTTATTCTGATAACACACTTTTGCATGCAGAGATGAGGATATCATGTTCTTGAAGGTCTCTTCTTCAAGAACACATTTTTCTGCCCTGGCTTTGCTGATCACAAGCTCAGCCTGGCATTCAGTCAACTTGGTAATGAGATCCTTAATTTGAGTCCTGTAGTTTGTTCTGCTCATGTTTAAGAGTTGAAACTGTTTTCTCTAGATCTTCTATCTTAAGTTTATAGTCATTTTCAGCTCTTTTAAAATCAGCTTTTAAAATATTTAAAGACTCAATATCAGATCTCATTTCCAAGTTGTAGGACCTGTATCTATTTACTTTAGCAATACATTCAGGAGAGCAAAGATGTTCAAGTACCTTGGCTTCATCATGATCAGCCATGAGTGCTTGGTTTGGAGATGCATCTTCAGCTTGAAAGCTCCAGTCAAAGCCTCCTTCTTCAACAGCAACTGCAGCTTGCTGTCTTGGCTCTCATTTTGGTTCCCTCCTTCAGTGTAGTTTGGCCTGGATGAAGCTTGGCCACCATTTGACTTAGGTGCCTTGCATTCTCTAGCAAAGTGTCCCATCTGGTTACAGTTGTAACACTTGACTTTGCTCTTGTCCAGCCCAAACTTGCCACTGGCAGCATTGCTAGGAAACCTTCTTCCAGTCCTCTTGTAGAACTTCTGGGCTCTGTGAGTGAGAAGAGCCATTTGCTGGACTATCTCCATGTACTCCAGATCATCTGGATGGATACAGTCCAGGTCTTCAAGAGTGAAAAGAAAGTTGCCTGTACTTTCATCAGTGGAGACAAAAGCTTGAGAAGAACTTGTCTCTTGAAAGGGACTTCCTTGGATGTAGCTCTCTGGGTGTCTCTGGGAAGGTGATGAAAGGACCCTTTTGTGAGTTTTCAGGGTAGCAGATGAGATGATGCTGTGGTTCTCTGCTATCCCTTTCAACCACATGAAGGGCTGAACTCTGGTGAGTGTTGGAGTTACCAGATGAATTTTGCATGTTCATCTCCATCTGGTATCCACTGAGTATCCCATACAACTCAGTGAGAGTAAGGGTCTTGAGGTTTTCAGTCCTCTTAATGACCACACAGTAGTGTGTCCATTGTCTGGAAGAGAGGACATGAACTTCTTTACAATATCCCTGTTCTCAATAGTTACCCCAACATCAGCCAGAGTATCCACAATCTCAACATACCTGAAGTATTGTTGAGTCATGGTCTCACTGTCTTGAAGGTGAAGTTTTCAAACTGCTGCTTCAGGAGATCCTTCTTGTTCTCCTTGGCTTCATTTGAACCCTCATACATCAGTTTCAGTGCATCCCATAGCTGTTTAGCGGTCTTGCACTTCTTGAAACCTCTGTAGATGGAGTTTGGAAGAGCAGTTTGGAGAGCTGTCATGGCTTTCTGATCAACATCAATTCTTTTCCAGTCTTCATCAGAAAAGTCAGCCCTCTCTTGGTATCATGCCACCACCAGCAGCTGAAGAGGTGCATGGTACATGAGGTCCATTGACAACAGACTCCCACATCCTGGAATCTTGAGACTTGATAAAGCCTTCCATTCTTTGACACCAAGTGTCAAAATCCTCAGGAGTGATCAGTGGGGACTTTGTCATGGTTCCAGTTTCCATATCAGCTTTGGAGATAGCTGCCATTTGAAGAGTTAAGTGATGTGTGTAACTAAGAGGATTTGAAGATGGTGAGATCTTACAATCAAGAGCCTGGAATGCTCTGATACCAAATGCAGGACCGTTAAAGGGTACTTAAGCTTGCACTTAGTTAACACACTTAGGAGGATCTTAAGATCACTTAACAATTCAAATAGAACTGTGAACCTTTACTGAAGATACAAGATAAACACAAGTAAAACAAAACAAGAGCACAAGATAAAGTTTTCAAGGAAGTTGTATATTGCTTCTCTAGTTCTATTACAAGTGTTGTACAAGTATATTTACAAGAACCGGAGACTACTTATACTACATCCTACAACCGTCAATATGCAAAAAGACAGTTGGAAGTGACTAATCTAGACAACAAGATCAGCCTAAAGTCAAAAGGCAGATTGCCTTTTGACTGGTGACTATGACAAGCGGCTCACTGACTTTCCTATTACAAAAAGCCAAGAAGGAACAAAACAGAAACTTGCAGAGAAGACCTTATCTACTTTATGATAAAGTATGGAAGTTTCACCAACTAGTGATAGCAGGTGAACTACCAGAGCATGCAGCGGAAAGTAGGTTGCTTTATGATAAAGTTGATGAAAAGGTATCTTTTCTCTCTCTTCAGAGGAAAATCAGTCTTGTCTTTAAACAGCTTCGGAAGACTTTGTCTTGAGAGCTTGGAAGACTTCATCTTTTACCTTCGGAAGAGTTGAGTCTTTGGCTTCAGAAGACTTTATACTTAGAATATTTTGCAAGTTCAGTGTAAAGCTTCCACAGCAGTTTCTTCTTAACTTTGGCTTTGGAAGATTTACACTTAGCATTTTTCTTGAGTGTGTAAAACTTCCGAAGCTAGTTCACCTTTGTTCCAAAGTGCATGTTGGAAGACTTGGTTGTTTTGGTATCTTTTGGTTGCATCAGCCTCTTAACTTCAGAGGTTCCTACACTCTATGGTAAGATAGATGAAGTGGTATACGTTGCTCAACCACCAGGGTTTGAAGATCCAGATTTCCCTCATAGAGTCTACAAGTTAGACAAAGCTCTGTATGGTCTTCATCAAGCTCCCAAAAAGTGGTATGAAACTTTATCAAAGTTTCTACTACAAAATGGTTACACCCATAGGAATATTGACCAGACATTGTTCTTAAAGAGAAAACAACAAGACTTGCTAGTAGTGCAAGTCTATATGGATGACATAATATTTGGATCCATAAACACATAACTTTGCAAAGATTTTGAAACCCTTATGTAATCAAAATTCCAGATGAGCTCTATGGGAGAACTCACATTCTTCCTAGGACTACAAGTTCATCAATCAGCAGAAGGAATTTTCAACAATCAAAGTAAATATGTGCATCAAACACTCAAGAAGTATAACATGGCTGATTGCACTTCAAGCAAGACACCATTTGCAACTGGATTGAAGTTTGGACCAAATCCAGAAGGTACATCAGTTGACCAGAAACTTTACAGATCTATGATAGGTTCACTGATGTATCTTACAGCAAGCAGACCAGATATCATGTATGCAGTTTGCATGTGTGCAAGATATCAAGCAGATCCCAAAGAATCACACATTAATGCAGTGAAGAGAATCTTTAGATACTTGAAAGGCAAACCAGCACTTGGTTTGTGTTATCCCAAAGATGGAGATTTCTCTCTATACGCATATATAGACAGTGATTATAGGGGATGCAATAACAACAGGAAATCAACCAGTGGAGGCTGTCAGTTTCTTGGGTCAAGATTGATCTCTTGGCAGTGCAAGAAACAAACCAATGTCTCTATGTCAATAGCAGAAGCATAATACATAGCTGCTTCTGCATGTTGTTCTCAAGTGTTACGGATTCAAAACCAAATGCTTGACTATGGCTTTAACTTTCTTAAAACACCCATAAACATTGACAATTCTGCAACCATGTTTATAACAGACAATCCTGTTCAACATTCAAAAACCAAACACATAGAAATTAGATATCACTTTTTGAGAGATTGCTCAAAAAAGGGTCTGATCAAGTTGATCAAAGTCCACACGGATAATTAATTGGCTGACCTTTTTAAAAAACCATTTGATTCAACGAGATTTGAATTTTTTGTTTAGTCACTTGGTATGATCAACTATGAATCACCAAATTAATGTTTTTCAAAACATTAAAATCAAACATGCTTGATTTTGTCAAAGTCCACGATTAACACCAAATTTACCTTTTTCAAAATCAAGAAATCATACAAATCATTCATTTGTTATA
The DNA here is from genome assembly GCA_025506505.1 of Flaveria sonorensis. NCBI lineage: Eukaryota > Viridiplantae > Streptophyta > Magnoliopsida > Asterales > Asteraceae > Flaveria > Flaveria sonorensis. The sequence goes on along the minus strand of CM046435.1, from coordinate 25,987,229 downwards.
TTGAATCACACATACATCTCATGAGAAATGATAGTAAACTATCTTAATTCTTCACTTGAGTAATTTCCACTAATAAAGACTGACTTGTATTCTGTGTGATATGTGGATAGGCTCAGCATGCGATACCTAACATCACATACAACAGTGAAGAACTAAATTCTCATGATTGTGTGGTCAACAACACATCTTGGTTTATGGTGAGTATTAATCTATCCAACATAGGTTGCTTTCAAAGTAACTAGAATACACTAAGTGAAACAGTTTATAAATTGCTCAATCATACAAGTGTCTCCTCTGTTATGATAATCATAGACCTGGAGTACACCTAGGCATTCTCTATTGTGCTAAGCACAGACCTGAATGACCTCAATTGTGATCCAAAAAGATTCCCAAAGTGGAACACATCCATCTTGGATGAAAAATCAATAAAGTCTTCATGACTACATGCCTTGTGAATGAATCAAAAGAATCCCAAAGAGGATCACCTTCCAAAGTGAAGTGAAAAAGAATCCCAATGAGGATCAACCAACATGGATCAAATTGAGCATTTTTACTCCTAAGTAGCTAAGTTTTAAGTATTGAAAGTGCTTTCTAGCATATCTTGAGGAGGGTTGTACCAATCATACAATTAGATGTGGGGTACATACAACTCATGTCAATCAACTCAAAACATGATAATCACTCACTATTTCAATCAATCATTAATACCACGCTTGAGTTTAAGTAGATCAATATATCTCAAAATCATACAAACACCTTAGTGAGAAATGTAGACTAGTATGATCTCATGGTATGTGTAAAAGATTCATGTTCCAACATGAAAATCATTCATTTATTAGTTAGATAAGGCATTATCTTTCTAACTTTTATCAAGCAAGCAATCAATTGGACTTTGATAATTTCCATATTAAAGCATATAAATTTTTGTCATTTTATAACAGGTTTTTATAAATATGCAAAAATTTAGGGGGAGAAATTGAACATGAAATTATCAAAGGCAGCAGAATTGTGCATTTTCATACATTTCAAATTTTGATATTTTCAAATTTATAAAAAAATAAAAAATAATAAACAAAGCCATGTCAAGCCAACACTAACAAATAGCAGGTTGACACATACGTATTTGTTTCTTTTATTGCACAATATTGCTTATGAGTGATATCAAAACATCCAAATATTGAATATGTTAAAATTTAATATTTTAACATACATTTTAAATCAAATTTTAAACAAACATTTTGATTTAAACAAGATTTATCAAACAAATTCTTCTATTGGAAGAAAAACAAACAAATTTGCTTCGGAAGAAAACAAAATTTTCTTTCGAAAACAAAGTCATTAAATATTTGCTTCGGAAGAAAGATTTCAAAACATACAAAATTTTAAAAATTTATTTAAAAATTTTGACAACTGTTCACACAACGGATGAACAAATATTACATCCGTTGTAGGTACAGTACCACACAAAACATTACAAATGTTCCACAACGTATGAACATTGTTCATCCACTGTGAACATCTCTATTCAAGTGTTCCAGAGCGCATGAACATTGTCCATCCGCTATGAACAAAGCATTCCATTCATTCAAGTGCCCACAGCGCATGAACTTTGTTCATCCGCTGTGAACATATCAAACATTTGATCAAAGGATCCACAGCGCATGAACAAATGTTCATCCGCTGTGAACAATCAGTACAATGGACCAAGGGTTTACAGCGTATGAACAAAATTGTTCATCCGCAGTGACTACAGTTCTCATACGCATTGTATAAACTATGTGCACAGCGCATGAACAAATTGTTCATCCACTGTGTGCACAGTACAACATACAGCGCATAGTGTAAAATGCACAGCGCATGAACACTGTTCACACAGCGAATGACCTAAATTTAATTTTAAGTCATTTTTGCACAGCGCATGAACACTGTTCACACAGTGGATGACCTAAATTTAATTTTAAGTCATTTTTGCATAGCGCATGAACACTGTTCACACAACGGATGACCTAAATTTAATTTTAAGTCATTTTTGCACAACGCATGAACACTGTTCATACAACGGATGGTTTGCGCATGAATACTGTATTCATAGCGGATAGTTAATTGTCCGTTGTGTATTTATACCACACTAACAGATTTCTTTCTTTTTACCACAAGAGAAAGAGAACATTCAAAATTTCAAACATTTAACAAAAAAAACCCTTAACCCTACTTACCCTGTTCGATTAAACATTAAAAAAAAACACACTAATTCAACATCTGTTTGATAATCAAAAAGGTATAACAACATGATTAACACACTAAATCATTCATAAAAACATCATCCAAATTGTTTCTGATTCATACATTGTTCGACTCTGTCGAACTAAGAACATTCAATCGACAATATGAAAGTTGATGTTAGTAATCAAATTAAACACTGAAATGATGTTATTAGGACTTAATCAAATGTAGTTAGGCTGATTATTTGGAGAAATTTGATTAAGTGTTCATGATGAACATGAACATACATGGTGTTCATGCCAAAATCATACAAAAGTACTGTTTGATCTTTGAAAATGTTGAAAAGTTTTTTAATAAGTGTTAAAACTTGGTAAACATCATCAATAGACTCTAACAAACATACAAAAATAGTTACATTTGGCAGAAACATTCATACAAACATTAAATGCATAAGCATTTAATGTGCATTCAAAGCAATTTTGACTTTTTGAAAGTCAAACTGAAATGCAATGTTCAAATTCATATAATGTGAATTATGTATGTTTAAGGTTAAACAAACCTTGTTTCAAACATTCAAACACATTATAAACATTCAAACCCTGTTTCAAACATTCAAACACATTATAAACAATGTTTGAATTATAAATTGATGATTTAAACAGTTGTTCAATCATGCAAAATAAATTGTCAGTTGACTTTAAATAGTCAAACTGTCATTGTGCTCAAAAAACACATCTAACATGCATTTCAATCACACATTAAGTGGTTATCATACATAATTATTCATTTCACAAACATTCAAAGGACACTTAATCAATTTTTCATCATTTCAAACATACATATACTTATTACATACCACTAACACTTGTCTTGTTTTATGCAGGTATGGCAAACTTGGTGTTTGTCAGAGATCACAACATATGTGCATATCTGAATACTGACTCTCCTAAGTAAGAGAACTACAGATATATGATCCAAGCTATCAGGCAAACAAGACTGGTGCATGTTATGACAGCAAGGCCAGATATTTATAAGGATCACATTGTCCAATTTTGGACAAATGCACATCTGGAAGAAATTGATGATCAACAGTTATATCTACTGTGCATGAACAACAGATCATCATTTCTAAAGAAGTTATTAGAAGAGTGCTACAATTGGGAGAAGTTGATGCTGATGGCCCAGTAGAGTTTGATGAACACTATGTTTTACATGTGTTCAGGCAGATTGGCTATACAGGCACTATTGAGAGAAAACAGATCAAGAAGTCATATATGTGTGTACAATTCAGATTCTTGATGCATACATACCAAAAGACTATGACCAACAGGAAGACTAGCTGGGATGCCACATCTCTGAGAGCCTCATGTGCTATAGCAAGTATTATAGCAAGAAGACCTTTCAATTTTGCAGCACAAGTACTGAATGGGCTAGTGTACAACATCATTGAGATGAGGAACAAATTCCTGATGTTTCCCAGATTCATCCAAATAATTATAGATGATCTCCTTCCAAACATTCCAAGACAAGGCACCATATTCCATCCTGTGCACTTCAATGAGCATGTCTTTAACAGAATAAAATCTAGCATTTACCAAGGCAATGAAGTGCCTGTACCTCCACACATGATTTATCATGACATCCCTGTTCCTGAGGTATTTTTAAGGATTCCAGGATATGATAAGCCTTTAATGCTTTACCAACATGCCATCCAACAAGCACCTATCATAAACCACCACCAGTCATTCAACCAGAATAGCTAATCCAACCAGAACACCCAATTCTACCAGAACAACCCATTAGCCCACAACAACCAGTCCCATAAGAACAACCCATTGAGGAGGAATTCCAACAAGCTGAAAACATACAGCTGGATCTCCATTTCCCTTCACCTCATCACAGCCCAACTTTATCTGATCAACAAACTTTATCATCTCTTTTGAGAGATATTGATACAGCCCTTGGAGAACAATCTGTTGAACATGAGGATGTTGGTACATCATCTTATGAGCCCATACAAGAACAGCCAATCACTGTTGATGAAGCTGAAAAACAACTTGAACAGACCAAAGGTGAATTGAAAGCTAAAGACAATGAGCTTAACTTAGCCAAAGCTGAGATTGAATACTTGGCTAAACAATCACAATAAAGGGAAAATGAAGTAGATGACTTGAAAAGGATTATAGAGGCTCAAAATGAAGAAATAAAGAGATTAAATAAAGAGCTGGAATAGATTGACACTCAACTGAATAAGGAAGAACATTCAGTAGATCTTGAACAAGATATGAGTGATTTTGAAATGACTGAAGAAGAAGAGATAAGTCAATAGAAAGAAGATCAACCAGAACTGGCACTAATCATTCCTGAAGAGTCATACTCTATGGATCAGTTGTTCAGTGAAGCCAACCCCTTTGAAAACATCCATTATTTACCTTTCTTGAGACAGCACTTTCACAGTCCAGATCCAAAAGCTCAAGAAACCAACATTGTTCCTTATAATCCTCTCTCTGCCAAGCAAAAGGAACTAATCATACAGTATGCTGAGACTGCCTCTGCTCAACCTGAACAAGCAACAACAGAAGCTTCATCATAATCACCACAAGTAAAAACTTATGAGAGAAAGAGGAAGAGAACTTACTTGGGTTCTTCATCAAAAGGCAAGACACCAGTAGAAGAGTTTGAAGCACCAAAATCACCTCCATTTAACCTGCTCAAGGTGAAGCAAGAACAACCTAAGTATGCTGATCCAATCCAATTGGAAGAAGGTGAGATTGCCCAGAGTTCTAAATCAAACCAAGTCATTATTTTATCAGACTCTGAGGAAGAACAAGAAGAAAGTGATTCTAAAGATCCTCTTCCAAACATACAAGACCTATTCCCTGATGATCCAGAGACTCTTATGGGAATAGAGTTTGTCTCTAAAGGTTTCCCTTATGATGCTTTCATACAACTGAACCTTTCTAAAGTAAATGATTTGCTTAAGGACTTTCAGGAAGTAATGAAGAATGAAACTGAGCAAACCTACAGAAGGTACAAAGAGATCAAAGATCACCAGGAGTTGCAGAAAAACCTGCCAAAGGGTCCACAAATAGAAAATATGACTTATCAACAAGTGAAGAGTTGGTTAAGTCACACTCGGATTCTTTATAGATCATATGCAGGGAGGTCACTATCCCAGATGAAAGATATGGCCAGGGAGATTTATAAGAACATTCTGTCAAATGCCCTGAAGCCACAAGTGTTTAGACCTCATCCTGCAGCATCACTCTCAACATATCATCAAGCTCCACCTGAGCTACATCCTATAGAAGAACCAAGAGATTTATGCCACATAGGCTATGGCCTGAAGGTAATGAAGTAAGAGAATGATTAATGAGAAGACAAATTTTGTTAAATTGTATGACAAAATAACTCTTACTGCGGGTGCAAATGAAAGAAAGATTGTGGCCTGGAAGTATGACGAAGTATAGGATGCTGTTTTAGTGAAAAGAGTATCTGGATTAGTTCAATACTTATCCTATATATCCTAATTAGGCTCTTTGTCCTATGAACATACACTTGACCTTCTCCTATGAAGACAGACTTGACCTTCTGCAACTGAGAATGGTCAATCACACAAACAATACAAGAGGAGCTGACTACTTCCATATTCTGAGAACCTACATGCATAAACACCATAGTGAATTAAAGGCCAAAGTAGACAAGGAGGATAAACTTCACATTAAGAGATTGAGGAGAGAGCAAAGAGCAGATGTGAAGGGTAAACAACAACAGACAGAACAAACAGATCAACTAGACCCTGAGCTGCTAGAAAGAGTAGGTTATCCTCTAAGACCTTCTGATCTGAAGTTGATAATGAAGAAGATTGAAGGAAACCAGTACACACATCCAATCACCAGATGGTATTGTGACAAAAACCATTTTGTGGTGGTGTTAGAAAGGAAACTTGAAGGAAAAATGGCCGAGGACATAAGATTGTTTGACCCTGTAGAGATCAAACTTCTTCACCCATCTTATGTCTCTTTCTTGAAAACAAAAACTTTTCCAGCCATACAAGATGTACTTTTCAAGGGTGACTGCTGTTACTTCATTCATATGCTGAGGATTCTTGGCACAGTTTATGTCAATGAAGCCTTAAAGCAGAGGCTAGAGACTAAACAGCAACCACTCACTCACATTGAAGGAATTACAGGAATGAGAATCTATGAGAACAATAACTTAGAGATACTCAAGGGAAAGCATGTTGTCACCACTTTGGTGAGCAACATTTATGTTTAGAGTCTTAATTAGTCCACTCTAGAGTAGCTGGTTCACCTAACAATAGAAAGAAAGTATGAAGATCAAAGGAGTGCAGTTGACTACTTCACTGAACATATAGTCAACTGTAGGAATGCCTTTAAGATCACAGCTTTAAAAGATCAGGTGAAAGAAGCTGAAGCTGACCAAGCCATAGAGCAAGACATTAAAGACACTCTTAAGGCTATGGAAGAAGCCCAGAAGAAGACTGATGAAGCAGGACCATATCATTCCTAAGGTTTCTAAACGCACAACTAGGGAAACAAACAAACAAACATATCCTTCTTTATTATTATGATTCATACATTCATACATACATGTGCCGTTATGAACATGATATCGTACAATCATTCATACATGTGGTTTTATATACATGGTATCATACAATAATACATACATGTGTTGGATACAGACACATGAGATTCATGCAAACATACATATATGTGTTAATAAACACATGGATTCATACAATCATTCATATTTGTTTTATTATGCTAACACTTGAAATCATTCAATCAAACAATCATTTCAAACATCTATTTTGTGTAAACACATGTAAACATACACAAAACAAACATTTAAACTAACAAATCATTCTGATTACACTTGTTTAATTAGAATAACTCACATAAAATCAATCAATCAATCAATCATACATGTAAACAAATAGTAAGTCAAATACCATTCATTCTAACAATTATGTAAGTGAAATTACACTTGTGTAATCTTAATCTGTCAATTAATCACTACAAACATGTGTTACACATGTAATCAATCAAATATACACAATAACAATCAATCATACAAGTAAACTATCAAACAATCAATCATACACAACATACAATCAAAACATGCATAACATTCAAGACAAACAAATAAACAAAACAATTATTCATAACAAAACACACAAACACACATTACTAACAAACAAACATTAATCTAGCAAATATAAAATGTTGGCAACATCATACTTAGGGGGGTATTGTTGGACTCAACAATTGCATTACGAATTAATGCATAAAAAGTATGATGCTTGCCACATCAAGCATAACAAACATAATGTGTTTTAACATCCAAAAAAATCATTTAATAACACATAAACATCATTAACATTCATAACAGTCACTAATATTTGTTTAAATTTCTTTTTCAGGTGTGTACATAAAAGGAAATTTTGACAAATGTTCGCAGCGGATGAAGAAAGTCTCATAGCGGATGAAGATCATCAGCAATGGATGAAGATTTGCTTCCAAGTGTGTGCAGCGGATGAGAAATCATCCCACAACAGATGAAGAACACACAGCGGACAACATTCCACAGCGGATGAACATCCACAGCGGATGAACAAACAAGATGCACAGCGGATGACAAGCTTCTCCATAGCGGATGAGATATTATCCATAGCGGAAGACTTATTCTCCACAGCGGATAGCTTATACACTTAGGATTATTTTACGTAATTTTCATTTACATAAGGGTAGTTTAGTAATTGTATATAGCTATGGCCTATGTGTATAGGCTATAAATAGCATGCTACCCTAATCCTTTGTAAGCTTTTGAACGAAATTAATACAAACAAGCAGTTAATTTTCATTGTGTTCTTGCACGCACGCCATACACACATAAACACACACATACACTGATTTCATACTCTATCATTATGGGTTTCCACACCATAATGTTAGTGTGTTGAAGTTGAGAGATATTGAAAAGATCCTTGGGGGAATCAACCTTTTATTCATGTTCATCATGTGTTTAAGCTGATTTCATCAGGAACAGGCGTGAAAACTTGACTTGTCGCCCGAGAAGTTAACCTCTAGTCAAATACAAATTCATGCGATAACTTTGATTTGTCACATGAGATTTTACTTGTCGCATGAAACTAAAATTTGTAGTTTTCGCGCTAGAAGTTTAAAATTCCAAATTTTTTTTTCTAAGTGTTGAAATTTTTCTAAGTGTTGATTTTTCTTTTCTAATTCTGAAATTTTTCTAAATTTTTCCTTGTGTACTGATATTCATGCTTAATGTTTTAGATGGCAAGGCCTATGGTTTTTAACAAGAACCATAATGCGATAGCTTACCTTGGTAATGTTACTGAAGACAAAGCATTATTCCGATCGCTTATCGAGTGACTCAAGACTTCCCGTATTCACTATGCTATATCAGCCCGTCCTACTATTTATTCTGATGTGATAGACGAGTTCTGGCACACGGCTGCCAATGAGATAGACGAAAATGGGGAACCCTATATTACTGCCACAATTAAGGGTAAGAGAGTAGTGATTACCGCTGAGGTAATCAATAGCGTGCTATTACTTGAAGATGTGCCTAATGCACCTGTGAAGATTGATGATGATGCTATGAAGGATTGTTTAGTACGTATGGGCTACAGTCATCGCTACCCATCATTGGAGAAGAAGTACCTTCCACCCTTTTGGAAGTACTTGTTTCATATGGAGATCCATTGCCTGAGCAATCTCAAGGCAGGCATGGATAGTTTGAGCGCTGTGTTCGGATCCCTACTTATTTCACTTGTTGATGATCTTCCTTATAGCATACCCAAAGAGATTTCTTAGAGATGTAGAAGAATGTGATTGCTGCAGTGGGGAAGAAGTTTATTATATACCCCCGGTTTATACAGATGATTATGAATGCTGCTCACCCTGAGCTAGCAGTGTCTGATTCACCAAAGTATATGGTTATGACAATGAAGAAAGATATATTCACCTATCTAATAGGTTCTTGTGGGAATGCATGGGATGGATCCCATTTTGCTAATTTGGGAAGATTTATTGAGGGTTTTTAAGCTGAAGGTAGACCCCAAGAGACTGATACTCGCCATGTTCATAAAGATGTTACATCTTGTACATTTATATCTACGGCTCAAGCTGCTAAAGTTGATATAGCTGGTCCATCAGTGAGTGCTGTACCAGAAGCACCTGAGAGTTCTAAGGGTAGATCAGAGGTTGATGCTGAGATAGACTCATGGTTCACTAACACTAGGAGTGAGACCGACAGTGATCAGATCGGGAACGTACCATACGCATTACAGGAACGTCCCAGAGTGCGTGGAACACCAGCCAAACACACTGCTGAGGAGTGTGATTCCGATTTTGTTCCTGAAGAGACTCCCGTGTCTAGGGGAAAGAGAAAAAGGATGGCGAGGAGAACGGGTGAAAGTCCTCGTGGTAGGGGTAGAGAACGTGGAGTGTTAAGGAAATGTCAGACCCCTGTGACCACTGAGCCGATTATTGAGGAGGTAACTGTAACTGAGACTCCTGTCACAGTAAGTGAGGCAATACCAACCGAAACACCATCTGAGTTGCCCACTTCTACTGCTGACATTATGAGGACCCCTCCTAGAGAACAGATGGTTGATGAGACTATTGGCTTGGAAGATTTCATAAGTACACCTGCTAAGTTTTGACAAGGTGCTAGTACGTCAACTAGTTCACCTACACATATTACATTGGAATAACATGTACGTAATCTTGAAGGAGAGATGTTGGTGAAGACCAAAGTTATAGTTGATCTGCAGAGGCAGTTAATTGATAGAGATGAAAGGATTAAGAATCTCGAACATCAGCAAACATTTATTTTCAGCTATGTTCAGATTCCAAAGAATAATTTAAGGGAGTTTACTTCGAGGGGGTCATTTCAGTTTACTCAACAAAGGACCACTAAATTTGGTGAGAGTAGTGGACAACAAATTGCTGGTCCAGAACCTGTTGAAGAACCGATTGTATCTATAGAGCTTCCTGTTGATCTTGTTGTTGAAGAAAGGATAACAGAGACTGCTGAAGTTGGTCAAGAGTCACCGTCTACGGATTTTCATATGACTACTGAGGACCAGCTAATAGTTTTTACTGGAGAGGCATTTGTTGAGCCTGAACACATGATGCCTATCCTAAACCCAACTGAAGATGAAGATGAAGGGTTAGATTTGATAGATTATGTTGGTCCTCATGATCGATTCAATAGTGCACTTGATGTATAACAATGATTTCCCACTGATTTAACACAATATACCCAATAACACAATGAACAATTTAGAATCTAAACAATGACAATCAAACAAAAGGCTCAATAATAATGATAATAAGCTTCCAGCCGAACACACATAATTGCAACAATGATATTTCGTATTAGGGTTTTGCAAATCGGTTCCTCACACAGATAGAAAAATTACAATATATAAGCAAACTTAATTTCGCTGGAAGTTTCGCTGACTAGCGAAACTGCCTGACTATTAACTAGTTTCACTCGGCAGCGAACTACAGTTTCGCTGGGAGAACAGACACAACTGATAGTTTCACCCGTAGTTTCGCTGGAACACAAAAGTCAACAAAATACAAATTACAAGAGAAAAACTAACATTAATCCTATTACATAACATTTAACCTATCAGCTATAGTGAGTCCAACCTATACTATATTATTAATTCTCCCCCTAGGTTGGACCTCACTCTGGGTCATCTTGCCCATCTTTTGCTTCCTCTTCAGCTTTATCAGATGTTTCTTGATCTGCTCCTGTTGTACTCTCCTCTTATGCTCTTGCACTTGCCCTTGCAAATTGTCTTGTAAGATCCTGCATGTCCGGCCTTAACTCGTCAGCCTTTGATACCTTCTCAGTGAGCTCCCTGACCTCTACGCTTACTCCATAAGCTTTATTAGCCATATTCATAAACAAACTGGCTTATTTTCTTGTTTCAGCTCCAGCTCCTGCTTTGATGTGATTCTCACATAGAATTACCAAATCCGCATCATAGAATGAAAATACCTCCATAGGATCAAAAAGCTTAATCTCTACACCACCTTACAGTCTAATTACTGCTTCCCCAATATTGTTGTCATAGAACCATTTTTTGAACTTTTGTAGTCTAGGGGGAAGTGGATTGGGCACCCTTACTTTGGTCATAGTTTTATCTAGCTTCAGCTTCAAAACAATCTTTCCTTTGCTAGTGGCCCAATCCAAGACTTTCTTTGATCTTCTTCTTTCGGTCCTCATAAACCTGAATGCTTCAAAATTGTCATTTATTACTGCCTTGATTTCCTTCTCCAACATCATTGCAAGTTCACCCAAATGTGCATCCAATAATGGAATCTCAGATAATCTCCTCAAGTCCCATCTAGGCAAGGTCTTGAACGCCTTCCTTTTATGCATGTATGAGATGTCCCCGCCCCTTCGTTTAATCATGAACATCTTTAATTCAGGATTGTATTTCCAACTAACAATCTTCTTATCAGATGTCTTCTTGATGGATTCACTGATGTTTTGAAACAGTGGAGTCAACTGTTTTGGTTCTTTCTCTTTCACAAACTAGTCCTCTTTACTTAATTCAAATACATCACCTTCAACAGAACCCCTTTGCGCCACATAAGTCATTGGACGCTCCTCCACTTCATAATATTCGGGTTCCGAATCATAGTCGACCAACTGTTCCTCGTATTCATCTTCTTCATCTATAAGGCTCTTCCCTGTATCCTTCTTGTTTCCTTTAGTAGTATCTTTTCTAAGTACCTCAGCCCTAGTCAACTCGGTTTCTATATAAAACCTTAGATCAACAAACTCAGCCTCAATAAGCATAGGCTCCTCTCTCACATCAATCCTCTTATCACCCCTCTTCTCAGCCTCTGTTTTAACAACATTTGGACCACCATCACCACTACCTCTAGCATCACCTCCTACAGTACTTGCATCTTCCCCTATCCCTGATGACTTTCCTACTTTCAGGAATGAATACTTAGATGTATCAGTCAGATCATCTAGCTCCTCTTGAGATAGCTGGTTTGGCAGGCCAACATTAGCCTGGAGCTCATTAACCTCCTTAAATAGTCTTCTAATCAGTTCGATCAATCATCATTTTTTTCATACTCTCTAGTTGTTCATCTTTTTTTATTTTCTCTTAATTCTTGATTGATCAGCTTTGTCTTTATCATGTTTAATTCATTGGCCAAAGATGCATTCATATTTCGAATGACATCTTGATCCAATTCAGATCTGGAATCCTTCCTTTCTTCAAACACCGGCTGTTTATGCTTGGTTCTTCTTTCAGTTTCATGAGCCGGCTCTCCTTGATCAGACTTCTTTTTTGTCTTTCACTCTCTTTGAGCCCGCAGCTCCTCTACTTCATCAATTTCAGCCTCTAGATCATATTCCTTCTCCTTAACATACCTTTTTCACTTCTTTATTACTTCAGCTTGTTTTTCCCGATTGTCTTCAGCATTCTTGTTTTCATTCTCTATCAGTCTCTTGATGTAGTTCCACCTCTCAGCTGGGTACATAGTTTCTAGTAAATACGTTATTTTCCTACTGAAGTTGTGCCTGACTACTGAACAATCTGCAAATATTCTGGTATTCATTTGCATCAGCCTTTTAACCTCTCCATGTCTTGGCAAATTAGGTTTCTTATCATTAATAATCATCTGGATGAACCTTGGATACAACAACCATTTGTCCTTCTTTAATGCCATAACATTCTCAGTCATACAATCAAAGATTAATCTGGTAATGTTAGACTTTTTTCCTCTACAAAATACAATCATGGCCTTAGCCCGGTTTACATTCAACCCTTTTGATCCTCCCTTTCTATGATCCAATCCCATAATGAACACATGAGCAATGTATCTCCATTCCTTGGACAAAAAAGACTTTTTGATTTCCTTCTTGGACCCAAAAGAAGGTCCTTCATACCTAATACTTCTGTAATCATTAAGGACTTCAGCATCTGTCATAACAGCCTCATCTCCACAGTCTTCCTCTAATTTCAAAACCCTTGCAGCTGTCTCAGCACTAACAACAATATCCTCCCCAAGGATACTAGAAGTAATTCTGTGTGGATTTGATCCCAGATTACATTCTGCATTTACCCAGAAGTCTCTTATATGAATATCAAAAATCATGGGTAAATGAGATATGGCATAGCAAATTGGAGACTGCTTCAACCAATTTAGACAGTCTTTGAATCAAACAGTCTTTGGATTGCTGTCATCTAATAAGGCCATAATATTTGTCTTCCCGTCAAACTTTAAATTTGCCATGTGAACTGCAAAATATAAACACAAGTAGGTTAGTTATAACATAAAGAAAAAATAAATAAAATATAAGAAAAATTTTGAAAAATTAACAGTTTCGCCGCCAGGCACAACTTGACAGCTTCGCTGTGGTTTGAACCTTAGTTCAGCAGTTTTGCTGACAAGCGAAACTGTAGTTTCGCTAGACACATTTTGATAGATTAGCTGTTGTTTGAATCTTAGTTTCGTCTCAACAAAAGTGTAAATTCGCTGTAACTCCAGCCTAGACCAAAGAGTTTAAGCGATTTTACACTTTCGCTGAGGACAAGCTTATAATTCATACAACAGCAAAGTTGTAAGTTCGCTAAGCCCTGTGTAAAAGATTATTTGTTGAGCGAATGTATAGTTTCGCTGATATGGTTCAACCGAAACTGTCAGGTATGCTTGGACAGCATAACAAGATAGATTCACTTAGAACTGTGAACTTTCTTTCAGTTTCGCTGGAGAGATTGGTAAATTCGCTGAACGAATGGGCGAATGTTCCGACCCAGCGAATCAACACATAACCTTTGATTAGGGATCCGAACTTAAATCAAAGCATGGAAACACATTCTCAACACCTACCAGATATCTTAGAAGCAAACAAACATGATGGAAATCATAGTTTTGGAACAAGGTAGATATGAACCTAGAGAAACTATGGTTTAGTTTCGCACAGACATGTGTGAAACGAATTTCACACTGTGCAATATATAGGTCATAGTTTCGCTAGAAGCGAAACTATAGTTTCGCTCAGCATCACCAGGCAAATCATTTATTCGGTGAGCAGTGATTTTGCCAGGTGAATCTATAGATTCGCTTGGCGAAACAACCAGCGAAACTATAGTTTCGCGGGTGCCTAAAACTTAAAAAAATTAAAAATAATTTTGTAGTTACAAAAAACTTTATGAAAAACATTCATCATCCCAAAATATCAACATACCAAAGAAATAAGACTAACGGAATATTAAAATAAACAAAAAACTAAAATAAAAAAAAGGTAAATAACAAGAAGAAATTTGATCCAGAGAGTCTAAGATTTACGAGATTGCTGATATGTTTGTCCTTTTAAGCCCATGCCTTATTCTTTTCAACAAGTAATCTGCAGCTGTTTTATCATGTTTTGGATTCATTTCAGAAACACTGATGACTTGGTTCCCACAGATATTTAGCAAAGTACTAATCTAGGTCTCATGGTTTATTGTGCAATATGATTAACTTTGCTTGAAATTTTAGAATTTATAACAATGATTCTTAATTTTTAAGAGTCACTGGTCTTATGGGGACAGATGATGAGAGCTCCAGGTCTATACTTACGTATAACAGAGGAGATGACCATCTTATATGCAGATGAGAGCTTCAGGTCTATACTTACGTATAACAGAAAAGATCATCAGAATGTGCTGATGAGAGCTCCAGGTCTATACTAACGTATAACAGAGGAGATCATCACTCCAGGTCAATGTTCACACATAGTAGAGGAGATAAGCACTGAATATGTCACCCATTTTATTAAATCAAAGCAAAGATTTAAAACTCTCAACCCATTTTTGACATGGCCTTGTAGCTTTGTGCAGGTCGAGATATCATGAGGATAATCCTTGTCATCGAGTTCTAAAACTTTAATTAAGCCACATGATCACTGTTTACTTTGATATCAGGGTGAGCCTACCATTCATATCCCAAACAATGCTATTAATTCTCCTTCAAACTTCTTTTCCAGTCCTCAAAGTTATCACCATTTATAAGCCTCGGTGGCTTATTAGGAGCAACACTCTCCAAGTCAGATATAGTGATATTGGTGGACGTCATTAGTTAAAATGTGATAGTTTCGCTGTCAACGGGAAAATTTGCTGGTACGTTCGCTGATAGATTCGCTGGTAAATTCGCTCTTAGATTCGCTAGCAAACAAGTAGTAGTTTCGCCCAAATCAATGATCAGAAACTCTAGTTTCGGCGATAGTTTCGCTGAGACTAGTAGAACTTTCATTCTAAAATGAATTCGCCAAATACGTAAATTCGCTGGTAGTTTCGCTGGACGAATTGTAAATTTGACCAATGAATCTAAATAAATTTTTCAAAACAGAATCAATCCAATCTCATCCAAAACACAACGAATTTGAAATCTGATGGTTGCAATAGCTTCGCACATCCAAAACACACAATCCTCAATCAATTTCCATGACAAAAATACCCAAATCAACAGGAAAATCGATGGAACAGAAACTTAACTTCGAAAAAGCACAAATAAAACCAAATAATCAAGAGCACAATGGCTCTGATACCATATTGTTGGTCCTCATGATCGATTCAATAGTGCACTTGATGTATAACAATGATTTCCCACTAATTTAACACAATATACCTAATAACACAATGAACAATTTAGAATCTAAACAATGACAATCAAACAAAAGGCTCAATAATAATGATAATAAGCTTCCGGCCGCACACACATAATTGCAACAATGATATTTTGTATTAGGGTTTTGCAAATCGGTTCCTCACACAGATAGAAAAATTACAATATATAAGCAAACCTAATTTCGCTGGCACTTTCGTTGACTAGCAAAACTGCCTGACTATTAACTAGTTTCACCCGGCAGCGAACTACAGTTTCACTGGGTGAATAGACACAGCTGACTCCGAGCGAAACTATAGTTTCGTAGTTTCGCTGGAACACAAAAGTCAACAAAATACAAATTCCAAGAGAAAAACTAACATTAATCCTATTAGATAACATCTAACCTATCAACTATATTGAGTCCAACCTATACTAGATTATCAGATTATGATTCATCTGAGGATGGTGATGATGATGAGAATGATGGTGATGATGATAATGAGGAAGATGATGATGATAATGATGATGATGATCAGGGTGGTGACATGGGTTCTGTAGCTACTGGTAATGCTGGAACATCGGGCATTGACAATGTCTCCGGACCAAGTCCTGCTGATTCAGTTGATTACACACCACTAGACCCTAAGATAGAGGCTGCTTATGAGAGAGTGTTTTATACATTCCAGCAAAGTCTGATTGCTGAGGAGACGGAAGTAGAGTTTGGTGTGTTTAATGATTTGGAAGAAGGAGTGGAATACACTGACATATTTGGAAACAGTCTCAAAGACTTGTTTTCCGATACTTTGGTTGAAGAAGGGGAGATCGTAGTGGAGTCGAGCAACACACAGACGACTGACAAGACAGTAGATGTTACAGGCCAAAGTGTTGTGCGTCAAATCGGTAACCTAACAGATAATGCTCCTCCTCCGCCAACGTGTATTCACACGCTGAGGCATTCCAAACCTTTCACAAGGTACGGAAACTCGAAACCTATTATCTGTTGGGTGTACGATCAAAAGAAGAAGATGTATGTTATGAAGAGAAAGGGCAGAGCTATAGAGTATTTCCAAGACGAACACTACTTTCATACACTCAAAGCATCAGATTTATATGCTGTGGGTTGTTTTTCATTCTTTAACCGAAGTAATTATAGTAAGGCGAATTGGATAAGAAATATGACTTATAGACAGAGCAGAACCAATTTCAAGGACTTTAAGACAGCCAAATCCAAAGTTATTAAACATGAGACCAGGGTGGACCCGAACACGAACAAGCCAATGAAGATAAGGGTTCATAGACATCAAAGATATGCTAAGAAGATTCGTATTCACGCTCCAGTGCCAACTAATAGTTTGTCTAAGCTAATGGGGTGGAGTTGTGAAAAGGATACCGGTCATGCAGTGATTAAGTGTGAAGACAAGGAATACCGTATCATCGACCCTTGGATCTGCTACAGTTTGGTAAAGAAGATTTGATGAAGTTGCAGGCATGTCCAATTGCAGCTGATGAATCTGTACACTTCATAGCAGCACAGTTCGGTTGGATGATTACGAAGGCCCTGGAAAACAAGATGTATTCATATAGGGGCAGTTATCAGGTTGCAGATATGGACTTCTAACAACATTGATTTACCAAGCCTAGGGGGAGATTGTAGGGGTTGAACCTAAGAGGCTCGGGAAATCAAATCAAGATGAAGATCAAGATCAAGTCATGTGAGATCCTAGAGTTATCACGCGAAAACTGCTTCTCGCGCGACACCTACTAGGCGTGCGAGAACTGATGTTTTCGCGCGAGAACTGATGTTTTCGCGGGAGAACTTCCATTTGTTTATAAATAGAAGTTTTACTTTGTAATAGTTAGAACTTTGATAGAGAGATTTTCGTTTCCTGATTTGTACTTACTGTAATGTAATCGAATCAGAGATCAATCGATTGTGAAGTTTATTTACTCGTGTGTTCTTCAATTCTATGTTCAATCTTAGATCCGTGATGATTACATTCCACATTCTCATCACGAGATCGATCTTGGTTGTATTGTGTTGATCCTTACTTTGTCAAATAGTGATGAGTCAACTCTTTGGCATAAAAGAATGTGACATGATAATTTTAAAACCATGAATAAATTGGTTAAAAATAATTTGGTATATGGTGTGCCCAAAAAGGAGTTTATCTGTAAAGATAATTGTGTTGCATGCCTGAAAGGAAAGCAACACAAGGTTTCTCACAAATCCAAAGAGGTTAACTCCATCACCACCCTATTACACTTATTGCACATGGATCTTTTTATCCCATAAGTATAATAAGCATTGGAAGGAAATCATATTGCCTTGTGATTGTTGATGATTTCACAAAATTTACTTGGGTTTCTTTTTAAGAACTAAAGATGAAACTGCTGAAACTCTAAAATCTTTTATTCTTAAAATTGAAAATCAAATAGATCACAAGGTAAAAATCATTAGAAGTGATCAAGGGACTGAGTTTAAGAATTAAGTTCTTGAGTCATTTTGTAACTCAAAAGGGATTGCCAGACAATATAGTGCTCCTAGAACTCCTTAACAGAATGGTATTACTGAGAGGAGGAACAGAACACTTATTGAAGCTGCAAGAACTATGTTAGCTGATTCAAAACTGCCTCTAACTTTCTGGGTAGAGGCAGTCAGCACTGCATGTTATGTGTGGAACAGGGTTCTCGTTGTTAAGCCCCATGGAAAGACCCCTTATGAGCTATGGAACAAGAGGCCATCATTCATTTGCTTTCTTAGGTCCTTTGGCAGCAGCTGCACCATACTTAACATAAAGGACAATTTAGCAAAATTTGCTGAAAAGTCCGACGATACTATCTTTATTGGATATTCCTCAACCTCTATTGCATATAGTGTGTATAATATCAAAAATAAATAATTTGAGGAATCATCCAACATTGTTGTAATGAGCACACTCCTTGTGTTAAGGACAATGGTCCAGATTATATCTTCAATTTAGAATTGTTTCCAAACTTTTATATACCATCTTGTGAGAATGTTTCAGCTGGAACTTGAACTCAAAGTGATCCCTATGAAGATCAAATGTTTGAGTTACCAAGTCCTATTCCATGTTCTCCAAGAAGAAATGAAGATCAAGCTCCTTCAACTGAAAGTCCTGAAAGCTTGAATATCTCAGGAAACAATGGAGCTTCAACAAGTTGTCAGCCCACTAAGCCTCGCAACTCAACAGCTGACAATTGAAGTACTCAACACCAAGCTGATAAAGATAGTGATCTAGAAGAACAGGCAACTATTGATGCTGCTTCTTAGCAAAATACCATTGATGTTATCGCATATTCATTGAATCAGTCCTCATTGAATGATTGTGATACATCAGCTTGTCATGGTGTTCAAAATCCTAAGAAAACTTCTCAAACCTGGATCTATCTATGCAACTAGATGTGATTCCTAGGTTCAGGATACACAACACTCATCCAGCTGAAAACATCATTGTGGATGTCTCAGAAGGTGTAAAAACAAGAAGTCAAACCCACAATGGGAATGTCTGCTTGTACTCATGCTTTCTTTCTCAGATGGAACCAAAGAAGGTGGAAGAAGCCCTCAAGGACAATAACTAGATAGAAGCAATGCAAGAGGAGTTGCTTTAATTCTAGAGGCAAAAGTTATGGAACTTGTGTCCATTGCCACCTGGCCAAGTCCCCATTGGCACTAAGTGGGTGTTCAGTAACAAAAGAGATGATAGAGGTTTAATCATCAACAACAAAGCAAGACTTGTAGTTCAAGGATACACACAAGAGGAAGGAATATATTACACAAATGTATTTGCACCTATTGCAATACTTTAGGTTGTGCGAATCTTCCTTGCTTTTACAGCATCCAAGAACTTCACAGTCTATCAACTTGATGTTAAATGTGCATTTCTGTATGGGGATATCGATAAAGAAGTCTATGTGTGTCAGCCACCTGGATTTGAAGACCCATAACACCCCAACTATGTGTGCAAACTTGATAAAGCTCTTTATGGGTTGCATCAGGCACCAAGGCTGTGGTATGAGACACTATCTTAGTTTCTTCTCAAGAATGGCTATACCAGAGGCACAATAGACAAGACATTATTCATAAACAAGTCTTTGAAGGACATGTTGCTTGTACAAGTCTATGTTGATGACATCATATTTCTTCCTCAAATGACTAAACGTGCAAAGACTTTCAAAGCATCATGAAGAAGAAGTTTGAAATAAGTTCCATGGGAAAGATGGACTTCTTCCTTGGAATTCAAGTGAAACAGATGGAAGAAGGGTTCTTCATCAATCAATCTAAGTATGTCAAGGATATCTTAGAAAGATTTAATATGAAAGATTGTAAGCCAACCAAAACACCTATACCCAGAAATCATAATCTTTGTCCTGATTCTGAGGGGGAGGATACTGATCAGCATCAGTACAGGGAAATTATTGGATCTTTGATATATCTTACTGTAAGTAGACCTGATATCATGTTTGCAACTTGCATCTGTGCAAGATATCAGGCTGCTCCAAAGGTGTCTCACCTAATTGCTGCCAAAAGGATCCTTAGATACATTAACCTTTATGGTTACACTAACAGTGACTATGGTGGCTACAATATCAATAAGAAATCCACATCAGGAGAATGTCAATTTCTTGGTGGAAGGATCATCTACTGGCAATATAAGAAGCAATCATATGTATCCACATCAACTGCTGAAGCTGAGTATATTGTTGCGGCAAGTTGTTGTGCTTAACTGCTTTGGATTCAGAATCAGATGCTGGATTATGGCTTCAACTTCATGGAGATTCCTATCCACATAGACAACAAGAGTGCCATTTCTATCATATAAAATCCAGTCAAGCACTCCAAGACAAAACACATTGACATCAGGTATTATTTCATTCGAGATATTCATGAGAAAAATCTAATCAAGCTAGTCAAAGTCAATTCAAAAGAACAATATGCTGACTTGTTCATAAAAGCCTTTGATGAACAAAGATTTAAATATTTAATCACAGTTATTGGGATGATTAACATTGACTAGTCCTTTTCTTTTGAAAACCTTTTAAAAATATGTCTTGTCTATATTGTCTAAATACAATCTAAGCCTTGTTACAAAAAGGTTTTCTTCAAAAATTTCTATGTAAGAATGCTTACGAAGAGAAATTTACCCTTGGAAGAGATCTTTATTCATCTTCCAAAGGCAAATTCCTCTGTATAAGTATTCTCTTCGAAGAATCTTTAGCCTCGAAAGGACATTTGATTATAGATCAAGTCCACTTTTGAAGCTTACTAACATCTTTTCTCGAAAGAATATTTTACTCTCGGAAGCAAATTTGTCATTAAAGACATGGTTTGCCTTCGGAAGTAAAAATTGGCTTCAAAAGAAAATATTGAGAAACACAAGTGCTTTC
The DNA here is from genome assembly GCA_025506505.1 of Flaveria sonorensis. NCBI lineage: Eukaryota > Viridiplantae > Streptophyta > Magnoliopsida > Asterales > Asteraceae > Flaveria > Flaveria sonorensis. The sequence continues at coordinate 25,965,909 of CM046435.1, read as the reverse complement.
TCTCGGAAGTATCCTTACTCTCAGAAAGAAACTATTACTGTGTAACGGAAGTCTTTGAGCCCCACTATGTAAAACGTAATATTTTATTGATGATTGTTGGAACATTTTAAATGGTTTATCTTGCCACCTATGTCCAATCGAAACCTACACCATTCTTTCACCCATCTTTTCACCCTATCCATTTGGAGTTTTAACCCCATTTAAAATTTCCGACTCTCTTTCTTTACTTTCTTTCTCCATATTTCCATTATCTTCTTCATTCACTCTCAAATTCCTTCAATCAAACAGTACCTTTTGAATAATGGCTTTGAATCCCCAACACAACAAAGTTTCCATCCTTGATTCTTCAAAGGATGCCGATTTGCCCCTATTGTCCAATTTCTGTCATAATCGACATACTTCACTACCCTCACTATTAACCCCACCATCTACTCAAACCATTTGGTTGAATTCTGGGCCAATGGTCAAAGTGAAACGCTCAAACATGAAAGGGTCATCAGATCGAGGATCTACGGGCAGGAGATCACCATAAGTGAGACAACCATCAGGGAGCATCTGGAGCTCCATGATGAACGCACCCCCACTGAATTCCCCAAGTCTGAGTTGGAGGATACCTACACTCATATGAAATATGGCAGAGATTTGAGCAAGTCTACGGTCTACAAATGTAATTTCACCTACAATTGGAAGTTCTTACTACACATCATCCTGCATAACCTATCCAACAAGTTAGAGAATGGGATCAAATCCCATATGATTTGGGCTGCCTAGTCCAAGGGTTGGTAAAAGGCCTCAGATTCAACTACTCGAGGTTTGTGCTGAACAACTTAAGAAGCAATCTCACAAAGGATTCATTGTATATGTATCCTAGGTTCATTAAGCACTTTATCAACTGTGAGTTGGACCAAGACAAACTACAATTTACCCATGTTCTACTGGTCCCCCACATGAAGCCCCGCATCTTTAAAACTCTGACGAAGGTGTCCACCAACTTCACTGGAAGATTCACTGATCTCCTTCCAGGTATGCTTGAGCCAATGGCTCCTGGTGATATCCCTGCAAGCCCAGCAGGTGATGAACCCATACCAGACACCACCACTACAATGCCATCAACTTCTTCCCACCCAATAAAATTTACCTACAAAAGACACCCCAAACGAACCCTTGATCTATCTACTCTGATTGATCAAGTCCGCTCTATTCCTACCAAAAAGGCTAGAGTGGAATCAAGGGCTCCCACTCAGCCAGAGGTCCAACCATCCTCCTCAATTGACCTCAATATTAGTGTTGAGTCTACTCAGTCTCAACCTAATGAGCCCACAACCAAAGCCTTAAGCCCTTAGGGTGAGTCTCAACACTCCCTTGAGCAACCAATAAGGGATAGCCACATCATTGGCTCAACTACTATTGCAGCTAAGCCATTAGGTGTTAACCAACATCCCGGGTCATTAGATATAACATCCCTATGCTTTCTTGACCTTTTAACCCGACCTGATAAGGATATCATATTCCATCAGGGACATGAAGTTGATCTACCTCACCACTCTCAAGATCAACTAAGCCCCAAGGTGTTAGGACTAGATTCAATATATAGGTGTAGCTGACTTAGTCAACTCTTGTAATAAATCATTATAAATCTCTTTTTGATAATGTAATGCATGATTTATAAGTTAACTGAAATTATTATTTGTGTTGATTTCATGTAATTGCAGGAAAACATCATACTTGGTCAATTTGGAAAATTAACTAAGTGCAACAACTTCTACGAATGAACAAGGTTGCGGAACACAAGAACCAAGTCAACATGTATCCGTAGATCTCCTGCAGAAGCACAACTACATCTGCTGAACAAGTTCAAAAATCAAGTGCTGCTGCTGAAGAAGAGCTTGCTCCTGAGGACGAAGTTCAAGATGATCAGAGATTCCTACGGAAGACCAATTTCCTACGAAAGACCAACCTCCTACGGAAGACCAACTTCCTACGGAAGAACAACTTGCATGAGCACAAACACATAGTCAACAAGTCAAGCTGACTGAAGTGATGTCATCGTTAACATCTATGGAAGACTGACTCTGTCAGAGGACTTAGGATGTCACATCAAGAATGTTACAGCTGTAACTTTCTTACTACAATAAGGAAAGTTACAGTTTCCATTGTAAAAGGTGAATCCCTCTGCCTATAAATATAAGGCTTGGATGCACTCAATTAGAAAGGTGATTGAGTAGGCGATTGAGCGATATCGATACAAAAATAAAGTTTCTCATATTCATAGAAACGATATCAATCAATCACTCAAAATAGCAAAACATAGCAAAACATCAAGAACACCAAGAAAATCATTGGAGATCACCAGATCATCCAAGTATCATTAGTCATTGTAATCGATTTATTATCAATGAAAACAAATTGAAACAATCTTTCTGTTGCATTATATTATTCTGATTTCAATTTGCTTCATCTATTCTTAGTCCATTTCAAGCAATTAATTAGAAAAACAAATATTGATAATTCTGTGATCTTTATTTGCTAAATCTAACTGATAATTCCTGTTTTAATCCTTGGATTCACACAAGGAACCTCTGATGTCTAGCCCACATCAACTAAGCTAAACTTAGGTGAGTCCAACCGGAGTAGAGGTGACTCATGTAGATTCAGCTGCCACTACTGAGAGTGTTTCACTAGCCTTTCAGGACAATGGTAACATCAGTGAGACTGAATCTACGACAACCTTGCCAATAAATTCCTCTAAAAAAGACAACAGTATGCAAGGGTATCCAGGGTGCCAAAAACCACTATTGGTGGTGATGATGAACATACTAGGTATGTTATCTCATCTCCTAATGATTTTTCAAAAGAAGATAAGGGTAGTCTGCAACTCACTATCATAGACCTACTTTCTAAAGTCTCAAACCATGAAACAAATGTTAAGACTTTAGAAGATAGGTTTCCCACTCAGCAACTTGAGATCAAAAATCTCAAGGCTCAACTAACTAAGAAAGAAATTGAGAAGTCTGTTAGGCATGTACCAACTCAAGTTTCTTTAAGTTCTTCCTCCAGCTCATCTACTTCTCAAGATGATGCTACCAAAAAAGGGGAGAATGTTTAGAAACAAAGACATGTGGAATCCAACCTTATCATTACTTCCCTTGATGCCATTTCTTCATTCTATCCTACATAACAACACCCTGCAACCATCTTTCCTCAACCACCTCTTATTATCATTCAAATGGGACCTTAACAGATTTTTAACCAAGTTTCTAATAAGCTCCTCACTTCAACAACCCTCCCCTGATGTTGCCATTGCCTATTTTGGAGCTGAAGAGCTTCAAAGGCTGAGTGCACCACCCACCTCTAAGGAGTAAGTTGGTCAACCTAAGGTCTCTATTGAACCTGAGATTAACTTTAAAGGGGAGATACAGATTAATTGCCCAGCAACCAACTTAAGAGGGACAGGTAGTGCAGGTCCAATTACTTCCAAAGTAGAAATCCATGCTGTAAAAGGAATAATTGAACTATCTTCCATGTCCGATTACATGCTTATCACAGAGGCCATTCTTGACCTGGCTTCTGAGGTAAACAGTGAGGACTTTCTTACAACTCCAATCACCCATGCACCATAAGTTCAAACCCCCTCTCCCTAACCTGAATCCTCTAAGCCTGAGTCTCCAAAGGCTGAATCTTCCTTTGATCCTAAAAGGAAGTTGAAGCTCACTGCCAAAGAGCTTCTAGAGGAGGAAAGGTTGGAGAAGCTGAAGAAGAAAGGAAGACTTGATACTGGAAAGCTCCAGGCTGTAAGCAGCAAAGCAGCAGTAGCCGCCCAAGAAAGTATCAATAATCAGAGGAGAGTGGAGGTCATAGATAGGCTCATCAGCCTAGGAGTAGACAATGAAAAAATACTTCTACTCCTAATTAATTTGCTTGTGAAGCTGGAGAAGGCAACCTTGTTGCAAAAGGAAAAAGAGGAGGTAGCATGGTCTGCCATAGAGGAGAAGAAGAGGAGAAAGATGGAAAAGGCAAAGCCAGAGGAGAGGAAGGAGATGATATCCTTTCTCTGTACTAGAGGCTATTCTCAGAAGGAGCTAGACCCTCATGAGTATGATACGATCTTGTTCCTTTTTCACAAAGAACAAGATCAGATCAACAAAGAGAGAAAGTAGGCTGCTCGGGAGAAGCTGAAGGAGAAGAAGAAGATGGAGGAAGAGGCAAAACTTGTAGCTACCAAGACTTAGGGTGACAAGGAATGGATGAAAGTCTACCTTAAAGCCCACGGATTCACTGGCAGGTAGGTGGGTCGCATGTCTCTAAAGATCCTATAGCGACATGTCAGTGACATCAAGGCTGACATTCGCTTAGGAAGAATGCAGAAGAATTTGGAGTGCTAAATGAAGTGGTCTTCCGAAGATAAAGCCGCACTTCTGAAGCTAAGTCGAAGATCTTCTAAAGCTCAAAGTATGAAGAACTTCTGAAGTAAGAACTTAGTCTTTCGAGACCAAGTTGTGTTCTTTCTAAAGTATACAACTTAGAAGATCCAAAGACAAAGTCTTCCAAAGAATAAAATCCTAAAGACTTGTAGAAGTTCGGAAGAAGTTGTTTCTTCCAAAGACAAAATGACATTGGAAGAATTTATTCTTCTGAAGCTACCTTCGAAAGAACCAACTATGAACCAGTGGACATAAGTATGGTCTGACAGCCCGCTGCAACTCTGATATACTGCATGGCGCTTTCCCACGCCCATGTAGTTGATCATACTTTAATCCACTATTCACCATTCTCAACTTAGTACAGTTGCCATTCTTAGTTGGTAAAAAAGGTAATTCATGGATCTATCATGACTACCTAATCTAGGATATTATTACTTTATCTTAGATGCTTTACTTCTAGTAATGTAGTATGTGTCTAGTTGTAAATTCCAACTGGTTTTCTAAGTATAACCGGCTATAGATAGTAGAATATATGGTTTCTCCATGTAACTTAGTAACCATGCTTGTAAGAGTCTTGTAATACTGAGTTGAGAAGTAATATATACAAGTATCTTGAAAAATCATTCTTGTGTTCTTGTGCTTTCATTAACTTATTATATTACTTGTGAACTTAGTAGAGATTCTGCTTCATCAACCCGAGTGATATTAAGTGAGTTTTTGAGAATATCTTGTGTTGTGAGACAAACACTGATCCTGGAATATCTTCCTCTCTAACTCGTAGTTTATGGTAGCCAGACCTTGAATAAATTTTAGAATAATATCTTGATCCTTGAAATTGATCAGACAAATCATCTATGCAAGGCAAAGGGTATCGATTCTTGACCGTAACCTTGTTCAATTCTCTATAATCGATGCACATTTGGAATGTACCAACATTTTTCTTAACAAAGAGATCAGGGGCTCCCCATGGTGATGAGCTTTGATGCTTTGCAGATAATTCCTACAATTCGCTCGGTGCTAACCGATAAGGTGCTCTCGCAATCGGAGCTGCTCTGGGAGTCAAATTGATCTGGAACTCAACTTGACGATGAGGTGGTAGTCCAGGTAGAACCTTTGGAACACCTTCGGAAAGTCATAAACTACCAAAATATCATCTATCTTCTTTTCCTCTTGCTGCTTTTCAGTCACAAAGGCTAATATGGCTAAGCGACCCTTGCATAGCAAATTTTGCACTTTCATAAATGATATGATACATATTACTACACCACTCTTCTCGCCCTTAACCGAGTGGATTTCTCCACCGAAGAGAGGAACAAGAATGATCTTCTACTGAAAAATGACATTCGCCTACTTCTCGAACAACCAATCCATGCTCACAACCACATTAAAACTCCCAAGTCTAATAGGCATAAGATCGATGTTGAAAGTATGACCAGCAAGTTCTATCTTAAAACCCTTAAGGAAGTTTGTAACATGAATTTGCTTACCATCAGCTAATTCTACGGTTTATGCATATTATAGCCTCATGAAGCTGGTTTCGTGTCGCTTTTAGGGTAGCTATCAACTCGGCAACTTTTCCACGTAGTGTATGGATCCCTCCTGTCTTACCATCCTGACACCCTTGCAAATCGAGCCATGAGTCTTCCATCTCTTTGTACACATTCTTGTAGTACTCGTGTCACGCGTCCAACCACTCAATTTTCTCCTCGACGTCTTGACACCGTCTATCATGAGAGGCGACCACGGCAGTGATAACCCTATAGGAGTTATAAGGTAGAGGAAGTAATATGGAATTTCTTCTAATGGAAGGGATCGAGTATGGAATACACTCCTTTTCTAGCATTGTGATTAGTGCGGTACTATACCATGCCTAATTGTCAGGATCGGACATGTCCCGATCAATCATAGGCTCACCCGGAAGGTACGTATCAGGTAGAAGCATAGAGGATCAAGAACTAGAACCCATACTGTTTGTTTCAGGTATAAGCACAGAGGATCATGACCGGTTCAGAATGTTCAAATACTGTTTGTTTCGAAGAAAACCAATGAAACAGTGTTCAACAGTATTCGAAAATGTTTGCAAGAACCTTTCAAAACTAATGAGATTTAAAGGTTTTGATGATGATTTTATTGTTGAAAACCTTCTGTTGAATTGTGTTAACAAGAGATAAACAATACCTATGTATTGTTTTATCTATTAAAACAACAGAAATCGTGTGTATGTGTGATGTTTCAAGCTAGAAATTCAAAAACACTTCTTCAAAATGCACAAACTGAATTTGAAATCATGTTTGTTTGCATTTAATGAATGTTAGGAGTAGAAGAAGATGAGTTTGATGATTTTGCATCTTGGAAATGTTTGTTTTAAAGCTAATGAACCACTGATTTCATGTGTGTTGAATGAGAGGATCGAAATCTATGAATGATTGAGCCAAAGCTCTGATACCACCTGATGAAATCAGCTTAAACTCATGATGAACATGAACATGTTCAACATGAATAAAAGGTTGATTCCTCCAAGGATCTTTTCAATATCTCTCAAACATCAACACACTAGAATTATGGTGCTGAAACCCATGATAATAGAGTATGAAATCAGTGTGTGTGTGTGTGTGTGTTTGTGTGTGTGTGGTGTGTGTGCAAAAGCACAATCAAATAAACTGCTTGTTTGTATTGAATTCGTTCAAAAGCTTACAAAGGGTTAGGGTAGAATGCTATTTATAGCCTATACACAAAGCTATATACAATTACTGAACTACCCATATATAAACAAATATTACATAAATAATCCTAAGCCTATAAGTTGTTCGCTTTGGATGTTAAGCTGTCCACCGTGGAAGTCAGATAGCATGTCCGCTGTGTTGTGGATGTTGTCCGCTGTGAACACTTGTGTGTTTGCTTGTATGTTGTCCGCTGTGGATGAACATCCGCTGTAAACACTTGTGTGTGTTTGCTTGTATGTTGTCCACTGTGGAATGTTCATCCGCTGTGGATGAACATCCGCTGTGAACACTTGTGTGTGTTTGCTTGTATGTTGTCCGCTGTGGAATGTTCATCTGCTGTGGATGAACATCCACTATGAACACTTGTGTGTGTTTGCTTGTGTGTTGTCCGCTATGGAATGTTCATCCACTGTGGGCACTTGGACTTGATCTTCATCCGCTACATCTTCTTAGTCATCCGCTGTGGAAATCTCTTCATCCGCTGCCGACACTGAGCAAAAATTTCTTTTTATCTACAAACCTGAAAAAGAAATTTAAGCTATATTAGTGTATGATATGATTTTTAATGATGCTAATATGTTAGTTAATGATTGTTTGAATGTTAGAAGACATTATGTTTGATTATTTTTTATTATAGCAAGCATCATCCTTTAAAGCATTAATCCATTAATGCAATTGTTGAGTCCAACATTGTTCTTCAGGTAGATCAACCAGCTTCCATACCTCTTGCTTTCTGAATTTTTGAAGTTCTTCTTGATGGCTTCTATCCAACTATTATCTTTCAGTACTTTAGTGATGCTTTTGGGACAGTAAGGGATAAAAAGCAAGAGAAAAAGCAAATGTTTGATGCATCCGATTGACTCCTTGTCAATCTGACATTAGGTCACCTATAATGTTCTTTAAGGGATGATATCTATAAACTCTGGTTGTTTCAATCTGATCAACAGGTATTGTTGAGTCATGACTTTTGATGGTGAGGTTTGGTGTGGATGGTTAAGCAAGGGTGTTGGATGTGTCTAGTTCATCTGTCTATTGGTTATCATGAAAAGTTTGAGGAGAATCATGAAAGAAATCCAAGATTTCATCTTCATGATGAGTGTCTGGGAGAGAATGGTAATCATCATCCTCATCTATAGCTTCATGTTGATTTGACTTGGTTTGCTTGCTTGGTTGAGGATCAACTTGAGCTTGTAATTGATTGTTCACTAGAATAGAGGATGATGGTGTGTTGTCTCTAACATTTGGTGTTGATGTTGTTATGGATGATGTTTCTTTTGATGTGTTGATTTGATCAGGTGGAGTTGTAATAGTTGTGCTTGATGGAGCTGTTGTTCTCCTTGGTAGAAACATTGGATATTCAACATCTTCTTTGGTACTTGAAACATCAAAGTAATATGCGTCAGATTATTTTGTTAATGAATCTTGACAGGGTTTGAGAATGATATTCTCGGTTGATGTGACTCAACCTAGGATCGAATATGTAGACTAAGTCAGTAATATAGTCGCGGAATTACTATATTACAAAACAGTTGAAACTGAAATAAATGTCTTGTGTAAATAACACACATGAACACAGAAGTCACAGATGTATAATAATAATGTTATAACTGTTGAAGTCAAAAACGTTGCAAAGTTAGGGTATGAAACCCTATTTATAGGCATACACATTGCCTGTACAAAAGACTAAACTACCCCTGACTTATACATGAGAATCTAGTCTAAGTACAAAATCAATATAAACATTTGTAAGTTGTTCATCCGCATTAGTTCATGCGGATGAACATGTCTTCATCAGCATTTGTTTTCTTGTCATCAGCATTAACTTAGTTCATCCGCATTATTTTATGCGGGTGATCAAGTCTTGTCAGCATTTCTTCATTTGTTCATCCGCATAAACTAATGCGGGTGAACAAGTCTTGATCAGCATTTCCTTTTGTTCATCCGCATAAACTAATGCGGGTGAACAAGTCTTTAGCATTTCTTCTATCTTCATCCGCATTTGTTAATGCGGGTGAACAAATACTTGTCAGCATTTGTTCACTAGTCATCCGCATTAACACATGCGGGTACTTCATACTTGTCTTTTCTGTCTTGTATACTTTTGTACAAAAAGTCTTCTGTTGTCTTCTGTCTTTAATGCTTACTGTGAATCCAAGGATCACAATCAGGAATTATCAGTGTTAGATTGGTTTCAAATTAATGATCGCGGAATTACCATTAATCGTTGTTTAATTGATTAACAAATAAATATCGATGCCAGAGAAAATAAACAATAAATGATCAAATGATATCAACAATATGCAAAGAATAATGTTTTGAATCAACGTAATTCATTAAAACTGATTAATGATTACAAAAAATTAAATAATAATCGCTAACAAAATTCTATGCTATGATGATGTTTATGATATTTGGTGAGTTGATGTGACGGCTGCTAGGGTTAGTGTTAGATTGGTTTCGAATTAATGATCGCGGAATTACCATTAATCGTTGCTTAATTGATTAACAAATAAATATCGATGCCAGAGAAAATAAACAATAAATGATCAAACGATATCAACAATATGCAAAGAATAATGTTTTAAATCAACGTAATTCATTAAAATTGATTAATGATTACAAAGAATTAAATAATAATCGCTAACAAAATTCTATGCTATGATGGTGTTTATGATATTTGGTGAGTTGATGTGATGGCTGCTAGGGTTAGTGTTGATCGTGTGAAACGATGTGATGGTATTTTTGTCGCCGTTTCTTTCTGTGTGTTAATGTGAAACCTAGGACTCATATTTATAGACACGCATGTTTCTGTTAAGGAAACAGCGAATCTCTTGGAGTCTGTGATTGATATGTTGACTTGTTGACTAGAAACACTTGTTTGATTTACGTGTCTTGTTCTTCCGTAGTTACTTTGTTCTTCCGCAGCTACTTGATCTTTCGCAGTTACTTTGTTCTTCCGCAGCTACTTGATCTTCAGCAGTTACTTTGTTCATGTGGTGTTCAGTAAATACCCATATTCATCCGTAGAAGATCTTTTGATGAATGTCTTGTAAGAAAGATATCTACGGAAGAACAAAAATGTTCATCCGTAGATGTTTCTTACACTTAGTCAATTTCATAAATTGACCAAGTATAATGTTTGTACCTGTAATCATACACATAAATCAACGCACATATGGGTTAACCTATATATATACATCATGAATTACAAATATTCATTACATGTATTGATTAAAGTTCTAAGCCTATACAAAATGATCTAGACCTATTATTCCAAGATCTAACAATACTCCCCCTTAGGCTTAGACACTTGTAATCAGATCTTCAAAACTGAAAGCTCTTTGAATCTTGACACCATTTTCTTGTTGAAATATGACACTGCATCCTTTTGATCATCGTAATTATGATATGCAAATACAGGCATAGGTCATTTTGAGCTTGATCATCTTTGAGTTTTGGGAAGAACTTATCATATAGGTATGAAGTGTAGCTTGGATGCAAAAGTTTAAATTCAATTGGATCAAACAATCTTATACTCCTTGCTTTCTTCTTTTCTTCGTTTCTCATCAGCACCAGTTCTTTAGTCTTCTCCACATATCCCCACTCAGTTATAGGAAGAGTGTATTGATTTCCTTCAATGACTTTTATGGCAGCTGTTTTTTTGTTAGAGTATCCAACACTCCTTATGAATTCATCATCAACCAGTGTAAAGGAGTTGGATTTTGATCTTCTTTTCCCTTGGTATCTTTTCTTGTGTTCCCCATCTTCTCTTCTTGCTTCCTTGAGTACATCATCCTTAAATTTTGTTTTCAACTTTCCAACCAATACAGAGAAGTCTCTTCCTCTTGGGCTTATTGGGTAGTTGGAGATGATCAAACTTTGAAGGTCTTTGATGTCAGTATGAGGCAACAACAAGATTGACTCAAGTAAGTGGAAGTATTCAACTCTTCCAGATACTCTCTTGATAAGTGCACAATCCCACTCTGGATCATATTTCCAGGCCATAATCTTGTTATCTTCAGCAGCAGTGGGAGTCGTGATATGATCAAACAACTGGATTAAAGAAGATTTTTCTTCAGTGATCTCTCTCACAGTTGTGCCCAGAGGCCATACTTTTCCAGGGATCACCTCTCTTGGTTCTTTGATCAATTTATATTTCCTTTAATGTTGATCTTTGCTTTCAACTGTTACTGGTTCAGCAGGGGTTTTAATTGATGTTCATAGGAAGGATTTGGAGCTTCTGTTATGAATTTTACTCTAGTTTCCAATTCCACCTTCATTACATGCTCCATCATCCTTCTATGCTCAGCCACTGATCTTCCTTTCAGCTCATGTATCTTGTAGTTATAACTTTGTAACCAGCAAGTCATATCGTATTTACTCAGAGTTGTTGTGTTATAGTGACCTAGCTCCTTCTTTGTTTTCTGAATTATCTGAAAGGCTATAAATGTTTCATAATTGCAATCTGGGATCATGAAGCTTGCTAGCTCAAATTCCTTCAGTGCTTCCTTCATTTCTGTCATGTTCATTCTCTCAACCATGTCATATGGAAACCCATGATTGATCAGGGTCATAAACATAGTTGATTTAGGCCTTTCTTCCAATATGTCTTTGATGGACAGTAGGTCATCAGCCTTTGATTCTTTTTGTTCTTTGGGAGACTCATCTTTAGTAAGCTCATCCCATTCAGCATCACTCTCAGTTTCAGCATGAGACTTAGGCTTTAAATTTGAAACATCCACTGAAGGAGTGAGCTCTGGAGATGTAGGCCTTGATCTTTTTAGTGAATCTTCAACATTAATCACCTCTTTCTCTACATACCCCAAGTACTTTCTCTTTCTTGAGTACTGAATGATTTGCTTTGAAGCTTTAGTAGATTATTTTATTTTTTTATGATGGAGCAACATATGATTCATGTGTACAAATTTTCATCTTGAGCTCATCAATTTGCTCATCTTTCCTTTTCAACAAAATAGACTGAGCAGTGAGAGAGTTGTTTGCTTGTTCAACTTCCAATATGAGCTTCTCTTTTTCAGTCTTCTCATGCTTCACAGAGTCTTTAAGTTCTTTCACCAGCTCATTCAATGCATCAATTACTTCATTGTTGGTTTGAGCATCTTCTCTTAATCTAATCAGTCGGGATTCTTGTTTGTTCATCAGCTCCTCCTTTTCTTTCAACATTCCTTTGAGCTCTCTAATTCTTTCCAACCTTTTGTTTGATTTGATGATAAGTTTGTTATACTCAGCAACCAGATAACTTTTGCTTACATCTATATCATCATCTTCCAGGTCATCTTCATGATAGGCTATAACATCAACATAGTTAGCTTCTTCTTCACCTTCTTGGTGTTGACCAGCAATCTCAACCTCATTGCCTACAGCAGGAGCTATACATGCTGATCTTGAAATACACTCAACTGCTTGATATGTTTTCTCTAGATGAGGTTGTTGTTGTTGTTGAGGATCAATGATTGGAGATATTGGTTCAGTTTGATTGGACATGACAGGGGTTTGTGGGCTGGTGATTATGAGTGGAATGGTACTTGCTTGAGATACTAACTTAATCTCACCAGTGTGTACTGAGTTTTGAGATTGAGTAACTGAGATGGGTTCTGTATGAGTACTCTCAGGAGATATATTTTATGGAGTTAGAGGTTGTTGATAAATGGGTGATTGAGGGTAAATTGGAGAGATTGGTTGGGTGTGTTGACTGGCTGGAGATTGGATTTATGGAGATTGATGATGATGGTGTATGGGAGATTGAGGAGGGGAATGTTGAGGTAAGTCTTGCTCAGCATCAGTAGATTGACTATCTTGCTGATCTTCCCACACTAGTTCTGATGGAATGTTGGCATTAGCATCTGCCACATGTGCAAACATTGGCATATCTTCTCTTTCATACTTTCCACTTATCTTATTCAGTACAGATCTCTCCAGATGTGCTTGAACAAACATATCACCTTCTCTTGCTATCCCAGGCAATTCAGCATTGATGATCATTTGCATAAACCTTGGAAACATGAATATCTTCTTAGGTTTTTGAACTCTAACATGGTCACACAAACATCCCAGTATGTACTTTGAGTAATTGTAAGTTCTCCCTTCAAAGATACCAATGATTGTGGATGAGATGTGTCTTGAAAATCTGTCTAATCCTGATTTCCTGTTAGAGATGCACTTGAAGTAAGTGTGACATAGGAATCTGTATGGCTTACATAATCTCCCTTTCTTAATTTCACCTTTATCAAAATCACTATCATACCCCATCAGGTTGAAGATCTTTTCTATGTATTCATTCTCAAATACATCCGGAGGACCTATCTCTATATCTCCCAAGTTGAGATTTCTCCTAATGCTCTGTTCATCAATTCTTAAGTGTTCATTCCCAATATCTGCATGTATCACCTCATCTTCTCCTTCTTTTTCTATTCTTGCCGAGTTCCAGAAATCAACAATGTGTGATTGATGAATCACAGGCTCCACTGATAGGGCACAAAACAACCTAGATCTTCTTAAATAACGGATGATATCTCGACATCCTTCTGATATAGGGTCATCGGCATTGAGAAAGGCACACATATTATGCTCTCTAGCAAACTGATTAGCCATCTGTTCATAAGAGTTAAGAAGATTAGGTTAGAATCAATATTATAGATATGAGAATATGAACAGTTTTAATGGTGACAATGAATCAAACAGTTCATTATTGATGAATGTGACATGTTTTACCTTTAAATCAAGAATCTGAAATCAAGTTTATGAGTTTGTTTGATGTTTTGATGTGGTAATTTGAATGTTAAAAGCAAAGGAGGGAGAGATTTTGACGAACGTTTTTATTTTAGGTTGAAAAAGATGTTCTGAAAAAGTGAACATAAATGACAAGTCAAAAACATCATTTATACTACCTCGGATATATTAATTTCATTTATAAAATGAGGAGGGACCTCCTATCCTTATTACCAATTTTATTGTTTCCGTAGATTTTAGTTCTTTCGTAGATCATCTACGGATGACTTAGAATTAAAAACTGATTTTGATGAAGTATAATTTGAATTTCCATAGATTACCAGTCTTATGGAACTATTATACTTTTCAATACTACCACATCCGTAGGTTACCAATCTACGGATGGTCATATTCCTTTTTTTCTTAATTTTAAGGACAGACACATGCTTTTCTTTGTTAATGCTGATTAATCTAAGTTAATCATGCCCAAAGACTCAATTAGAAAATTAAATCGAACTAAATCAAAGGCCTTAGTGAATAGATCAGCAAGCTGATTTGTTGTATCCACTTTGACTAACTTGATTAAACCTTTTTCTGAGCAATCTCTCAGAAAATGATATCTGATTTCAATATGTTTTGTTTTACTATGTTGAACTAGATTAGCAGTGATAAACATAGCAGCTGAATTGTCAATATAAATTGGAGTTTGAAGGAAATTATAACCATAATCAAGTAATTGGTTTTGCAACCAAAGGACTTGAGAGCAACCAGCTAAAGCAGCTATGAACTCAGCCTCAGCTGTGGATACAGATACATTTGTTTGCTTTTTGCACTGCCATGAAACAAGTCTTGGTCCTAAAAATTGACATCCACCAGTTGTGGATTTTCTATTGTTGTTGCATCCTCCATAGTCACTGTCTGAATAAGAGTATAGAGAGAAGTCTCCATCTTTTGGATACCATAGACCAAGGGCTGGTTTCCCTTTGAGATATCTAAAATTCCTCTTCATAGCATTCAGATGGGACTCTTTTGGATCTACTTGGTACCTAGCACACACACATACAGCAAACATTATGTTAGGTCTGCTGGCAGTTAAATACATAAGAGATCCTATCATTGATCTATATAATCTTTGATCAATAGATTTTCTTGTAGGATCAGGTACAATTTTGTCAATTGATGAAGCAGGTGTTTTGCATGAAGATGTATTAGCAAGATTGTACTTCTTCAATATTTGATGAATATACTTTTCTTGATTGATGAATATGCCATCTGTTTTCTGATGAACTTGTAGTCCAAGAAAGAAAGTTAATTCTCCCATTGAGCTCATTTGAAATTGAGATTTCATCAACTCTTCAAAGCTTTCACACAGTCTCTTGTTTGTTGATCCAAATATAATGTCATCTACATATTTGAACAATTAAGAGGTCTTGATGTTCATGTTTGAGAAAGAGAGTCTGATCAATAGTTCCCTTTTTGTATCCATGCTTGAACAAGAAAGATGATAATGTTTCATACCACTTTCTTGGTGCCTGATGAAGACCATACAAAGCTTTGTCAAGCTTGTATACTTTATGTGGGTAATCAGGATCTTCAAAACCTGGAGGTTGAGCTACATAGACTTCTTCATCAATTTTCCCATATAAAAAGGCACACTTCACATCCATTTGATAAACAGTGAACTTCTTATATGATGCATAGGCTAGGAATACTCTAATGGCTTCAATTCTTGCAACTGGTGCAAAAACTTCATCATAGTCTATTCCTTCATCTTGGGTATATCCTTGAGCAATCAGCCTAGCTTTATTTCTCACAATTATACCTCTGTCATCTAGTTTATTTTTTAATAACCACCTTGTGCCAATTGGATGTTGGCCTTCTGGAAGATCAACTAGATTCTAAACCTTTTGCTTTCTGAATTGTTGAAGTTCTTCTTGCATGGCTTTAATCCAGCTATTATCTTTTAGTGCAGCTGTAATGTTTGGAGGAACCACTTGTGAAAGAAAACAAGTGAAAAGACAGATGTTTGACGCTCCCCCTTGGCTTCTTGTGGTTCTTTCATTGAGATCTCCAATGATGTTGTTTATTGGATGAGTCTTATGAATTCTTGTTGTTGGAATGGACTCAACTGGAATAGATGATTCCAAGTTAGTCATATGCATTGATGCAGATATATCCAGCTGAGATGATGAATTTATGAAGTAATCAAATTGATGATCATTGGAAGCTGAATGATTTTCGTTTTGTACATCAGCTGCATTGTGAGTGCCATCCGCAGTAGTTACAGTACATCTACGGATGTATTTTGCGCTTCCACAGGAGTTACAGGAACATCTACGGATGTATTTTGTTGACTTGCTGACAATGACTCTTTGGAATGCAATGGACCATCTCCAATATGTGGAAAATCTACTGATGTGAATGGAACATCAGCTGATCCAATAATCACATCTCCGGATGTAGGACACTCATCTGCGGATGCAGAGTCAGTAGCTGCTGATGAAGTGTTTGCATTTGAGGATGTAGATCCATTTGCTTGGTCTTGTGCTACATTATTGTCATTATTTGGTGTTCGTTGTTCCATGATACTTGAAGTTTGTATTCTTGGAGGATCAGCAGATAATGACACTTCATTCATGTTAGGAGGAACAAATGGATAGCATGTATCCTCAGAACCTGCAGCATTCAAATAACCAGAGTTAAATGAGTTTGTGAGTGCATCTATATCAAACAACCATGATGATCATTTTGTAGATTTAGGAAATAAGGATTCATCAAAAGACACATTAGGAGTTTCTTCCACAATGTTTTGTTGTGGAATGTAGATCCTATATGATTTAGATATTGAATAATATCCAACGAAGAAACCATCATAGGCTTTCTCTGAAAATTTTCCCAATTGTTCTTTGGTGTTTAAAACAGATACATGACACCCAAAAGCTCTAAGATATCCTATGTAAGGTTTTCTTTTAAATAAAAGCTCATAAGGTGTTTTATTGTGTTCTTTGACAATTAATGTCCTGTTTTGAACATTGCATGCTGTGTTCACTGCTTTAGCCCAAAAGGTGATTGGCAATTGTGAATCAGCTAGCATTGTTCTTGCTGCTTCAATGAGAGTTTTGTTTCTTCTTTCAGCAACTCCATTTTGTTGTGGAGTTCTTGGTGCACTGAATTGCCTTGCTATGCCTTTATTCCGGCAAAATGAATCTAAGACAGTATTAACAAATTCAGTCCCATTGTCACTCCTAAAAATTTTAACTTTTAAATCAAGTTGATTCTCAATCTTTGTGATAAACTCCATTAATGTTTCTGATGTTTCACTCTTTTTTTTAAGAAAAAGACCCATGTGAATCTAGTGAAGTCATCCACAACCACTAAACAATATTGCCTTTTTCCAATGCTCATCACATTAGTTTGACCAAAAAGATCCATGTGAAGCAATTTGAGTGGTGTAGTGTTTGTATTCATTATTTTGGATTTATGTGATACTCTATATTGTTTTCCTTTATAACATGAAGGACAATGGTTTGAACAAGAAATTCTTTCTTTGGCAATCCAATGACTAAGTCATTTTTCACCAATTTATTCATGTTCTTAAGTTGGAATGAACAAGCCTTCTATGCCACAACTGAGATTCATCTTTGATGACTTAGATAGCAGGCATGTTTCATTGTTTGTGAGTGCTGTATTATTCATATCCAAAACACATGTGTTTCCTTTTCTTGATGCTTTAAGAAGGATCCAATCTTCTGGAACTGCAAAACCTGGCTTAAGAATGTAACAATTAGTGTTATCAAATAATGTGGTATAATTTTGATCACAAATTTGAGACACTCAATAAATTATATTGCAAATTTTCACAATAATTTACTTTCTCAAATTTGAGCACACCATTAGTTACCATTCCTTCACCAACTATTTTACCTCCCTTCTTATCCCCACCAAATGCCACATAAGAAGCATTTTTATGTTTGAAGTCATGGAGAAGAGAACAGTTTCCTATCATATGTCTGGAACAACCACTGTCAACATACCACTTATTGTCAGCTCTCTAAGATTGTTCCTGCAGAATTAAAGAAATCAATTAGATTTGGAAACCCAAGTCTTAATGATCTTGGGTGATCCTGTGGAGTCTAAAATTTTAACTTCCTCATGAATGAGTCTTGAAGATTCAGTATTAATTTTAGATTCAATTGATTCATTATGTGTTGTTTGTGGTGAGGATGATTCTGTTGATGATGAACTTGTGGAATTTTGTTCTGATTGTTCAAACTCTACCTCAAGGATCTTCTCTTTCTTTGTTTGCTGTTTTGACTTTGATGATGATCCTTGATTGTTGAAAGTTTCATCATCCTTTGATTTTGAATGTGAAACACGAGTTCCTTTTTCAAAATTATCAAAGAAAGTATCTTTAGCATTTGACTTCTTATTGTTCAAATCCACCTTTTTGTGAGGTGTCTTTGATTGTTGAGGAGTCTTTGATTTCTGTTCAGGTTGTCTTTTCTTCAAAGGTTCACTATCAACTGATGGTTTCTCTTGTGATTTTGTCACCTTTTGTTTTTGTTTTTGTTGTTTCTTTAATCTTGAATCTTGTTGATCTTCACTTGATTGAGATTCTGATTCATCCTTCTCAGGTTGTTTCTTCTTTGTGCTCTTTGTTTTGTTCTTTTTGTTAAAATAACATTCCTGAGTGGAATGGTTATTTTTGTTACAAATAGCACAATGTTTGTTGAAGTAACAGTCTGTTCATATTGTAGATGGAGCAATAGCTGCTGAAGTAACAGTCTTCAGTGTTGTGATTTTTCATATCACACCATTGGCAATACTTTTCTTCTGACTCATTATCAGACTCAATTAATTTCTTCTTCTTTTGCTGTTTTTGAGTCTTCAACTCCTTCTCAAACTTTACTAAAGCTGACTCCTTTCCTTTTCCTGACATGATGTCAAAAGGTTCATGTTTATCAGCTGATGTTTGTTGCTTTGAGTTCACACCTTTTTGAGTTTTCTTTTTGGTCGTTTCTTTTGCCTTCCACAGATCATCTACTGATTCAGTAGATTTGTTTTTCCGTAGATCTGCTACTGAAGAATGTTTCTTCTTCCGGAGAAGTTCTGCTGATACTCGCTTATTTTCAGTTTCTAAGGAAGATTTGTGTACTTCAATAGATGTACACTTCTCAATCACTTCAGTTGAAGGTTTTTGTTGCTGATGAAGTACTTGAAGACCTTCATTTAGCTGAGCTATTCTCTTGCAAATAGTCTTCAACATGTTTCTTTGCTTAGGAGGATATGGCAACTTTGTTTGCTCAAGAACTTTGGGAATGATTGTTTCAACTGAAACATTCTTACCAATGTTCAGTTGATCCGCACAGTTATCATCATGTTCATCAGAATCATCCAAGTCATCACATCCATCAAAGTCAAATTCTGATTCATTTTGTTTGATTTTATCTGATTCAGAAGACTCAGTTTCACTCACCTCAGATTCATTGTTATTAACTTGTTCAGTACAGTTTGTTTCAAACTTGGTGCATGGTACAAAATGATTTGACAATTTATTTGTCATTGATTCAGGTAAAGTTGTATAGTTATCATTCAAAGGAGGTGCAACAGCATTATATCCCAACCCATACCTGTTCTTTGATTCAATATGAGAATTCAATAATTTCTCATATTGCTGAGATGAAAGTTGAAATTTTTGAAGTTTCACTTCAGTTGATGCATGATCAGCCATGGATTTAGTTAAGGAAGTGGTCAGATGCTCAACTTGGGCTTTTAAGCTGTAATTTTCTGAAACAAATTTATCTAAATCTTTTTGTAAAGAGTTAATTTTGAATTGATATAATTTATGTTCTCTTACATGAGATTCATTCAAAATCATTATTTCTTTTACTTTATCAGCCAGTTGTTGAGCATGGACACTATATCTTTCAACTTCCTCAACACACATTGATGAACACAATCTATCTCTTACCTCTCTAGCCATAGGTGGAACTTTGTTCTCCATATGGGCCATTAAAGGTTGATTTTCATCCAAAACTTCCTTCTCATACATGCTCCAGTCACAGGTTCCATCTTGGAGAATGATCATCCCAGTTTCTTTAGAATTACTAGGTCTTGCTGATGCATTTGTGACTGGTGGGGATGAGTTGGTTAGCTGTGGTTGTCTATAAGATCTCTGAGATGTTGTTGTTTGATAAGATTGATGCTGATGAGACTGATGTTGATGCTGTTGTCTCATGTCAGGATTTGATTATTGATTACATTCTCTTGAGAAGTGCCCATAGAGATTACATTTGAAACATCTTACCTTTGACTTATCAATACCAATCTTTGATGTTTTGCTTGCTGCAGCCAAACTTTTGTTTCTTCTCAAGTATTGTTTGGCTCTATAAGCAATCATTGCCATTTGCCATTGAAGATCCATCTCCTCTACTACATCTAGATGTAGTTCTTCCAAGTCTTGTTGGCAGATATTTGTAGGTGTTAAGGTGCTTCCTAAGTAGGCTTGAAAACTTGAACTAAAAGCTGCAAATGCTGCTTTTTGTTCTTCAGAATCTAGAATCACAGTAATTGGCTCTGCTTGGTTGTTGTTTGTTGAAGACTTTGCTGCTGATGTAGATGCATCTTTTCTATCATCAGGTCTTCCTTTTTCTTTTCCTGATTTACTTTGAGAAGATTTCTTTGAAGGCTTTGATGCATAAAAGCTCACTTCTTCTTCATCTTCACTCAAAGTACAAGAGTTGTCACTATCATTGTTAGAGATAAAAGCACTTCCAGCACTTTTGGTTTCTTTAAAAAGATAAGGTGTGACATGTGTTCTCACACTCTTGTTTCTTGATTTTTCATCCATTTCAAAGCCTCAACTTTTGCTACCAATGTATCTAAGCCAGTTGCTTTGAGATCAATGGTGTTCTTGAACATGGACACGGTTTGCTTCCAACTTTCAGGCAATGTATGGAGCATCTTTTTGTTCAGTTCCTCATTTGTATACTTCAACTCCATGATGTTCATCTCGGTTACCAATTGCATAAACCTATGGAGTTGTTGAGGAATTGATTCACCCTCAATATGATGAAATGTTTCATATTGTGAGCGAAGTGTGTCCTTCCTAATGCTACTGATTTCATCACTCCCTTCACAAAGAGTATGAATATCTTCCACAAGGAATTTGCTGTTTTATAATTCTCACACCTGATTAGTATTTCTTCTGGTAAAGCCATACTGAGCAAACTGTATGCTCTAATATCAACTTTAACCTTTTTAACATCATCAGGTGACAGATCTTTTGTACTTATGGGTTGATTTTTATCATTATAATCCGGCCCAAAAGTGGGTGGAATATAAGGACCTTCAGTTATTGATACCCATAAGTCAGAATCAGTGTAGTTCACATGATTTCGGAACTTGATCTTCCAGGATTTAAAGTCTGCTTTTGTTTCCAACTTTGGAGGCTGGTACGATGATCCACCAACAAAGCTACTCATTTTAGTCAAATATTGAAGTTTTAACTAAAACAAAGTTTCTTATGAACAGTTAATGAGAGTCAGCCAATAACACAGATCTATATTTCAATTAATTTGAATATAGATCAATGTTAACCGAGTAATGTAAGAATACTCGTTGAATGACAAATCACTGATTTATTGAATTTCAAATCTTCACACCAAATACTTTTGCTTAAAAAAAATATAGATCTAGTCAGAAAACTGATAGATCTAGGTTTTGAATTAAAAATTCTAACATTGATAGATCAATCGATCTAGATCAATAAGCACTAGGCTCTGATACCACCTGTGAATCCAAGGATCGCAATCAGGAATTATCAGTGTTAGATTGGTTTCGAATTAATGATCGCGGAATTACCATTAATCGTTGTTTAATTGATTAACAAATAAATATCGATGCCAGAGAAAATAAACAATAAATGATCAAACGATATCAACAATATGAATAGAATAATGTTTTGAATCAACGTAATTCATTAAAACTGATTAATGATTACAAAAAATTAAATAATAATCGCTAACAAAATTCTATGCTATGATGGTGTTTATGATATTTGGTGAGTTGATGTGACGACTGCTAGGGTTAGTGTTGATCGTGTTAAACGATGTGATGGTATTTTTGTCGCCGTTTCTTTTGGTGTGTTGATGTGAAACCTAGGACTCATATTTATAGACACACATGTTTTTGTTAAGGAAACAGCGAATCTCTTGGAGTCTGTGATTGACATGTTGACTAGAAACACTTGTATGATTTACGTGTCTGGTTCTTCCGTAGTTACTTTGTTCTTCTGTAGCTACTTGATCTTCCGCAGTTACTTTGTTCTTCCGCAGCTACTTGATCTTCAGCAGTTACTTTGTTCATGTGGTGTTCAGTAAATACCCATATTCATCCGTAGAAGATCTTCTGATGAATGTCTTTTAAGAAAGATATCTATGGAAGAACAAAAATGTTCATCCGTAGATGTTTCTTACACTTAGTCAATTTCAGAAATTAACCAAGTATAATGTTTGTACCTGTAATCATACACATAAATCAACGCACATATGGGTTAACCTATATATATACATAATGAATTACAAATATTCATTACATGTATTGATTAAAGTTCTAAGCCTATACAAAATGATCTAGACCTATTATTCCAAGATCTAACACTTACCAACCAGTGCAACCTTCAACCACCTCTTGAATTGGCAAGTATGATCCTTTTAGGGTCTAACAATA
Organism: Flaveria sonorensis; assembly: GCA_025506505.1. Taxonomy (NCBI): domain Eukaryota; kingdom Viridiplantae; phylum Streptophyta; class Magnoliopsida; order Asterales; family Asteraceae; genus Flaveria; species Flaveria sonorensis. The sequence continues at coordinate 25,943,309 of CM046435.1, read as the reverse complement.
CTCCCCCTAAGGATTATACTACGTAAGTACTTCAAGAGTGTGATGGTGGTGGAGGTTGTGATGATTCTGGTGGTTCTTCATGTCTTTTCTTCTGTTGGACTATTGTTGGAGAATATGTTGTTGCAGCTTCATCAGGTACTGCCATAGAAGGATTTAAGATTGCCTTGATCATGTTTGAAAAATCTCTTGATTCTTTCATTTTGTCTCTTCTTAATACATGTATCTTCATCTCACTCATGGTGTAAATTGCATCAATGGGCATTTGTTTCAAGGAGATGGGTTCCCAAACTGAAATTGAGGAAAGCCCATCTCTATGAATCAGTAGAGAGCCATCAGAATAAACTTCCAGCTTCACTATGTTTCCTAATTGTATTGGTAGATTCCTCTTCTTTCTCTGTTCTCTTTTCTTGATTATTCTGTCAAAGGCCATCTTCAAGACCTTGATACATTTTAGCATAAACTCCAAATCATCTTTAGCAGCTTTGTTGTTGAGGGATCTAAAGTGTCTTGTGTAGACGTAATGCACATAAGATTCATCCAGTAGTCTCACTTCATATCCACTGAATATTCTAATCTCAGGTGCTTCTTTTCCTCCCTATTTTCTCTCAATCACCAATTCATATGTCTTTTCATCATAAAATACATTGGAGATTGGTTTTGTTTTATGAGTACCAACAATCATCTTTCTCTTTAGTGATTCAGTAGGTTTCACATGCAACTCTAGAAACACTACTTTTTCAGCCTCTCTTTTTCTTTTCTGTTCAAAGGGATTTCTGAATGTTTTATCTTTTCTTATACATATAGCTTTGAGGGACTTGAAGTTATTGGTCCTTTTAAACATCTTTAGAATATCCACAAACTCATAACCCCTATACATTCCATCATGATTGATTAGGTCCAGATCAGCCAACTCTTTTAAATCATGAACCTTTATAGCATTAACCAAGGCTGTATATTCAGTAAAGAACTGCACCAGGCCTGTGATTCTCTTCACCATGAACATGTTCCCACTGCTATCGTACTCCAGGCAATAATTTTGACATCTGTTTTGCCTTTAGGAGTAGATACCCCTCTAATCATTTCAGCAGTGGTCAAAACTTCTTGATGTTTTAGTTGTGAAGGTTCAATGAACCACTCTGGATTTTTGTGCATAATAGGGGCTGGCACATCTTTGTCTTTTGTTGTTAATTGTACATCTTCTGCAGATGTTCTTGTTCTGGGCTTCTTCCCAATCACTTCTTCTTCAAGAGATTTCAGCCTATCTCTTTTCTCATTAATCATTTTCAACATAGCAGCCCTTAGTGAATTGGTTTTCATGTTCCCAAGCTTTCTTTTTGTAAACCCCTGTAGAGAAAGATAATCCTTCATTTCCTTATCTGTCATACTATAAGGATCAGGATATGCAGTTTGTGTGTCATCTTTCTGTGCAGACTTAGTGATACTTGTGACTGATTTAGCAGTTTCTTTTCTTTTTCATATTTAGTCACAAAGGTTGGGTCAAGTAGCTTTTCCATCTTTTTCACCTCTTCTACTATCCCTTCATAAGTCATGCTAAACACAACATCAGCATCATATCCATGGTTGATCAGGAACATGGCATGTATCATAAGATCATTAGTCTTAGCCTTCTCTACCATACTCTCCACAGATGGTTCAATAATAGCAGGACTATCAACAGCAGAGGGTTTTTCAGTTTGTTCATCCTCAATCTCCCCTTCTTCCAACATTCTTAATTCAAGAGTCTATTGTAACTCTTTCTCTACTTGTTCATGCTCCTCTAAGAATTCAGCAATTGCTGCTAAACTCCTAGGATCATCTCTAGCCTTCTTCTTTGGTTGTTCTTCCTCAACCATAGAAAGTTTTCCCTTTGCTTTTTCAGTCAAGTACTTTCTTTTTCTCTTGTATGTAATCACTCTAGGTCCTGATGTGGATGCTACATCAGCTTTGGCCTGTTGTTTTTCCTCAACAGCCTCTATTTCAGCAATGATTTCCTGTTGTTAGCTTATTTTATGTTCTTTTCAGTTGTTTCTTTTTCTTTGAACTCTTCACAAAAGTTTTTGATCAAATTTTGCTGTTCAATAGACAAGGTAACAGCATGAACAAGCTACAGCCTGAGTTCTTCTTCTTTTGGGACAGGATGTGGTGGAATTACAACTATAGAATCAGAAGGGGATTTAGTGTCTTTAATGTAATCCCAGAATTCCTCATCTATAATGAATTCACTTGAAGAATATCTGTCCATATCTTCTATCCAATCTTTCATCATGTTTTCATATTCTGTGGAAGGATCAGAATGAACTACCATTTCCCAACTTTCTTCATATCTAATCTCTCCTTCTTGTTCTTGTTGTGTGGATCCTTGTTGTTCTGTTTCTTCACTAACTTTTTCAGTCCTTTCTCTTATAAACTCTTCTTTTAGTTGCATAATCAATTCCAACTCAGCAACCCTTTTGTCAACTCCTCATTCCTTTTGTTTAGATTATCAATAATCTCAGTTTGAGTCTCAATTAGATGTTCTTGTTCTTCCATTGCCACAGTTTGGATGGCAACAGTTTCAACATAACCACAAATTTTTTCTCTTGACATTTCTAATGAGGATTTAAGTTTGCTTATCTCATCATCTCTTTTTCTCAACTCATCCTCATAATTGGTTTTTAATTCCTTCAGTTCCTTCTCCTTTTCATCCAACTCTTGAATTCTAACATTAATAATCCTTGTTATTCTATCCAGTGTTTTCTCCATTCTAGAAACTTTTATCATTAAGTCAGAGATCATTTTGTCTTTTTCATCAGGTCTATTGATCTCAGACTCAGCAAAGCTCTCAGAAGGAGCATCCTCAGAGACTGTTTGCCTCTCTGGTAATGGTATAAATTGTTGATTTTCCTCCTCATCATCAGATGATTCAGAAGAGTCTGAGGAACTGGTAGATTCACCAGATCCATCAGAAGCAGCAGCAGCTTCATGTGATGAGCTGTCTTGGGATTCTTGTTGAATGTGAATGGGAGAAAATGGAGGTGACACAATGGGATCAACCCTAAATAGGGAATGAATCTCATCCTCATGTATTGAAGGCCCAGTATGAAGATCACTATCTTCATTCAACAGTGGTGACACTTGCCTCAAGGTTTCATTATCCAATTCTGCAAGCTCCTCAACAATTGGTTGATTTAGAGCAGCAGGCTGTTCTTCAACGATTTCTTGTATTGGTTCTTGAACATCTTCTTGAATTTGTTCCATAACAATAGGAACATCATGTTGTTCATCTCTTTCTTTTCAAAAACAACAGCCTCTTCTTGAATAGGTTCCTTAATAGGAACATTCTCTGGTGCTTGTACCTCAATAACATGAACTTCTTCTTGAGCCTGTTCCTCAACCACATGAACATCTTCTTGTTAATTAATCAGTTGTTGCATCCATGGTAGTAGTGGAAAGAAAGCACCACTATAAAAGTTCCTTGGATCCCTTTTCTTGATATACTTATAAGACTTGGCATTATAGTGAGGACATCCAGAATAGGACCTTCTAGTGCAATATTGGGGAAAGCTTCATTGATGAAGCACTGAATAAATCTTGGATACATGAGAAACATATGCCTTCTTCCCTCTTGAATATTGGAAACAAGACCATTGAATACATAGGCTGACATGTTAAAAGGTCTGTTTAAGCACAGTGCACATATATGAGATGATGTTGTCAATGGAATGTCATTCCAACCAGTCTTTCTTTTGGATAGACAGTGTTGGACATAGTGTATCAGAAATCTCCATTGTAAGTCAACCAGTCCTTTGACTATTTGTTTTGCTTCAAACCCTCCTTCATATCCAATATTGGCAAAGAATGTCATAATGTCAGCATCATCAAACTCTATAGGGGAGTTGGCATCATCACCAAACTGTAGACACTGTCTCACAGTTTGTTCTGAAATAACCAAAGTGTGATCATCAGTGATTCTCCCTGAAATAACTTTTGTGCCATCAACCTCTAATACTTCAGCATTTCCCCAAAATGATCTTATGTAGTTCTCATATATGACTGGTCTGACAGTGATAGCATGAGCTACTCTTGTAGCAGCAATGAATCTGATCATATCCCTTAGTCCTTCTGCTTCTAGGGCATCAGGATTAAGAAAGCCACTGACATTATGGAGTTTACTCCAAGTCAGATTAGCCATATGAAATCTGCAAAAGAGATGAATGAATTAGTGAACATTATGGAAAATATGTCTCAAATGAATATGAATTGAGTTTGATTTGTCAAATTTTGACTTTTCAGGTCAAAATAGTGATAATGAATGTTACTGTTACATTAGGTGGTTTGACCTAGTTTTGATTTTGAATGATAAATAGCTCAAAGTTTGTCCTTTTCAGTTGATTTGAAATGATGTTGATTGTGTTTCAAAGTTTTACATCTTAAACAGTTGATTAGGTTTCAACATTGTTGTGGGATTGTATCCTCTGTTTATCGATGCCTTAGTTGTTTTTAGAAGCACAGGAAATCCTTGATGTTTACACTAATCATTGGTTTTAATGAACTCTATCATTCATGTAAATCCATTGTTCTTGAGTGTATTTTAAGAATTTCTCAAAATTAGGGTTCCATGACTCAGCATTTGATCGACTGTCAAAGGTTTTCAAATTTTGATAATCACCTTGTAGTTGACAATACTTCGATTCAACAGACACTTTTGGATGATTTGATGTTAGACTTGAACACAATGATAAAAAGCTCACCCAAAATTTGAAAAGTAATAAATGACTAACATTAAATGAGTATTTATAGTACATCTCATAATTTTCACAAAATTTTACAAGTGCAGAAAAGTTCTATACTGTAGCAAATGCGCATAGAGAATTTCTATGCGCGCATTTACTGTAGCAAATGCTGATGAACAAATTAAATTTGTCAGCGTTTACTGTAACAAATGCAGAAGAACTAATTTTACCTATCCGCATTTACTGTAGCAAATGCGGTTGAAGAAAGTTAACTTATCAGCATTTATTTTAGCAAATGCTGAAGTCTCAGCATTTACTATAGCAAATGCGGAAGAACACTTTGTTGTCCGCATTAGGTTTACGTGTACAAAAACAGTTACCCGCATTGGTTAAATGACAGGGTTACCTTCACCCCCATTAACCAATGCACTTACCCGCATTAAATTTTGAACTTGTCAAAAATTAATGTAGTTGCAGTGGATGATTCTGACTGGTTTTGCATAGCTGTTTCTGATTTTATGAAGATAAGTCTGTATTTTTGGTGTTTCTGATTTGGCAGATTCTGAGATTGTCAATTCTTGCTTGGATTGACATGTATCTTTGATGTGATTCAGATTTCCCAGTATGACTGATTTTGGGCCTTGTGCATCTTCTGAAGTTGTTTATGATATAATTTCCATACAGACACAATCACTTTAAACAATGTTGCCAATTTTATGTTTTTTGTAAATATTTCCTTTTAAAATTTTGTGATTCTATGTATCTTTGATGTGATACAGATTTCCCAGTATGACTGATTTTGGGCCTTGTGCATCTTCTGAAGCTGTTTATGGTATAATTTCCATACAGACACAATCACTTTAAACAATGTTGCCAATTTTATGTTTTTGTAAATATTTCCTTTTAAAATTTGGTTACTCCCCCTAAAGTTTGTATCCATATGGGATAAAAACTTTAAACAAATTTATAAAATTTAAGGAAAATATTTCTGACTTTTTGATTGTTTTGCTTATCTGTAAATGTAGAAATTTTGTACTATTGTTTAAAAATTTGGGATCATATCAATCTTATCTTTCATAAGTGCAAATTGTCATGAACTTATTGATTGAAGGTATGTTTGTCCTTTTAAACTCATGCTTGGTCAATATTGTAATGCATGTGATTATTATCATGTTTTGATTGAATTAAATATTCAACATGTACCTCACACCTATAAGCATAACAAGATCAACTACCCTCATGTACTGTATGGTAGAACTTTCTCACAACTTTCAAAACCCGGTCATTTAAATTTTGAAATCTCATTCATTTTGGGTAAGAGGGATCCACATTGGGATTCTTTTACCTTATCCTTATTGTTATTTGATCCTCATTGGGATTCTTTTTGCTCTTCACTTTGGAAGGTGATCCACTTTGGGATTCTTTTTGTTCATTCACTTGGAATGTAATATTTTGTTTTATTTGTCACCCTGATTAGATGTGTTCCTCATTGGGACTCTTTTTGGATCTTGACATCAGCACTATGTGCTTGTTTCTCCAGGTCTTTGCTCAGCAAAACAAAGGAGAAACTGATGTGAACGAGATTCATAAGGTATCATGACCTGGTGTGTTTAGGTTACTACACATACATACACTTGGATAGGGTAGATACTTACATGCTCTGAGATGATGCATTCACAGTTGAATGTGATCAAAGTTTATCATAGCATTTATCATCTGTTCCAAGTTGAGCCTACCCATATATCAGGTAAGTCATGTTAGTCTTTCAAGATATTGAATTAAGCACAATGAATGATATAACAACAGTAATTATATCATTTCCCAAGAAGTACAAATCAAGAACTTCAACAAAAATTGATTTCTTTTTGCATTATGTGAATTATTTGATGTTTTTCTAAATTTTTGGTTTAAACATCAAAGATTACTCAAGGTTAATCATGTCGATTGATTGGACTAAGAATTCAAACCGACTTGGGTCAAATCCTTAGTAAACAAATCAGCTAGCTGATTGTCTATGTGAACCTGAATCAGCTTGATTAAACCTTTTTCAGCATAGTCTCTCAAAAAGTGATATCTAATTTCAATATGTTTTGTTTTTTAGTGCTGAATAGGATTGTTTGTTATGAAGACTGTAGCAGTGTTGTCAATATCAATGTGTTTGCAATTATAACCATAATCAAGCATCTAGTTTTGAATCCAGAGAACTTGAGAACAGTAAGCTGATGCTACAATGTATTCAGCTTCAGCTGTCGATATAGAATCATTGGTCTGTTTCTTGCACTGCCATGACACCAGTCTGGGACCAAGAAATTGACAACTGCCAGATGTGGACTTTCTGTTGAAATTGCATCCCCCGTAGTCACTGTCCGTGTATGCATAGAGATTGAAGTCTCCTTCCTTAAGATACCATAGTCCAAGAGCAGGTTTGCCCTTAAGATATCTGAATATCCTCTTGACTGCATTCACGTGAGATTCCTTGGGATCTACCTGATATCTGGCATAAACACAAACACCAAACATAACGTCAGGTCTACTGGCTATTAAATACATGAGTGAACCAATCATGGATCGATAAAGAGTCTGATCCATAGATTTATCTTCACTTTTGTATCAACAGGTGTTCTGATGGACTGGCAGTCTGCAAATTGAAACTTCTTCAACATGGATTCCATATATTTTGACTGGTTGATGAAGATTCCATTGGATGTTTGTTGTACTTGAAGACCTAGGAAGAATGTGAGTTCTCCCATAGCACTCATTTGAAATTTTGAATGCATAAGATCTTCAAAGTCTTTGCAGAGTTGTTTTTTGGTGGAGCCAAAGATGATATCATCCACATAAATCTGGACAAGCAGCATCTCATTCCCTTTTCTATTTCTGAACAAAGTCTGATCAATCTTTCATCTTTCATAACCATGGTCAAGAAGAAAGGATGACAGAGTCTCATACCATTTCCGAAGGGCTTGATGTAAGCCATTTAAAGCTTTATCAAGCTTGTATACCCTATGAGTGAAATCAGGATCCTCAAAGCCTGGTGGTTGACTAACGTAGACTTCTTCAGAGATCTTACCATACAAAAATGCACACTTTACATCCATTTGATAAACTGGAATTTCATGGATGCAGAGTACGCAAGAAAGAGTCGTATGGCTTCTAATCTGGCAACAGGAGCAAACACCTCGTCATAATCTATTCCTTCTTCTTGTGTATAGCCCCGTGCTACCAACCTTGCTTTGTTTCTGATGACAATCCCTCTGTCATCAGTGTTGTTTCTGTATAGCCATCTGGTGCCGATAGGGTATTGACCTTCGGGAAGATCCACCAGTTGCCATACTTCTTGTTTCTTGAATTGTAGGAATTCTTCCAGCATTACCTCAATCCAGCTATTGTCTTGAATAGCCTCTTTAATGTTTTTGGGTACAGTTTGACACAAAAAATAAGAAAACAAACAGATGTTTGCAATACTTGACTTGCTTCGTGTCACCTGCTCGTCTAAATCACCAATAATGTTGGACACTAGATGATTCTTATGTGTCCTAGTAATTGGAATCAAATCACCAGCAATGGACACATCAAGATTGGAGACATTCAGATCATCTTGGTGAGAGGCATCTTGTGGTGGTGATGTGGGAGAAAGATGAAAGGAATCAGAAGGTTCAGCATCTTCATCTTTAGCAGCACTTTGGATACTTTCATCATTTTAATTTCTGTTGTTTTCAACTGGTGCATAAGCTGGTTCAGGTTTTCTCACTTCAGTTGATGGTTCAGCTGAAGGAAAAGGCATTGAGCTATGATCAGCCTCAGTTGAAATACTTTGATGTTGTATAACTGGTCTCACAGGATCAGCTTGTAGTGGCACTTCCTCATTAGCTTGATCATCAGAAGAAGGTGGAATCATAGGAAAATTAGTTCTTCTATCCACTAAGCCAGAGGATCCTGCATTTGATAAGTTAAACTAATCAAAAGATCTTGTAAACGAGTCAATATCAAACAACCAATCAGGACTGTTTGATGATTTGGGAAAGAGTGATTATTGAATTGAATGTTTGTTGATTCATCAATGATGTTTAATCTAGCATTAAACACCCTAAAAGCCTTTAAAACAGAGGAATATCCCACAAAGAATCCCTCGTCAGACTTAGGAGCAAACTTTCCTAAATGGTCTCTGGTGTTCAATATTAAGACCGGACATCCAAATGACTTCAAAATCCAATAAATGGTTTCTTGTGAAAAAGGAGTTCATAAGGAGTTTTATTGTTTTCTTTAATTATCAAAGTTAGATTTTGCACAAAACATGAAGTGTTGACAACTTCTACCCAAAATGTAATGGGCAGTTTGGCATCTGCTAGCATTGTTCGTGCTGCTTCAATTAGTGTTCTATTCATCCTTTCAGCCACTCCATTTTGTTGTGGAGTCCAAGCTGCATTGAATTGATGAACAATGCCTTTGTGTGTGCAAAATGAACTAAGATCCTCATTTTTTAATTCTGTCCCGTTATCACTTCTGATTGATTTTACTTTTAAATCAAGTTGATTTTCAATTTTTGTGATAAAATCTTTTATTATTTGGGATGCCTCGTTTTTATGAAGTAAAAAGAAGACCCATGTAAATCATGTAAAGTCATCTATGATCACCAAACAATAGTGCTTCTTTCCAATACTCATGACATGAGTTGGACCGAAGAGATCCATATGATGTAACTTCAAAGGAGAATTGTTTGTGTTCACAAGCTTTGGCTTATGTGAGGATTTATGCTGTTTTCCGTTAAGACATGCAGTACAGTGATCAACAAAATGAAATTATTTTTAAGCTAAACCAATTACATGGTTTCCTTTGACCAATCTGTTCATTTTTTTAAAGTTCGTGTGACCTAATCGTCTATGCGAAAGTTGTGACTCATCAAAAGATGCTTTAGACAAAAGACATGTCTCTTCAGATGGATGAGTAGAATTAAGGTTCAAGACATAGGTGTTATTCTTTCTCGGTGTCTTCAAGACAACCCATTCTTCAGGAATGTAAAATCCTGGTTTCAGAATGTAGCAATGAGAGTCTGTGAAGTGAGTGGAATATTTTTTGTCACAGATTTGCGACACGGTGAGCAGATTGAAGTTCAGTTGCTCGCAGTAGTTCACTTTATCAAAGCTCAGCAGTCCATTTGTCCCAAAACGTTCTCCTGTAAGTCTACCACCTTGTGAATCTCCTCCAAATGCTACAGTAGTTCCTTGAATATGCTTGAAGTCATGAAGGAGGAACTGTCTCCAGTCATGTGTCGGGAGTATCCACTGTCCACATACCATAAGCTATTGGACCTGTATGAATGACCCTACAAGCACAAAAAGAACTAGTTAGAATATGGAACCCAAGCCATAATGGTCTTGGGTTGTCCTTTTGCATCAATCACTGTTACCTCTTGATATGTTACCTCTAGATATTTTCCTCTTGTTTGAATTTTAGAGGAAGATGATTTCAGCATTTTTCTATTACTTCTTTGAAGTTTGATTTCATCAATTTCATCTGATGTGTCAGAAGAGAATACATATCTTTCCTTTTGATTTTTGTGTAAAGGTTGAACAGATTTTTGCTTGTCAGTAATCACTTTAATTTTATATTTTTAAAGAGAATTCGGTGATTTGTTCAGGTTTGTTGGACTTTTGTGTCTGACCTTGTCAGTTGGAACTGATGAAATGGGATTGTTTCGTGAAATTTTCAATCCTTTTTGATTAAAGTAACAATCAATTGTATTGTTAATGGTCATATGACATAATGAACAATGTTTGTTAAAATGACAGTTTTTCGTTGAGTGATTGTTCATATCACAGATAGAGCAGTACTCAGTGAAGTAGCACTCATCTGTATTGTGATTGGTCATATCACAGAATTCACAATACATTTGATTGTCCTTTAATCTGGATGGAAAAGTCACATCAGTCTTTGGGGTGCCAATAGATTGTTTCACAATTCTGACTTGCTTTGTTTTTGTGGACTGATGCTGCTTCTTTCGGTCTTGCTTTATTTCCCTATCTGTAACACCCGGAAAATTTTAAAAGACGAGAAACAAGGAATAAATGTGAATAAAAGAAAGAAAACACAATTTAGCCCAAGTTGAGGGGCTAAATGTGTCAAAAGGACAAAAAGTATAAAAAGTGGGTGCAAAAGGTGATGGCCGCCCACACCTTTCTGCCTATTTTCTTTTCACCGGATTGTAGAGAGAGAAAGCAGAGAAGAGCTTCGGTTTTAGAGAGAAGGAAGAAAAATAATTCGAATTCAAGGTAAGAATTCTTGGTTTTAAGTTGTTCTTGGCCGGCCTATGCCTTGGTTGCATGCTTATGTGTGTTTGTTTATGTTTGGGGTGTGTTTTTGGTGGGTTTCTAGGCGGTTGAACACATAGTGCAAACGGGTTTGAAGGAAGTCTTGCCCGAAAGATTGCTAAGGTGAGTTCTAGATCCCCGGTTTCTATGTTTTAAACCTGTTTTGGGGCTGGAATTGCATGTAACTAACTTTGTAATATGTCCAGTATTTTGTATCGTAAGTTTGGCCCTGTTCTTTTAGTGGGTGTGTTAGGGCCTGCATGTTTTGCTCGGTTTATATGGTTGTATGCTTGTTCTAAGAGATTAGCATGCTAGATCGGTGTGATGAATGTATAAGGATGAGGATTGGGAACTGATTATAGTGTAAGATGCGGTTTCAGGTTAGTTGATCATCCGCATTAAGTTTGAATATTTGCATAAGTGTTGTTCATCAGAATTAGTTAAGTCTTCATCCGCATTTGATGAACACATCGACTATTTTGTTCACCCGCATTTGCTAAGTGTTCATCTGTATTTGTTGTATGTTCATCCGTATTTGTTTTGCCCATGCGCATTTGCTTCAGTCATCCGCATTTGGTTCATGCACAATTCGTTGGGACATTTAGAATATTTTCTGAGGTGTTCATCCTCATTTGGTTACTCATCCGCATTTGTCTATTCATCCGCATTTGTTTGCTCATCCGCATTTCTTTAAGGAGACTGAATTTTTGAGATTTTGGGATGTAGAGCTTAAGTGTTAAGAAAGGAGGTTTTATGGGAGACTGTGCTTGTTTATGATTTGCATGCTTTGTATGCGGCTGTGATGATGTTGTTCCATGTTATGTTTATGTCGTACCTTACGTGGTGTGACGTATGTATATGCTTATCTTAAGTATTACTTAACGAAAGTGGAAGATAACTAACTGAAGTAAGAAAGAATGAATGCATGCATTAATGAACGATCGGAAGTAAGAAAAGTCTTGCAAGCACTGTAAGAAGGTTCACACCCAATGAAGGGTGTTAGCTCAACGGTGTGCAGGTTAGTTACCCCAGAAGGATGCACACTAGGGTCTAGTCTTTGTGACTGACCATACGTACGGGACCATTGTCCTTACCCCAGTGCTGGGCCCGCCTAGTGCATGATGTTTGAAGTCTATTTATAGTCTTCGGCCCAGTACCCGCCTTGTGCATGATGTTTGTGGTATAGCACATGGCATTGGTCCAAATGATGATACCCCGGTGCTAGGCCAGCCTCGGGCATGATGTTTGAAGTCTATTTATAGTCTTCGGCCCAGTACCCGCCTTGTGCATGATGTTTGGGGTATAGCTCGAGGCATTAGCCTGGAGCATAGAGAATTGAAAGTAATAATGATCGACTGAAATGTACGATAAAAGAATGAATGAATGAATGTAAGTTGACGATGATGAAAGATAATAATGAGATTATCTATTTGTACGTATGATGTATGATCGCTTACGAAAGTAAAGTACGGTTTTAATCGAAAGAAAAGTATTTTATTTATAAAACTAGAATTCACTCAGCAACGCTGACTTTTATGTGTTTCCAGTTGGCAGGTAATGTTGCTGAGGATGGCACGGGGCAGCTACTTGGCATTTTTGGATGGCATCCGTTGTTTAGATTATAATGTTTTTGTGATGTAATGCAAATTATGATATTTTGTAACAGTTAACTGCAATGTATTATTTTGCAAAAACAATTATAATGAAATTGTTTGTTTAAAAGAATTCCGCTGCAGTATTTTGGTAAATTTAATGTATGTTTTATGCTTTGTGTGCAATGATTGTCCAGCTGTAAGCGTTTCGGGAACGGGGCCTTACACTATCGAATTGTTCTACATGTTCTTTATTGCAAATATCAAACCCAATTCCTTGTCTGATATTTGATGAAGATGGTGAATTAGATTTCACTTTAGATTTTTGTACAAAAGTGGTTTTCTTTTTGGTGACTAAGAGAACTTTGGTTTTATCCTTGAATTTCAATGAAACCTTATATGATTTGCTTGAATTTTTAGGAGATATGATCTCATAATCAGATTTGCTTTCAGCAGATGGTTTCACTGAGCATTCAGCAGTGCGATTCATTTTAAGATTTTGTGGAATAAATTTTACAAAAGGCATAATTCATTTGACTAGGCTCTTTGGTTTCTTGATAACCATAGTTTGTCTGAGCACTCTTTGATTTTGATAGGATGACCCAATCTGATTTTATCGTCATCAGTTTCAATGTAAACACCTGGTTTGTTTTGAGGATTTGTTGTTTGAGAAATCATTGCTTTGGTTTCAACAATTTTAGATTCTTTTATATCTGATTGAGTAAGTGACTCAGGCATAATAGTATAGTTATCATTATATGAAGGAGGACAAGTTTTGTATCCTATCCCAGTCATATCTTTAGCCCCCTTTTGAGACACAAGTAACTCTTGCAGCTTGACAGATGAGAGCTGAAACATTTCAAGTTTCACTTCAGTAGCTGATTCCTCAGCTTTTGATTTGGTCAACAATTCAGTTAACCTCTTATTTTTAGCCATAAGTGTGTATTTTTCACCATGGAGTGTTTCCATGTCAGATAACAGAGATTTGATTTTAACTTTATAAATTCTCATTTTGATGATCTCAAAATGGATCGATCTGTGATGATATATGAACACAATTCAATCTAAAACACACAAGTATTCAATTCAACACAAGCAAATCAACAAAAATTTATAGAGTTTTCATTGATTAGCATATAGAAGAATACAAAGTGTAGTAAACAGTTACAAAGCGTCTCAATCACTCTAAAACTTTTAAAACTTACCTACACAAAACATATCTATGCTATATATACTAATCAAGAAAACAAAGGAACATATTTACATAAAAGTCCCTATACTATGACAAAAAATATAAAAGACACATAAAGACTAATGTTAATCTTTTAAGAAGCATCTACAATACTCCCCTTAAGATTCACATGGTCTTCGGTATTCAAAAAACTTTAATCTTCAAATATCTTCAGTCTTATTTCTTCAGTCTTTAATCTTCTTTCTTCAATCTTTGTCTTCAATCTTTAAACTTCTTTCTTCAGTCTTATTTCTTCAGTGTTTATACTCCTCTCTTTGTCTTCTGCTTGATCTTCAGTCTTCATGCTTCAAAGAAGTCTTCTGGCTCTTCTTTGATCTTGAAAACTAGTTTCTCCTTGTAAATCTCTTGCTCCCTTAGTGCCTTTATAATAGTTGCTTTGAATTTCTCAGCAAGAATTCCTTGTTCCGGCTTCGCTTCATTTGTTTAATTTCCATGAAGTTCATTAATTCCAATGTTTGCTTTGAAAGACCTGCTATATACACATTTGCATAGCATTCTATTGGCTTAGAATTGTCTTTGCAATGAATTCCCAATACACCTTTACTAGAAATCCTCATGAACTCAATGTCTTTTATGTCCTTTTTCACAATATTAGCGTATGCTAATGCTTTTCTCAAGGAAATTCTCTCCATCGCTGCATTCATCACCTTGATTATAGACATAAAATACTTTTTGTCATTCTCAGCAGTTTCTGGACTCACTTTCTCAAACTTTTGAATCGATAAGAAAGAAATGTAACTAGGATGGAGTAGCTTGAGTTCAAACACACCAAATAATGTAATCACATCTTTATCCCAATCATCCAAATTTCTGACCAACTTCAATTCATAAGTTTTAGAATTATAAAACCATCTTAGAATCGGTTTTGACTTCTGAGTTCCATCTATCACCTTTAGCCCTGGATTTGTAACTTTATCAAAATATTCATCACTGAAATCATCAAGGAATTTTTCTCTGCCTGTTTCCTTTTCAATCCCTTTATTCTTCTTCTTCAACTCATAGAAGTACTCTTTATCTTCTTGATCACAACGTGTTTTCAAGAAAGAAGACATTCGATTAATTCCCCTGTTGAGCAACTCTACAAACATTTCACCCCTTTTAGCTTTTGTATGATTTATCAATGGAAGTTTATTCAACTCTTTTAAGTCTTGCACTGGAAGTGATATGATGCTAGAAAAGAAATGATAAACATCACAAATAACATTCATTCTTTTGATTAAAAATGCATCAAAGACTTCATCATATTTCCAGGCCACATTTTTAACTTCCTTGGTTGAATCAGGTACAACCATCGAATTTAATAACTCAGATATCGATTGTCTTTTTTGTAAAACGTTACACACTAAGTCACCAGCATATCTGGCTTTGTTCCATAATTGCTTTTGAACAATAGAAACTTGATAACTTTCTATATCAATCTCCGAAAACATCTTAATCAGCTCTCTTCTTCTTTCATATCTTGAACTTTTTATAGCCATAGATTTAATCTCATGAGTCTTCAAAATCTTTGTTTATTTGGTAATCTCAAGATATTGAGGATTATCCATATCCAGTACCACCATTTTCTTTGTTTGCCTTTCTGTTTCCTGAAAACTTCTGACTAAGTTTCTCAATGATTCTCCTTGAAATCTGTTCAGTTTCTTCCTTGGGTAATTTCTAGATTGCAACCACATTCTGAGTGCATTGATGTTCATATCATCTGGATTTGGATGGTGCAACTCAGATGTAGGAATATCATCAACATTTATGCTTTCTTGTAACGGATTCCATTCACCATGCTCAACAATTATTTCATCGGGGTCAATTGGAGCAACAGATTCTGCAGTTATGCACTTCTCAAACTCTTCATTGATTTGAGAAACAGTTAATCCATCTAAAAATACTCTGTTGTATTTCATCTTCACTAAATAATGATACCTATCTTCAATGTCAATAGGTATATCATCATGTCTTAATCCAATTAGAGAGAGGTGTTCTTCAACATTTGCTTCCATTATATCTTCATCTTCTAATACTTCGTTATACCAGTCATCATCAAATTCTTCTTCTATATCATCAAGAGCACCAATGATTTCTTGAATTTTATCACCTTCCTTTTCAGCAGCAGATTTCTCAATTACCTTTTGAATTTTAGATAAAGATTCAGGTAAAACTAAACTATCTACATCATCTATTTTTCTTTTCCCTTTATCAATCGATGGAATTTTCTCAACATCTATAGGAGCAACTTCAGAAATAATCATCATTTCAGGAGATGGAGACTTGTGCTTTTCTTTCAACTTTTCTAATTCTTCTTTCAGTGCTTTATTTTCTTCAATTACTTTCTTTAATCTTTCTTCCATTGAATCAAAATCTGTCATCATTACCTCAAATGTCTTCATATTATCTTCTAGACTTTTTCTCAACTCATCAATTAACTTGTCTTTCTCTTTCATTTCTTCAATCAATCTTTCATTAACAGCTTTCAACTCTTCAATTATCTTTAATTCATTCAACTTTTCTTCATTCAATTCATTAATCTTCTTTTGTAAATTTTCTTCTTCAGTTAAAACAAACTGATCATTATGCTCTACCATTTCTTCAATCATACTCATAATATCATAAATAGTTTGATTCCCATCAACCTCTTGTTCACTTTCTTCAACTTCAGTATCATTGTCATTAAATTCTTCAGTAACTTGATCTTGATCTTGAACATATTCATCCATTTCTTCATTCACTTCTTCAGTAGCTGAATTTACTTCTTCTGTAACATCATGCTCTTCTTTATGAGCTTCTTCAGCAACATGCTCAGATTCTTCAACATTTTTAGGAATAAATTCCATAACTTCATCAAATTGACCACCATCATCATTGTAATCATCATCAGATGAACTAGAGCTGTCATCATCCACATCATCAATGTTTTCATTATCATCATCATCTTCTTCATCCTCTTCAGCTGGTACTTCCTTAATCAAATCAGCCGGGTCAATAGGCTCGTCCTCAGTTAAATGATAATGATCAATCGTGATATCCACTTCATCATTAGCAACATTAAGAATATAATATAATAATGGAACATTCTAAGCTCCAGTAATCGTTTCCAGTCTCTTATAAGATACATCAGACATATGCTCCAATATCAATGTATCACCACTTACACCATCAATATGAATGTCTGGATGTTCTTCATTGATAATCATCTGAAGGAAACGTGGATACATTAAGTATTTGTTCCTTATGCCCTTTTCCAGATTAAAAATAAACCCATTCAAAATCCACTTTGACATATTAAATCATCTATTTGTAGTCAGTGCTACAATGGGTGATGCAATGTCAACAGGGAAAGAATTCCATCCCGCACTTCGTTTTGACATGCAATGTTGGAAAAAGTAGCATATAAGCTTCCAATGGTTATACACACGAGCACGAAAGAATTGTTTCTTAGGAAAATGGTCAGGGTGTCCTATTTCCATGAATGTTTGTCTACATTCATCAAACGTTAGCTCGGATAAATCTTCTGGATCATTAGGTCCTAACCTCAAGGCTTGTCTAATTGAGTCTTCAGAGACTTCAATCATTCTAAAATTCGATATAAAGCCTCGGACCACTTTAGCTCTATTATCATCAACATCAACATATGCCGTACTCCAGAACTTCTTAATCAGATGTGCATAGATAACTGGTTGGTAGCACATGGCATATAAGTACTTTGTCCGTAATAGAAATCTGATCATATCTTCATATCCCACAGCCTCTCTAATTTCTTCGTTAAGAAGAGCAGCCACATTGTGTTTTGGCTCGAATTTTAAATCAGCCATCTGCAAAGAAACAACGAAATTTAGACTTTTGAAAGTTTTAACAATTAAAATCAATTAACATTTTATTACATGTGAAGATGTTGTATGTTTTAACTAGATTAATTTGTCATTTTCAAAAATTTCTAAATGTTGAGATCAATCACACTTTTTAGTCACTTTGCACATTTAATTTTTGTTTTCACAATTTTTATTTGTTTAACCTTTTATTAACCATTTTAATTTTAAAAAACATTATTATTTTTTTTAATTTTTATTAAAAAAAATTTTTTTGGAGACTGATCATCTTCATCATTGAGTATTAAGGATCATCACAAAATTCTCAGTTAATGTATAGTATGATTTGAATGCATAAACAGGGTCAAAATCAAGATTATGTTATAGTTTAAGCATTAATTTCAGTTCATTTAGTCATTTTAATCATCAATTTACAGATTTGAATATAATCTTGGGTTTCAAACGCCCGAATAGCATCAAAACGCCCAACTTAAATCAGTCTGTAAAGCAACGATATCAGTGATTTTGATCACGAACTTACACTTAGAATCAAGCACGATGACCTTTGAATACAAGTATAACTCAGAAATCAATCTAAATGAAGAATAAGGGTTTATCGAGAGCACAGGGTTTTAAGAAAGTTTAAGTGTTCAGGGAAATGATTGTGAATGAAATGAGAAATCACAAAGTGTTGTTTATATACTAAGTGAAAAATTTTAGGCGCATGAGCACTGTTTGTGCACATGGACTCAGGCGCATGAGCACTGTTTGTGCGCATGGACTCAGGCACATGAGCACTGTTTGTGCGCATGGACTTAGGCGCATGAGCATTGTTCAGACGCATAAGCACTGTGTAGGCGCTTTTGCACTGTTCAGGCGCATGAGCTTAGCTGAAACGCCCAATACTTAATAGTTGTTGTCTACACTTGGAAGCATGGGAACTGTTTAGGTGTATGGGAAAGTTGAAACACCTAATACTTAACCACATTTTCAGACTCAAGACAACAGTTTAGGCGCATGAGAGTGTCTAAAACGCCCAACACTTGTACAAATCTAAAAAAATTCATCATGCTTCTGGTCTTTGACTTTTGACCACTGTTCCGGCGCATGATATTACTTCCATGAGTCAAACACTTGTATTTTTTCAGATCTTCCACCTGTACGCTTATTTAAACATATTAGTATTAATCAAATACCAATGTTTAAACAATTTTCAAATTTTTTACTTTAATTAGTCAAATTTTGACTTTAATTAGTCAAATTTTGACTTTCACCCAATATTTTCAAAATTAACCCTCAATTTTGAACATTTGACTTTTAAATTTTTTTTATTTTTAAATTTTAATTTTAATTTTTTTTATTTTTTTATTTTTTTGACCTTTTTATTTTGATTTAAATTTTCAAAATAATTTCCCGTCATTTTAGTCTCTAATTTTTAACAAAAAAACAATCTCATTTAACTTTTGCAAGAAGCTTTTCTATTTAAATGTTTTTCAGGTTCATTTTACATTTTGTTACAAACACATGCTTAAACATATGTAGCATCCTCCGTTCCATCCAAAATATTAGATTTTGATTTTTTATGATTTTACATATCTTGAAATTTGTTAATCAGTTTTAACTCTTTTTACTCCCCCTAAACTTTTAAGTTTGATAAAACTTAGAAGTTTCTTGAATTTTGTCACATGAAGAGCACACTAATCATTGTTAAATTGTCTGCACACAGAAAACATGCAAAAATCAAAATGAAAGTAGAATAAAATCCTAATATTCACAATGAATCATGTCTGCCGTGAGATCATATTAGCAGTGATCAGCACATTAAAATAAAAAATTGATGGATAGTCACAGACAGTGATTAAATCCTGATCAAGTGTGTTCCAAGTCAGCATTTCTGTAGGAAAGGAGACACGAGATCTAAGGACAGAAAATGAGTGCATTTGGCAAGGTACTCCGCACACTTACTTTTTCAACTCTTGGATTTCTTAAGGTATGATTAGATGTGACATTATGTGAGTCACACTTAGACTTAGAGAGCTCAACCCTCGTCAAGATATGCAAGAAATCACTTTTCTTAACTTGAAAACTTGACATATACTTATAACCAGATCTCATGTTTAGTTTGTGTACATTGGCATCTTTTTGCATCAGGTGAGAATATCCAGGTCTGTAATGACTTACAACAAAGGATATCTCGTCACTTCATGTCTATGATGACTCATAATAGAGAAGTGTTAGATGCTTTATATTAATGATATAAACATATCTCATGGTTATTTATATCACCATCAGGTGTGAGTTTGTGACTTTACAAGCAATCAATTTGAAAAGTCAATACTACTCATAGGTACTGAAATGGACAAACACTAATGCATGAGTTATTTAGTTTGATCACAAGAGTTTACTTGTTCAGTATAATTGCATGAGCTTACCCACACATCATATCTGATCACGTCAGACTGTAGTCGTAAGCGAAGTATGCAACTGATCATACTAATGTACTATCATTTCTCACGTATTGCAAAACAAATTCATTCCTATATAATTAATAAGGAAAAACACTATTTTTGTGATTTTTGGTTTTATATTTTTATCTTTTGTTTTTCAATTTTCAATTTTTGTATTTGGTTTTTGTTTTTCTAATAAACATGCACACACAAATACAATTAAGCAATTAACTTTGACAGGTTCTCTAACTGTGTCGTATTCATATAAGGGAGGGTTCTGATCAAATTTATACTCAGTTAACTGAAATACTCAAAAACCAGTTTTTTAGATGTGGTTAATAACACCAATTGACTCTACCAAATATTCAAACCATCCTGGTAAGAAGGCTTTAGTAAAAAGGTCGGCCAACTGTTTTTCAGTAGCAATTTGAATCAATATGATTAAACCTTTTTTAGAGTTATCTCTAAGAAAATGATATCGAATTTTGATATGTTTTGTTTTAGAATGTTGGACAGGATTAGCTGTGATGAACATAGTAGCTATGTTATCAATGTAAATAGGTGTTTTAAGAAAGTTGAACCCATAATCCAGCAGTTGGTTTTGTAACCAAAGGATTTGAGAACATCCTGCTAAAGCAGCAATATACTCAGCTTCTGCAGTAGAAGCAGAGATATTTGTTTGTTTCTTGCATTGCCACGAGACTAATCTGGGTCCTAGAAATTGACACCCACCCGTTGTTGATTTTCTATCTTGACAACATCCACCATAATCACTATCAGTATACCCATGTAACTCGAAGTTTCCTTCGTAAAGATACCATAGCCCTAAAGCCGGTTTACTTTTAAGATACCTGAATATTCTTTTGACAGCAATTAAGTAGGATTCTTTTAGGTCTGATTGATACCTTGCACAGACACAAACAACATACATAATGTCTGGTCTAGATGTAGTGAGATATATCAAAGAACCAATCATCGATCTGTATAATGTTTGATCTACTGATTTTCCTTTTGGATCAGGCTCAATCTTGGTGTTCACATCAGTTGGAGTTCTAATTGACTGACAATCTTGCAGCTTAAATTTCTTCAAGAGTTTGTCGACGAACTTCTCTTGGTTGATAAAAATACCATCTGCAGATTGCTAATTCATGAACTTAAATCACACTCAAAAAACAAATCTAACTCTGATCTGAAAACAGGTTCAGTTCCAAAGTCTTCTGCTGTTAACAAAAGATTTGTATCTATTGGTCCACTTGATCGATATAACAGTGCAATTGATTGCTAAACATAAACAAATCCCACTAAAAACACAGATACAAATGATATTTGTGTGAAATCTAGAACAAACAAATACAAAATGGATGAATATATGAAGAACACTCAAGAACATCAAATAAACCCTCGTTTGATCTGAATTTGATTGCTAAAGATATTACAAAGTGAAAGCCCCTCATTCAATGGCTCATTCAAGGTCTTCAAACCTAATTGTCACTAATCTATATATAGTGATAATATTCACTAATGACATATTAAGCCCCTAGACTTAGACAATTAGAGAAATTACATATAAAACATAAAAATAAATTAAACATAAATAAATATGTTTTGTTGACACAAAATATATTTATTAACAATAAACTCCTAGTCATAATATAGACTATCCTTATAAGACCCAACAATACTCCCCCTTAGTCTATCATTATCAACCTCTTGTATCGTGATCAGCACCGATAAGTCAACCATATAATGATCTTCAATCTCCCCCTAGATTGATGATGTGGTATTGAAGATATTTCATCTTACAGGCTCCCCCTTTTTGTATGCTCCCCCTCTTCATGTGCATTCTTTATGAATGATCAGGAACAGCTTTTCCAACCCTCTATTCTTGAGTGCTTTAGAAGATGTAGGAGGAGTAATCCTAGCTAGGTATCTTCTGCAAACTTGAAGAACGGGTTCTCTAGTCAGGTACTTTGCTTTGCTGATGATCAGCCATAATATGAAGCAAAAATCTACAACACAATCACACACACATTCTACATATTTCTCGTTAAATCATTTCAACAATACAAATAAACCCGTGTTTATCTGTGTGTGCAATTTCCCGTGAAATGCATGTGAAAATGAGATTTTAATAGCATAATATGGAAGACTTGAAAAATATATATAATTTTTTTATTTTATTATAATTATTTTACACCAAGAACTAATTTGATCATAAGATCACATCCTCAAAATATACTTAAGCACATAGATGTATTTAAACATTGACAAGTTAGTGATATTACACTGATACAGAGTCTGATCATAATTTTAAATTTTTGATAGCCAAAACAATTCAAGAATGATTGTTGGTATATTTATTCAATTTAAACCCATGCCTTATTCTTTTCAACGAGTGACCTGCAACTGATTTTATCATGTTTTAGGTTCGAATAGAGAAGCCAGGTAACTTGGTTCCCACAGACATTCGGCAAAGAACTTATCCCATCATCAGGGCATATTGAGTAATATGATTAATGCTGCTTGATTTTCTTTTGAGTTTTCAACAATGATCTTAATTTAAGAATCACTATGCTTTTATTTGGGGAACCGATTATGAGAGCTCCAGGCCTATACTTACGTATAACAGAGAAGATGATCATCTGAGCGTGCTGATGAGAACTTCAGGTTTATACTTACGTATAACAAAGAAGATCATCACTCCAGGTCAATGCTTCCGCATAGTAGAGGAGATAAGCACGAAAAGGATTTGGAAGAGCTTACAAGAAGCATCAATTCAGAAACAAGGGAGAGGGTGATTTGGGAACAGAAGGAATCAAGGCAGAAGTCAGATACTCTCAAACCAGTTTTGAAGAGACTTGTAACTTTGTGCAGGCTGAGATAAATGATCCTTATCATCGAGTTCTAAAGCTTTAGTTAGGAAACATATTCACTGTTTACTTCGTTTTCGGGCTGAGCCTACCATGCATATCATATAATGAAACTGTCTTTTTAGATTTTAGAATATTAAGTGATACAGACATCTACATCAGTCATCCTAAATCAAGTTCTTAGTTCCTATTTTAATTATTCAAGCTAAGAAAGCCTTCCAAATTATACTAGCAAAAAGATGAGAAATGAAGTACCAAGAAAAGTGTAGCGATTGTGAAGTGTGAACTATAATAGTGCAGATAAGTATCAAAAATATGGATGAGATACCAAAACCATAACCTGTTTGTTCCTCTTCAAATTTGAATGAGGAACATTCTCTGTCGGTAAAACGGATTATTAATAGTCCTCCTGAACTGATCCTGCACTCATTAACAGATTAGTTAGAGAGGGGGACCCAGGCCATCGTGGTCCTAGGAGTTCCCTTTTCATTAGTGTACATAACCTGTTTTAGCACACACCCTTTTGAAAAATCATTTATTTCTTTAACCTTTTGTTTTACTTTCCAAATTTGTTTCTGTTCAATTACTTTAGATTTGAAAGAATTTAATTTGGAAATCATTTTATTTTTAAGACCCATAGCTTGAGATTTTGATTTTGAAACATTGGTCATTTTCATCTTTGAATCATGTGAAACCGGCTCCACATACGAAGGTTGGGATGGAATGTTGATCATCCAACCATTCAAAGATATGTTATGTTTACCTTGGAATCCAAATAAGCAACCTGTGTTGCCTTTACCGTCTTGCACATTCCTTCTAGAATCTGATCCGGAGAAGCAATTCGTTTTACCTTTACCATCCGAAGCATGTTTCTTTGGGTATTTCATGAGCATGTGATCTTCCTTTCCACACTTGAAGCAAGCCTTGAATGGCTTTTGATGCTTGACTGGCACATGTGGTGCAGGTGGGGATTGAGCTTTCTTTAAGCTTGATGCAGCTTGTTATTTGTTACATTCTATTGCTTGTTGAATCTTTGGTTTCTTCTAGAATCTTTTATGAGCTTGAGGTATGACGGACTGAGATGGAGATTTCTTCTTTTCAGTTTTGGATGAATAACTGGCTTATTTTGCAACTGGGAGTGAGATCCGTATTGATCTTAATTCAGGTTTTCGAAGCTTTTGGGACATGACAGTTTCAGGTGATATCTTTATCTTTGAGGGTCTGACGCTTTCCTTTGTGTTTGATTCATCATCCGAGCTTGTCTGGTCTTCAATAGACACCTTTACTTTTAGTGGATCTTGATTGATAGGAATTGGGTGTGTTGATGTAGTTGTAGCTTGATGATTAGGTGATTCATGATTTATCTCTTCCTTTCCAATTCTGACAGGCTCAAAGGTAGGAATTTTACCTGCTTTAAACATATCAAAGAAGTTAGAAGAAACTGCAGGTACAGGTTTACAAATAACAGAATCTGAACAGTCATTTTATTCATTTTCAACACCCTGTTTACTGTATCCCATACCAGTAAAAGAATCATAATCATCTCGCAACTCTTTATGATTTACTCCTTCTAAACCCTCATGTGAACTGTTAGCGAGTTGCTCAAACAGATCATTTTCTCGGTGAGTTTTAGGAATAGGAGAATATCATAGAGTAGATGTTGGGGGAACTGAATTAAATGCAGTTTTACCATCTGAGTGATATCCAACCCTAGTTTTTACCCGCGCCCCTTGTTGTTTAGCAATAAGCTCATCCTTTTTTCATTTGTGAAAGGGTCCATTTATCGAGCTTTGTTTGAAGCTGAGTCGTTTCAATTTGAGCTAGAACTGCTCTTTCTCTTAAAATATTAAATTCTAAATTTCTTTCCAATAGATTTTTTTTCAAAAGATCAATTTCAGCCAATGCTTCATTAAATTTCTTTGAAAAATTTCATTCTGTTTGATTTCTTTGTTTATGGTTTTTAATTCTTTTTCGTTATCTAGCAATAACCTATTTGGTTTATAGATACCAAACAAACGAATTTTGCAAGCAGATGAGCACATGTTTTAAACTGTCTCATATGGAAGACCCATGACAATTCTTTCAGCTGCCAAGGCTTTCTCGAAGTTGCAGACCCTTGTGTTTCTTTTGCGTTCCTCTTCCTTGGCCTTTAGCGTCTCTTCATCCTCAGCGTCCTTCTTTCCTTCATCATTTTTCTCAGCTTCATTAGCATCAGTTCTCTCACAATCAAGTCCAATTCCATTACCAACTCTCAAAGCTTCACAATTCTCTTTTACAGTCTCCCTGATTTTAGCATTTGAATCAGATTTAGTTTCCATCGACTTCAACCACTCAATCATCTTAGTTTTGTAATCAATTATGCTTGTCGCAGTAGAGATAAGAGCTACATTTAGTCTGTTAGTCTGAGATGGAAACATGGCTTGATGAAATTCTCTTTTCATGTTATCCAGCTCAGCAGATTTCAGCTTGTTAATCATATCTATCAACTTGTAATCTAGAAAATTTCTTTCTTTCTTAAGCATTTTAACATGAGAATTCCACTAGGGTGGAGGAGATTTAAGAAGCTATTGAACTTGTTCATAGTTGGTGAGTTGTGGGTCATGCTTCTTTAGATTATTTGCCATTGATATAAATTGATCAATGAAATCTGATAACTTTTCATTTTTCATACCTTCAAAACAATCAAACCGATTTTGTGCCATTGTGGCGTTGTCTGATTTGAGATCGTCAGAAAACGACATTTTTATTTAAAATATTAAATTCACATTAACATCCAAAGCTAAAAATATTTTTCCGAAAATTGTTGAATAATATTCTCCCCATGGAAAAATATAATTATTTATTTATTTTTTTTAAGCAAAAGATAAGATTGGCATCTGTTAAAAAGAGCAGAGGCAATGTATCACACCACTAAACACCAATTAAGCATAACCACTGATAATCTTATCCATTTAATTTACTGCTACTAGTTTTCTATGAATTAAAAGGTTTCCTAAACCATCAACTACCAACAGCGAATCCAATCCAACGTCCCCTAAGCTTCCACGTTAGTACACTTTTTAGCAGGTGGGTAGATGGCCCTCTCTTCTTACAAAACTTACACACACAGACACTTTATTTGCTGCTCAACTCTCTCTCATCTTCATCAAAAAGTTGAAGCAGTTCCGAATTCCTTTTCAAACAATTCAAGTTATCCCTTACATTCCATAACCCCATTGTAGTCCCACTTCAAGTTCGCGATGTCATCATCCACCGTCTCAATCACCGCCAACCGTTCTGGTGCATCGTTGCGTAGACTTGCACTCACCGGCGACAAAAAGTCTGCCTTCGATTTGGCCGGAACTGAGGCTTCTCCGGTGAGTACCGGTGAAACCAGTACAGAGAAAGATCTCAGTTACTCAATTAGAGCAGGAGCCGACACTGTTCTTGAAAGATCTACAGATGCTATTCAAACCAAGAATCCCTTACCCACTACAAAATTACGAAAACGAACCATCGTTAAGAAGGGCATGGGGTGAGGGGGGTCAATCGAGGGATGGGTGAGTGGGTGAGTGGCTGCGGGTGGTGGTGACTGCAGGCAGAGGTGCTCGCGATGGTGGCTGTGAATGCAAGAGGAGGTGGTCAAGGTGGTAGCAGGGCTAGGGTTTTGTGGAGGTGGTTGTGATGGGTGAAGGTGTATAGAAAACACTTAGTTTTGCTGGGTATAAAGATAGATTCACTGGAAAATTCGCATGAGACTTCGCCGGAAAATGCAAATTCGTCGGGATGTTCGCCGGAGTACCATAGGTTCGCTGGAAACTTCGCCAAAAAACTCAAGTTCGCTGGCAAGTTCGTCGGAAAACCAATATGTTCGCCGGGAACCAAGAACTTTTGTTCAAAACATACCAAAATCACCCAAATATGGAGCAAACTCGCCGGATGAAGATTTGAAGGTTCTTCAAAGGCTGCCAAGAACACCAAGAACACACATAGTGTGTCTATGAGAGAAACACCCGTAAAATTCAAATTTCTCTCTAGATTCTTGTAGAAAATTATTTGTAGATGTAAAATGTGATATTAAATGATGCAATTCAGCTCTGAAATGATGTAGATCTGATCAAGATCAGTATAATTGATTAACACAAAATTCAGATCTAGTTTCTCTCTCTAAGACCCTATTTTCTTTTTCTAAAATACTTCAAAATCAGTAACAAAATCTTAAAACCAGCAATAGAAATTGATTTAAGTTGGCTCTGATACCAAAATGTTGATCCATTTGATTGAAATAACAGTGCAATTGATTGATAAACACAAACAAATCCCACTGAAAACACATATATCAATGATATTTGTGTGAAATCTTGATTAAACAAATATAAAATGGATGATTATATGAGAACATTCAATAACATCAATTAAACCCTTGTTTGATCTGAATTTGATTGCTAAAGATATTACAAAGTGAAAACCCCTCAATCAATGGCTCATTGAAGCTCTTCAAACCTAATTGTCACTCTAGGAATGGTGTTAATGAACAAAAGTCAAAACCTAAATTTTAAAAGAACAAACTCTCAAATCAAAAACAACAGATTAATTTTGCAACTCCTAAATCAAAACAAGAATCAAATGTGGCTTTCACATCTAAGGTTAATAAATAGTTGTTGAAATTTCAACAAAGGTATTGTGATATATGTGATATGTACAATCATAATACTGATGAATGTTTCTTTTACAGGTACTGTCACATTTGTTATATGAAAAACTGTAACAACCGACTCCTAGGTCCAACCCTAACCCTAAATTTAATGTAACATTATTTCATTCATGGTATTATTATGATTATCATTTTTGCATGATTACTTGATTAATTACATGCTTGATTGCCTTAGATGATACCTTTATGCCTTGCCTTAGTCTAGAATTATTAAGCGGTTTCGGAAAATATTGAATCTACATTAGAAATTAAAACTTTAATTAAAATAAAAAGTATGTACAAATACATACATATTCACGGCACACACATATACCTAAACAATACTACACTTAAAAACTTATACAATTTAAAAACTACACTACACAACAAATTTACACCACATAATAAATTACAATTTAACTCAATAAATCACCAAATTCGGTTTTTAACACTATGATATATTATTTAGGGCCTGGAACTTATAAAATTTGATATTGGTTAAGTTTTACTAATATCTACCAATTTTACCACTTTTCGGGTCCTAGTTTTACCTCATTTAAATCATTTTACCACATTTTTCATAATGTATACCCCAAGTCACAAATTTTACATGTTTAATAACACCAAACCACTGGAACAAAACTTCAACTCACGGATTTATACATACAAGTCACATTTGATGCTTTTAGAGGGTGTTAATCACCATTGCACATGTGTAATCGATATGTTTCAAGCATAAACATCACCAAACTATTATTTAAATTTTAAACCAGCTTCATAAAGAGTTCATAAACTGTTTTAGAGCAGATTTTTAACATGGATTGAAAGGCTTTTCAAAACGGGTGGGGGTTTGGTGCTAAAATGCTAGAAAAAGAGGGTTTTCGGGTTGGAATCATGTGCACCAACCCTTGGTTCATGAACACACTTTAAATATACCTTCTGGAAGTCGTGAATCTCACCAAAAATAGGGATATGGCCGCACGTTGCTGCTGTGAACAAGGAAAGTGAGATTTCATGGTAGAAAGTAAAGAAAACTCAAGGAATAACCTTGTTTCTAGTATATAGGTGCTTATCCTTGAGGTGTTTCGTGATTTTTGGGATGATTAGAAGAGTAAAGGAGCTGTTGGTTCACGGGCTTGAGCTGCAACTCCTTGTTTTGAAAGTTCTTGCACGAATCTTGCACAAATGCTCACCAAATGACACTTTCTTGCAGGTTTTGCTCTTGGTCGACATTGGAATGGAGCTTATCTTCGAGTTTCTTGGCTGGAAGAAAGAAGAAATGTAGAGGATTTTGGGTTCTTGGCTGGGAATTTTTGAGAGAGAGAGAATGAGAGATGAGTTTGGGAGTTTGAATGCATGTATGGGGAAAGGGGGAGAGTGTGGAGGTGGTTTTGTGAGAATTGAGGGAGGATGGTGAGTGGAGGAGAGGGGGGGTGGCCGAATATGGTGGTTGGGGGGTGTTTTTCTTTTATTTTTTTTTTGTAATTTATTATGTGGTGTAAATTTATTGTGTAGTGTAGTTTTTAAATTGTATAAGTTTTTAAGTGTAGTATTGTTTAGGTATATGTGTGTGCCGTGAATATGTATGTATTTGTACATATTATTTATTTTAATTAAAGTTTTAATTTCTAACGTAGATTCAATATTTTCCGGAACCGCTTAATAATTCTAGACTAAGGCAAGGCATAAAGGTATCATCTAAGGCAATCAAGCATGTAATTAATCAAGTAATCATGCAAAAATGATAATCATAATAATACCATGAATGAAATAATGTTACACTAAATTTAGGGTTAGGGTTGGACCTAGGAGTCGGTTGTTACATTCTCCCACCATTTTGGAAATTTCGTCCTGAAATTTTAGCTTCAATTAAGTTTTGAACGGGTGGGCTTAAAGAGGTGTGGATACTCCTTTCTCATAACGTCTTCCCGTTCCCACGTGAATTCCGGTCCTCGCCTAGAGTTCCATCTCACTTTAACTTTGGGTATACGGCCGCGTCTAAGTCTCTGGACTAATCGGTCGGTAACCTCTATAGGCTCCTCCACAAATTTCAACTCGTTAGTTATTTTGGCATCCTTCAACGGTAATTCCAAGGCTTTGTCTACAAGACACTTCTTCAAGTTAGACACATGGAAAGTGTCGTGTACATAGCTCAACTCTAGGGGTAGCTTTAATTGGTATGCCACCGGGCCAACTCTCGATGGAATTTCGAATGGTCTAATGTATCTTGGGCTTAGCTTGCCTTTCTTGCCAAATCGGACTGTGCCCTTCCATGGTGCGACCTTTAGCATCACTCTATCGCCCACTTGAAATTCCAGGGGCTTTCGTCTTCTATCCGCATATTTCTTCTGATGATCTCTGGCTGCTCTCAGTCGTTCCTTAATCTTGAATAACTTGTCTGTGGTTTCCATCACGATATCGGGTCCCATTACTTGGCTATCACCGATCTCATTCCAGCTTAATGGTGACCGGCATTTTCTACCATATAAGGCTTCATACGGGGCTGCTTTTATGCTTGCGTGGTAACTGTTATTGTAGGAGAACTCCACTAGAGGAAGGTAGTTATCCCAACATCCCCCAAAGTCGATTGCGCAAGCTCTCAACATGTCTTCCAGGGTTTGAATGGTTCTTTCACTTTGTCCATCAGTTTGAGGGTGGTACGCAGTGCTTAGGTTAAGACGGGTACCCAAGGCCTGTTGGATAGATTTCCAGAATAGTGAAGTGAAGCGACTATCATGGTCTGAGATAATTGATAGTGGCACTCCATGTCTTGTTACTATTTCGTCAATGTATAATCGCGCTAGCTTCGGTAAACTGTAATCTTCTCGAATAGGTTGGAAGTGAGCTGATTTGGTAAGCCTATCCACTATCACCCAGATTGCATCATGCCCCCGAGAGGTTCTTGGCAACTTGGTAACAAAATCCATCGTAATGTTATCCCATTTCCATTCGGGGATTTCGAGCTGTTGTAAGGTTCCTGATGGTTTCTGGTTGTCGGCTTTTACCATTGCACACGTCAAACGTTTCCCCACGTAGGTGGCAATGGATTTCTTTAATCCGGGCCACCAGAAGAGAATCTTTAAATCCTGATACATTTTATCACTTCCCGGATGAACCGAATATCTAGATTTATGGGCTTCATCTAGGACTATCTCTCTAATTCCTCCATGTTTTGGTATCCAGGTTCTTCCTTCATGCTTATACAATCCATCATTATTCACTTCTAATTGCCTCTCCATTCCCGCTAGCATCTCTTCAGTTAGCTTGTCCTCTTTAAGGGCTTCCCTTTGCGCCTCTTTTAATCTAGCGGTAAGACTAGTATATACGCTCATTCTTAAGGCACGGACGCGAAGGGGTTTTTCTCTTTCCTTTCTACTCAGTTCATCCGCTACCACATTGGCCTTGCCTGGATGGTAACGAATCTCACATTCGTAATCGCTCAACAACTCTACCCACCTTCGCTGGCGCATATTTAGCATTTTCTGATCCAGAATGTGTTGCACACTTTTGTGATCAGTGAATAGGCCTAAACCGGGAGATTTTGGAGAAAAATTTTTAAAAATTGTGTAACAAGTCTAAAACCATAGAATTTAGGTAATTTCAGTAACTAGGTGACCCAATGGTGGAATGTGTTTTACCGTAACCAGTAACTTAAATTTTTGTGTTTTAAACCTCTCAAGTATTGTAGAAAGCAACTTTTGGGGTCAAAATTGTAATTTTTGAAACTTGAGGGACCAATGTGTAAATTCCATAAATATAACTAAATTTATGTAATCTTATGTCTAGAAAACCCTTATTAAACTTTTTATAATATAAACAAACTTATAAAATTCAAATAACTTATCATCCATATATCAAAACCCTAACTTTCCTAAAAAGGAAACTTTTAACATAAACTTCTAAGGAACGAAGACACGTGAACGTGTGACCATAAAATACACTTAGATACACTTCCAATAGTCTAAGAACATTAGCTTATCACTTGTATCTTGATCATAGGGTGCTAGGACTTTGACTTGTTGATACTTGAAGGACCTTTGTTTGATTCTAAGGTGAGTTTCTAGTGTTTCCTTTTTACCACTATTTTGGGATGAGACATGCTATGATTGAACTAAAAATTATTGTGTGCTATTTTGAAATGTATTTATATGTTGTGGCTAGCGTTAGAACCTGCATCTACTTGTATCACAATCATTAATTCTTGTGTGAACCGCTTGTTTTATATGGGTAGATCTACTTAGGGAATCCCCCACGCACAGTGCCTTCCGTCATAACCGGAAGGGTACCCCACTGAGATCCTACAGGGTCGTTTGTGTCATGTGACAGGTCTTATAAGATACTATGGTGTACCACTTAGCAGGTATGGTACACTCTTTGAGGCTTAGTTTCCCCTATGGGATAACCAGTACAACCCAACTTTAGAAGAGGCTAGCCGGGGCTGAGTGCAGGGTTGATTGTGACCCCACAATAGTGATACCTATGTTTTTAAAATTAACTTATGGAATCTGAAGAGTTCTTTTGTTTTTGAACTTTAAGCACTTGAACTCACCAACTTTTTAGTTGACATAAATTCTTTTTGAGCATGTTTCAGGTAACTCTTGATGAAGCTTGGATTTTAATGGAAACCTTATGGATGGATTAGTACGTTGACTACCAATGGCATTACTCGATTTTTAAAAACTTTATTAG
Organism: Flaveria sonorensis; assembly: GCA_025506505.1. Taxonomy (NCBI): domain Eukaryota; kingdom Viridiplantae; phylum Streptophyta; class Magnoliopsida; order Asterales; family Asteraceae; genus Flaveria; species Flaveria sonorensis. The sequence continues at coordinate 25,910,970 of CM046435.1, read as the reverse complement.
ACATTTGAAATTGTTGTGTAACAAATTTGGATAATTTACAATGTGTGTGGATTTGATGTTTGGGCAAGACTTTCATAGGCCGGATATGATGTTTTAATGTAATGCCATGTGATTTCTCTTCTTGTGTGCTCTTATGATGGTTCGTTTCCGCTGCCATATATTATTACTAGTCTGTGACATCCCACCCTATCTGGGCCCAGGGTGTGACAAAAACCATTCAACAACTGAGTGTTATTTTAACAAGTATTGTACCATTTGTGATGAAAGAATCACAAAACTGAGAATTGCTACTTCCGAAGGAACTCGCCAAGGAATGGATATGTAAATCCACAATTTCAAAGAAATCAAAGGGTTGGTTTTCAATGATTAAAAAACAACCTTCCTCATGCTTAAGATCTTTTCGAACAATTGATTCTAATTATGATGATTCTTATACTGTGAAATCAAAGAATTATAATCAAGGAAAATTCATTCCACGATCTGTGAGAATGAACAATGGAAAGTTTGGTAATCAAATTTTTTCTAAAAATGTTTCTTTTGATGGTTTGAATTATCTTGACGATGATCTTGAAAAACGTTATCATGCTTTACGGACTATACAAATCAAAGATAATCAAAAATTTGTCAGAAACGGAATTGGTAAATTTAAACAGCAAAAGAAGCCTGATTTGAATAAGCTTCATTTTAAACAGTTTACCATTGTTGATGAATTTGGCAAGCCCAAGACCATATCGGCTTGGGTTGATAACTCGACATAAATCTCTTTGAAATGCAGGTACGCCCAAGAAGACCAATTAACACGTGGTATGTTGATAGTGGGTGTGGTCGGCATATGACAGGCAACCATGCCTTGCTTCAAGATTTTATGTTAATAGATGGTACTCATGTTGCATTCGGAGGTGATGTAGGTGGTAAAATAGGAGAAGGAACAGTGTCCAATGAGATTATTAGCTTTGATAAAGTCAACTACTGTTCGCAGTTGAACATTAATCTTTTAAGTGTTTCCCAAATTTGTGACAAATCTTACTCTGTTCTATTTGATGATTCATTTTGTTATATTTTGAAGCCAGGTTTTCAAATAAGCAAAAAATGGGTAGTTGTTAAAGCTATACGAAATCGAGATGTATACAACTTAGATATGTCTCAAGTAGATCCATCTATAGAAACAACATGCCTAATTGCTCAAGCATCAAATGTCGAAAGCTAGTTATGGCATGGACGTATCGGGCATTCCAATTTCAAGAACATGAACAAGCTGGTAGCAGGAAATCATATAGTAGGTCTTCCAACAAAGAAGTTTGCTACAACAGATCACTGCTCAGCATGTTTAAAAGGAAAGCAACACAAAGCATCTTATAAGCCCAAGCTGATAAACTCAAATTCCAAGCCTCTCCAGATGTTGCACATGGACCTATTCGGACCAACTAATGTGCAGAATATTGGAAAGAAATCTTATTGTTTAGTTATCATTGATGACTTTACAAGATTTTTATGGGTTTTTCTTTTTGGATGCTAAATCTGAAACTGCTGAATTGTTAAAACAATTTATCATTAAAGTTGAAAATCAATTAGAACAAAAGGTGAAAGTTATCAGATAATGGAATTGAATTTAAAAATTCTAATGTTGACATGTATTGTGCAGAAAAAGGTATTGCTCATCAGATCAGTGCTCCTAGAACTCCATAACAAAATGGAGTCGCTGAAAGGAAAAACAGAACTTTGATTGAGGCCGCATGCTCTATTTTAGCAGATGCAAAGATTCTAATTACTTTCTGGGATGAAGCCATATCCACTGCATGTTTTGTACAGAATCGTACATTGATTGTGAAAGATAAATAGAAAACTCCTTATGAGTTGATATTTGGCAGGAAACCTAATATAGGTTTTCTTAAATCTTTTGTTTGTCCAATTTTGATTTTAAATTCAAGTGACCAGCTAGGATAATTTGATGCAAAATCTGATGATGGATTTTTTTGTTGGATATTCGTCGGTTTCAAAAGCCTTTAGAGTTTATAACTCTAGGACGAATGTCATTCTTGAAACATTTAATGTTAAATTTCTTGAAAACCCTTTTTCATTAGTTGCAAATTGTCTAGCTTGGTTGTTTGATTTAGATTCTTTATCAAACTCTTTTAATTCTAACTTGTTTGACCCTCCATGTAAGAAAAAGAAACAAGGAGGAGATCTCGGATCTTTCAATGATGATTCTGATTCTGATGATGTGGATGATTCTAGCCTAGATTACCCATTCTTCTTATTTGTTAAAGATCATGTATTTCATTCTAAATCTCTTGATCAATCTCACTCTCATCAAGCACAAGAACATCATATTTCTAAAAATTCTAATGGTTCACTACATATTCCTAATGATGGTCCTGAAATTGTACAACCTGAGTACGGAACATGATTAGTTTTTGATGATGTAGTTGTTCCTGATAATCTTGATTACTTTATCAACTCACTGACTCATGTTCCTAATTTCAATCCACATACTTCAAACTTATCATCATGTTTCTGACTTGAACCAATCTAATCTGGATGTTAATGTTCAAGGAAATGAGATTCCAACGTCTCGCATTCACAAGAACCATCCTACGTCTCAGAGTATCGTTCTATTGAATGAGAGAATGACGAGAAGTCATTCAGAATAAGAAAACCTCTGCTTATACTCGTGTTTTCTATCTCAAATTTTTCCTAAAAACGTCACCGAAGTGTTAAAGGACAATAGTTGGATTGAAACAATTCAAGAAGAGTTATTGCAATTCCGCAAACAGGAAGTGTGGAAGCTTGTGGATTTACCTGAAGGAGAAAATGCCATAGGCACAAAATGGTTGTTTAGAAACAAATCAGACGATCGGGGAATTGTTGTGTGCAACAAAGGGAGACTCGTTGCACAAGGTTACACTCAAGAAGAAGGAATAGATTATGATGAAGTATTTGCTCCAGTCGCAAGACTAGAATCAATTCGTGTCTTCCTGGCTTATGCATCATTCATGAAATTTAAGGTGTATCATATGGACGTTAAAGGTGCTTTCTTGTATGGAACAATCACTGATGATGTGTATGTCGAGCAACCTCCAGGTTTTGAAGATGCAGAATATCTTCATCGTGTGTACAAGCTTAGTAAAGCATTGTATGGTCTCCATCAAGCTTCTAGAATTTAGTATGAAACGTTATCATAACATTTGATCCAGCATGGATACACACGAGGGAAAATTGATCCATGTTTGTTTATAAAGAAGGATGCTGATGATCTCTTATGTGTTCAAGTGTATGTTGATGATATCATATTCGGTTCTACAAGTCCAAAATTATGCAATGAATTTGAAGAAATCATGAAGTCTCATTTCCAAATGAGTTCTATTGGAAAAATTAACTTTTTCCTTGGTCTTCAAGTGAAACGGTCTGCAAATGGAATTTTTATTAATGAGGAGAAACTCGTTGAAAAACTCTTGAAGAAATTTAAACTGCAAGATTGTTAATCCATCAGAACTCCAGCTGACGTAAATACCAAAATTGAACCTGATCAGAAAGGAAAATCAGTTGACCAAACTCTATACAGATCTATGATTGGATCTCTGATATATGTTACTACATCTAGACCTGATATAATGTATGCTGTTTGTGTCTATGCCAGGTACCAATCTGACCTGAAGGAATCTCACCTAATCGCTGTTAAACGAATATTCAAGTATCTCAAAGGAAACCGGTTTTAAGGCTGTGGTATCCTTATGAAGGAACCTTTGAGTTACATGGATATACAGATAGTGATTATGGAGGATGTTGCCAAGATCGTAAATCTACGATGGGTGGTTGTCAGTTTTTAGGTCCCAGATTAGTCTCATGGCAATGTAAGAAACAATCAAATGTCTCTGGTTCAACCGCAAAAGTTGAGTACATAGCAACTTCAGCATGATGTTCTCAAATTCTTTGGTAACAAAACCAACTGCTGGATTAAGGGTTTAATTTTCTTAAAACTCCTATTTACATTGATAACACTGGTGCTATGTTTATCATAGCTAATCCTGTCCAACACGCAAAAACAAAGCATATCGAAATTCGATATCATTTTCTCAGAGATAACTCTAAAAAAGGTTTAATCATTTTGATTCAAATTACAACTGAAAAACAGTTGGCTGACTTATTTACAAAAGCCTTTTTACCAGGTCATTTTGAGTATTTTGTTGAGTCAATTAGACTTATTAACCATGTTTAAAACTGGTTTTGAGTAATAGAATTATCTGAATCATAAAAATGAAAAGAACCCTCCCTTGTTGAATAAGAAGATTTATAGAGAAAACTGTCAAAGTTAACTGCCAGATTGTATATATTGTGTGTGCATATTCAATAGAAAAAGAAATAGCAAATACAAAAATAGAAAATTACAAAAATCAAAAGAGAAAAGTATAAAACAAAAACCTACAAAAATAGAGTTTATTTGTTAGTTAATCATTTAGGACTGAATCTGTCTTTGCAATTTATGAGAAATGATAAATACATTAGTTCTAATCAGTTGCATACTTCACTCGCTACTAAAGTCTGACGTGACCAGATATGATGTACAGGTAAGCTCATGTGATTATACTGAAAAAGTAAATTCTTGTGATTAAACTAAATCAATCATGCATTTGTGTTTGTCCACTTTAGTACCAATAAGTAGTGTTGACTTCTCAAATTGACTGCTTGTAAAGTCACAAACTCACACCTGGTGGCGATATGAATAACCATGAGCTCTAATTATTTAAAGCATCTATTCACTTCTCTGTTATGAGTCATCATAGACCTGAAGTGACGAGATATCCTTTGTTGTAAGTCATTACAGACCTGGATTTTCTCACTTGATGCAAAAGATGCCAATGTGCACAACCTAAACATGAGATCTGATTATAAATATATGTCAGGTTAAAAAGTTGAAAAAAGTGATTTCTTGCATATATTGACGAGAGTTGAGCTCTTTTAGTCTAAGTGTGACTGACATAATGTCATATCTAATTGTACTTAATCAATCCAAGAATTGAAAAAGTAAGTATGCTGAGTATCTTGCCAAAAGCACTCATTTTCTATCCTTAGATCTCGTGTCTCCTCTGCTGCGGGAACGCTGACCTGAAACACACTTGATTAATATTTAATCACTGTCAATGATTATCCATCATTTTATTTTATTTTAATGTGCTGTTCTTAACTGATATAATCTCACTACAGACATGTGATTCATTTGTATATAGTAGATTTTTCTTCTGCTTTAATTTTGATTTTTGCATGATTTTCTATGTGCAGGCATGTTGATTATGATTAGTTTGCTCTACTTGCAAAATAAAAGAAACTTCTAAGTTTATGATCTTAAAAGTTTAGGGAGAGTAAAAATGTAAAAGAGAAAATCAATGAAAAGTGTCAAATGTGAAAAATAAATAAAAAATTAAATGATTTGGATGGAAAGGATGATGCTGAAAATTCAAGCATGTGTGTGTTTGTTATGATGTAAAAATGAACCTGAAAAGAATTGAAAATAAGTGGAAAAGCTTCCTGCTAACAAAACAAGACTATTTGTGTTGTAAAAGATTCAAAATAGAGACTAAAATGATAGGAAAGTGTTTTGAAAAATTAAAACATCGATTCGAAGTATTTTTTAAAATGTGCTTTGTTGGTGTTTGAATTGAAAATTCATGTTTAAAAATGAAATTATGAGTTTCAAATGATTTGTGGTGATTTTAAACAAAAACAATTTGATTGTTAAATTTGAGGGTAATTAATGTAAATTTTGGGTGATAGTCAAAATTTGACTAAGTGTTGAGATAATATGCATGAACAGTGATAATGTGCATGAACAGTAATAATATGCAGGATGTTATGAAAATTTCAAAGTGTCAGACTCATGGAAGGTTTCTCATGCGCCTGAATAGTACTCAGAAGTCTAAATCATGAGTATGATTAATTTTAGAAATTTGTACAATTGTTAAGCATTTGTTCAGTACATGCGCCTAAACAGTTGTCATGTTGCTGAAAAAGGTTAAGTGTTAGGTGTATCAACTTATGCTCATGCGCCTGAACAGTTTCAGACTTTCCATGTGGTTAGACGTTTGAAGGTGATGATTACTCCCAAGTGTTAGGCGTTTCATCAAGTCTCATGCATCTAAACAGTGCCCATGCGTCTGAAGACTTAGTGTGAAACTTAGTCTTATGTGCCCTCACAGTGCTCATGCGTCTGAAGAGTTGGTGTGAAATTTTAGCCTCATGTGCCTTCACAGTGCTCATGCTCCTAGGAATTTTTACACTTATATATATTCAACACTTGTAGTTTTCATTCATTCATTCGCAAACTCAAACACTCAGATTCACACATTCTCATACCCGATACATTCATTCACAAAACATTCGATTGTTACCTGTTAATCCTTGTGATATATAGGTATATTCATTGAATCAAATCATCATATTGATCTTAAAACATCTGATTTCATTACCTATTTCAAACCTTGATTGGGCGTTTGAACTCTATTGTGGCGTTCGAACCCTAGATGTTAAGAAAATTTGAAATCTGTGATTTAAATGTGTTATAATAATTGTAATTAAACATCAAATGAGTGTTATAACATGGTTTCAAACAGATTGTGAGAATCAAATCTCAACTTCATGAAAATTTGTTTTTGATGATTCATTGTTCATCAGTCGGTGTTTAAAGAACAAAAATGAACAGTTAGTTCATAATTTTTCATCAAAATTGTTGTGTTAATCATCAAAATTCATCTATTCAACTGATATTGAGATGATTTTAAGTGTTTTAAGAACTTAAATACTAGAACTTAAACTGTCAGTTCATACTTTAAATCATTAGAACTTAAACATGATTGTGCTCTGCTCATGGCAAAGTGTATTCAACACTTAGAAATTTTAAGTGTAAATTGTGAGGTTTTAAAATTTAGAATTTGCTAACTAAATTGAAATTCAATCAATTTTTATGTTTCATGGTTCAATAATTGTTTTAATCATAAATTGTGTTGAATCAAAATTGTAACCAGTGCATACTTTGTTCATGTAATGGGTTGTACAAAACACTTAGAAATTTTTTTGAAGTGTTATTGGTTCAAAATTGATAATACAAAATATGATAGAAATTTGAAAATTCAAATTTGACTAATATTTTGTTCTATCTATACAGATAGTACATCTTAAATTTGAGCCAAAGCATAATGTAGCAGCCTTTCTTAATGAAGATGTTCGTGAAGCTGTTGGTTATGAAGAGATGATAAGATTTCTATTGAGAACAATGTATGTGTATGCCATGTGTGCTCAACCAGTTATATATGCTCATCTCATCAAAAGATTCTGGAGTACTGCTGAAATTGCAAGATATGATGAAGGAAGGAAAGTTGTTAGAGCTTTTATCACAAACTATCGTATGATTGAAGTCTCTAAGCAGTCAATTAGAGAAGCTTTAAGACTTACTAATAATAACCCTAAAGATTTGGCTGAACTCACTTTTAATGAGTGTAGAGACACATTTTTAGCCATGGGACATCCAGATCACTTTCCTAAGAAATAATTTTTCAAAGCAAGAGTATATAACCACTGGAAACTCCTTTGTTATATCTTTTAACATGGAATGTCTAAGAGAAGTGCAGGATGGAATTTATTCCCTGTAGACATTGCTTCTCCTATTGTAGCCATTGCTACGAACAGAAGGTTTAATATGGCAAAATTGATCACGAATGGCTTTATTTTTAATTTAGAGAAAGGAATTAGGAACAAATACTTGATGTATCCCAGATTTCTTTAGCTGATTATTAATGAAGAGTATCCTGATTTCCATGCTCATGGAGTAAGTGGAGAAAGATTAATTTTAGAGCACATGATAGAAACCGTATACAAAAGACTTGCTATAGTGACTGGTGCTCAAAATGTTCAAATGTTTGATTACATGAGAGCTGTAGCAAGAGTTGATATGAACATAGATGAAAATCATTTTCATTTGATTGATGATGAAGCAATTGATCCAAATGATCTGATTGAAGAAGTTCCTCAAGGACTTTCTGAGTCTGAAGCTGAGGATGATGATGAAGATAATAAAGATGATGATGAATCTAAAGATGAAGGAAGTTCTACTTCAAGTGATGATAATGATGATGATAATGTTAGAGGTAATGAAGTTGAAGAAGTTAATGAAGATGTAGTTGTTACAGAAGTTGAAGAGGTTGATAATCTGAATGAAGACGTTCATAATGTTGATGATTCAATGAATGTAAATGAAGATACTAATGAAGCCAATGTACAACAAGAAATGGAGTGTGATCTTCAAAATGTTGATGCATTTAAGTCTGTAGTACCAGAGAAGGTGAAAGATCAGGTCAACATGATACAGTTCTTACTGAGGAATTGAACACTAAGCAGATAATAGACGCATTGAAAGAAGAGAACATCAATTAGCTTAAGATGATCGAGCAGCTGAAAGATGAAAATAATCAATTAAAAGCGTAATCTTTAAAGAAAGACTTGAAAATTGCTGAGTTTGAAGAAGTACAACAGATGAATGTAAAGAACTTTGATGTTTTACTCAGAGATTATGATTTGACAGAAGAAAAATACAAGAAGTTGAAAGAAGATTATGACAAGTTGAAAGAAGAACTTGAGACTATGAAAGAAAGATTATAATCTCAATCTTCACAACCACAAGAAAAAGACCATTTAACTTCAGAGATAGAGATTATTCCTGAAGTTCAAACGACTGAAGTTGAAAGATTATCTGAGGCTGTGAAAGGAAAATGAAAGATAGATGAATCTGATATTAAAGTATTGGCTGAACATCATCCAACCCTCCTTCAAAGATGCTGAAAATTGTTTTTGAAACTCGTAAACAGTTTAAAAGACATTTTTTTATTATAGGTGTTGTTTTTATTTTTATATGCTTGAATCTAATATGTTTTTCTTATGCAGTGAATGTAGGTCAATCTTCTTTACAGGAAATAGCAGAAGCAGGCATACAAGAGCAAATCGGAGCACTAGATGACTTAGATCTTGAGTTTTTGGATGCCTGGTATGATGAAGTATTCGAGGAAGAAGATGTTGCTGAAGCTGCCTATTCTCCAATTGAAGCTGTCACTGAAGCATCCCCTTAGACATTGATGACAAATACAATTAACTGGTCAAAAAGAAACATAATTGTGTATTTATGGATGGTCTAACATTTTCACAAATTAATGAAGAGTATGAGAAATGTATTATAGCAGAGTCAACAGCTCCAGTTGATCCAGATGAAATAGTTATGAAACATGGAGAGTGGAATCTGATGCAAGAAAGTATTAACATTGAAGACCTTCCAGCATCTGAATTGCATCATCCTGATCCTGAAAACATGACAACTGTTGAGCTTAGGTTGTGGCTATAATCAAGGAATTATCCAAGAAAGAGATTAAACAGATATCAAACTGAGTCTCTAAGAAATTTGGTCAAAAGTTTTCAAGAGACAGAAAAGCAAACCAAGAAAATGATTGTGCTTGACATGGATAATCCTCAAAATTTGGAAATTACAAAGAGAACTACAATATTAAAGCCTTAAGAAATTAAAGAAATGGAATTAGTGAGAAGTGGTCTTGAAAGGAGAAAATAATTGATTTAGATGTTCCCAGAGACAGAGAAACAGGCATACCAAGTCTTGGTTGAACAGAAACAATTATGGAATAAGGCAATAACTTCAAGAGATTTAGTAAGGTATGTACTACAAAAAGGCCAATCCATCTCTGAATTGCTCAACGCAATGATTATGCCAGATAACACAAAGAATGTGAAGATAGTTGCCTGGAAGTATGATGAAATTTTTGATGCCTTTCTAATCAAACGTGTAAATGCTATTTGTGATGTTTATCATTTTTACACAAGCATCATAGCTTTGCCAGTGCAAGATCTAAAGGAGTTAAATAAGTTGCCTTTGATCAATCCTACCAAATCAATTTGAGGTGAAAATTTTATTAAACTTCTAAATCGAGGCATTACCAGAATGGACTTTTATCTTAAAACAAGATGTGATCAAAAAGACAAAGAGTATTTTATATTAATAAGTTTTGTAGTACTCTACTTGTTCAAAGCAAGCTGTAGTGCACATTTTTTCTCTTATTTCAACTGGAATTTTAGGATATTTTGAGAAAGAAGTCTCAGAGTCAGAAGATGAATTTATGACTGTGCCATTAGTGAAACTTCTTCTGAATCCTCTTTAGGATCAGATTTATCACTCCAGTCATACTCTTTTTCCTTATTTTCAGAGTCATCTACAGCCTTAGGATCACTATCTTCTGACCGGTCTTTAGTTTGAATTTCTGCAATAAGAGATAAACTAGAGGTTAGATCAGCTGTAAATTGTTCAACATAAGCACTCCAGTCTTATCCATCTTTAATGCTAACAACTAGAGCTTTCTTTGGCTCTTCAGATGCTTTTGAGTCATCCTTAAGTTCTAGCATAGGAAGACTCTGATAAGGCTTTTGAAATGTCTTCTGAGACTGCTGATGATATCTTTGACTGCTAGAACCTGCTTGACCATTTCCTCCTTGGTTTCTGGGAGCTTTACATTCCCTCGAGAAATAACATAGTTGTTGCAGTTGAAACACCTTGACTTTGATTTGTCGAAGCCAACAGTTTTGTTAGCACTTGGCTTATAGTTCCTGTTGACATAGGAGTGTTTCTGAGTTCTATATGCAATCATCACCATTTGCCAGTTTAAGTCCTTCTTTTCTACATCATCTGGATCCATCTCAAACAAGTCCTGCAAAACAAGATCTAATTGAGTTAGATGACTACCTTGATAAGCTTGAAAACTTGCCATAAAAGCAGTAAACGCAGATTTAGACTCGTCATCCTGTAAGACGATGTTAATAACATCTTTACCGTTGCTACTTTTAGCAGAGTTAGAAGATGGAGTCTTAGTTTGAGTTTAAGGAGTTTGAGTTTTAGGAGGAGACTGAGGTTGAGGTTGAGTTGCATAAATAGGAGCACTTGTGTAATAAGAATTTGTAAACAAACCAGCTCTGACAAACAAATCACCCTCTTCTTCTGGAGACTTATCTTCTTTGGCAAGAAAAGCATTCTCCATTGTATTAGCTAGAGATGCAACATAGATATACTAAGAAATTGATGCTGCTCTATCGTTGTTTCTTGAGCTTTCATCAATCTCAACTGATTCTATCTTGGCAATCAAAAGATCAAGATCCATAGGAAACTTTTCAGTATGCTTCAACAATGTTACTGTTTGTTTCCATGAAGATGGAAGATCATTGAGAAGTCTAAAATTTAGATCTTTGAGATCATTTTTGATACCAGCAGTTGACATCTCAGTAGTTAGTTGCACAAATCTGTTCATCATTTGATTTATTGTTTCCCCAGAAATATGCTCAAACAACTCTAACGGCCTTTTAAGTTTCTGCTTTTTAAGATCTTATATCTCTTTACCACCTTCACATATGATTTTCAAAGCTTTGTACATAGTGTACCCAGTTTGATAACCATCAAGTCTAGTCAAGACTTCCAATGGTAATCCTTTACACATCAATGAATAAGCTTTGATAACATTCTTCACTTTCCTTAAGTCATCACCTAGCAGACCATCCTCAGGATAAGGTTCTTGAGAGTCTTTTGTGTAAACAAATCCTCTATCAAGACCATCAGATATAATCGGGATATGAGTTCCTTTCTCTATTTCCACAAGTCAGTGTCAATAGAATTTAGATGATGCTTCAGTCTTAAAGAACAATTCTTGAAATCAGCTCTGTTTTTCAGCTTTGGAACCCCGTTCTTAGAATCTTCAGACTTAACCATTTTGGATTTTTGATTTTAAGAAAAAGACTTGTTTTTGTTGTTTTTAAGTTTTGAATAAAAAAACTATGAAATAAATATATTTTTGGATTTTAGTTTCTGAAAAAATTTCTAAGTGTTTACTGATAAGTCTGACAGCTGATGCGCTGAATAGTTGTCAAGCGCCTACACAGTAGTGAAACGTCTAAACAGGTCTGAAGCACCTGACTTTGACTTAGAAATGCCTAAGGGAATGCCTTAGTAGAATTCTCAAAACGCTCAACCTGTAATGCGCCTGAACAGTTGTAAAACGCCCAAACAGTTGTCAAGCGTCTGGGGTATAAAACGCCCAAACAGTTCTAAAGCACCTAAACAGTTTAAATGCGCCTAGAATTACTTGTTTTTGCAAAGTCACAAAGTGACCAAACAGTTATAAAACGCATCAACAGTGGTCAAACGCCTACTCTGAAAAATGTCTTAATAGTACTAAAAAGCCCAAATAGTGGTGATGCGCCTAGATACTTAGACAATTTTCAGTAGTTTTCAACCATAATGCGCCTAATTCATCAGCTTTAACAAACCCAGATCTTATGAAAATCTTCAAAACTTGATTAATTGATCTAAAAACTATCAATTACGTAGTAATTAGGTCGATTAACAATCCTTAATCCTCAATTTGATGCAACAACAACAACAAATCAGTATTTTGATTGAATTTCAGTCTGAATATGATTAAAACAAATTTCGAACACTAATTTGATCAATTTCTCAGAATTGAATGAATTGAACACAAAATTGTGATTCAAATCATGTTTTAATGGATGAAACACAACTGAAAACAACAATTATTTGATCAAATTGCAATCAATCACAGATTCCAAGTGATTCAAAGAGCTCAAAATGTCGATAAGCTCTGATCACTAAAGCTAAAGGCTCTGATACCAATTGATCGGTTCAAAAGGATCGAATCTGTGATGATATCATAACGTAATGATCAATTCAAACACAAAGTAATCAAACACATGCAAACACATCAAAAAATTTATAGATTTCATTGATAGCAAATGCACAGGATACAATGTGTAAGGGTTACAGTTCATTCAACTGATTCTAACTAAACTTCCTTTGTTAAACTCTCTCCAGTCTCTAATCTATTATCTCTTAAATCTCAAATCTACCCTGCACATACATAAAATATCCTATTTACACTATCAAGAAACAAAGGAACATATATTTACAAATAAGTCCCTATACTATGACAAAAAACACATAAAGACAAAATATTAATCTTCTAGAGGCTTCAACAGTAACTGGAATTCCAAAGAGAGAATTTACAAGTGATAACCATTGTGTTGCATGTTTGAAAGGAAAGCAACACAAGGTGTCTCACAAAGAGACCTTTCATTATTTTTCTCAGGTGATGTGGATGTCAATGCACCATCTTGAACACCAAAGATCATATAGCCAAATTTGTTGAGAAATCAGATGATGGACACTTCATTGGATACTCTTCCCAAGTTAAGGGTTATAAAGTATACAATCTCAGAACTAGAGTAGTTGAGGAGTTAGCCAATGTAACCTTCAATGAACACACTCCCAGTGTGAGAGATTTTGTTCATGATTGGCTATTTGATCTTGATTTTGTTACCAACTGTTTTAATAAATCTTATTAAGATGTTTTAGAATCTATAGGTAACATTTCAATAAGAGATCCTGACCCAAGATTTGAGCTGAGAACACTAAGTTATATTATTTGCTCAGCTCTAATGGTAACAAACACTGCAAATGGGAATCCTATCAGCACAACCATGACAAACTATTCAGCTGATTCATCTGAGATGCCTATAAATTCCAGCACTAAAGCACAAAACTCAAATTAAGGGATTTTCAATGTAGGAGGAGATGGAGATGGTGAAAGTGATCAAGAATTTTATGATCCTGACAACCTCTCCACTAAAGACAACATCAATGATCACACACCCTTATTGGATCAAGTTTCACTTGATAAGTGTGTTGATGTGGTGGGAGATACTAAAATCACAAGATCTAGATTTAACTAATTTAGATCTATCAAACAACTTTCAGTGATTCTTCAACTGAGAACCCACAACTCCCATCCCACCATAAACATCATTGGAGATGTTAAAACTAGGGTGAGAACAAGAGGACAAACCCATGATAAAAATGTTTGTTAGTACTCTTGGTTCTTCTCCCAGATTGAGCCAAAGAAACTTGATGAAGCTTTGAAAGATGGAAGATAGGGTGAAGCAATGCAGGATGAGCAGCTACAATTCAAAAGACAAAAGTTTTGGAACCTATGCCCTCTTCCTTATATGAAGACACCAATTGGTACCAAATGGGTTTTTAGGAATAAGAAGGATGATAGAGGACTTGTCATCAAGAACAAGGCAATACTAGTTGTTCAAGGGTACACTCAAGAAGAAAGGATTGACTACACGGATGTTTTTGCTCCTGTGCAAGACTTGAAGCTGTTAGGATATTCCTTGCTTTTGCAACATTCAAGGACTTCAAGGTCTACCAACTTAATGCCAAGTGTGCATTTTTATATGGAGTGATAGATGTTAAGCAACCACCTGGCTTTACAGACCCAGATCATTCTGATTATGTCTTCAAGCTTGAAAAGGATTTTTATGGGTTGCATCAAGTTCTAATGAAGTGGTATGAGACACTGTCATAGTATCTTGTCCAATATGGCTACAAGAGAGGTACTATTTACTGCACACTTTTCATTAAAGGAATAGGGAATGACTTGATGCTGGTTCAAGTTTATATAGATGACCTCGTCCTTGGGTCAACTAATTCAAAGCTCTACAAAGAGTTTGAGAAGCTGATGAAGAATAGATTTGAAATGTGTGCCATGGGGGATGTCAATTTCTTTCTAGGAATTTAAGTGAAGCAGGTTAACAATGGCATCTTCATAAACTAGTCAAAGTATGTACAAGACATACTAAACACATTTTATCTAACTAAGTGCAAGGTTGCTAAGACACCCATAGCTAGAAACCACTCACAAGGACCTGATCTTGAGTGGGAGTGTGTTGATGAACATCTTTACAGGGCTATGATTGGGTCACTTATGTACCTCATAGCCAGCAGGCCTGATATCATGTTTGCTACATGTATTTGTGCAAGATATCAATCCAACCCCAAGATGTCACACCTGGTTGCTATCAAAAGGATTCTTAGATATCTTAAAGGTGCTCCCAAACTGAGCCTTTGGTATCTAAAGAATTTTGACTTCAATCTGTATGCCTATACAAATAGTGACTATGGTGACTATAATATGACTACAAATTCTACATAAGGGTGATGTCAATTTCTTGGTGGAAGGATAGTCTCATGGCAATGCAAGAAAAAAGTTTATGTGTCTGCATCAACTACTAAAGCTGAATACATTGCTGCTACAAGCTGCTGTGCTTAAGTGCTTTGGATTCAGAATCAGATTCTTGACTATGGATTCAACTTCAATGAGACTCCTATCCACATAGACAACCAAAGTGCTATCTCTATCAAAGAGAATCTAGCATAGCACTCAAAGACAAAGTACATCAACACATGTATCATTTGATAAGATATAATTTTGAAAAGGGATTAATAAAACTAGTCAAAGTTAACACAAATGAACAATAAGATGATATGTTCATAAAAGCTTTTGATGAACAAAGATTTAAGTATCTTGTATCAACTATTAGGATGATTAACTTTGAGTAGATTTTCTTAAATTAATTTCAAATATGTGTGTCTTAAGTTGTCTATATCATCACTCTTAAGAACTAAAGATATATTTTCTTTTGGAAGACATTAAGTTGACTTTAGAAGAAACTTATGTCTTCAAAACTAATAATTACTTGCTAAGAAATTTGCCTTTGAAAGAAATTCTGATATATCCTCTGAAGCTTAAATATGTTTCTAAGTACTTATATGTTTTGAAGGACAATTTTTTTCCCAAAGCAATTAAGTCTCGGAAGCTTTATTCATCCTTTGAATAAAACTTCTGAAGTTTAATTTTACAAAACCAAATATGTCTCGGAAGCAAAATAACTCTAAGTATTTTTCGTCTGAATCAATTCTTGTCAAACAAAGGAATATCTTTCGAAGCCAAGTTGACTTCAAAAGTTGTGGTTTCTTGGCGCCCTAGATACCCTTGCATATTGATGTCTCTTTCAGAGGCATCAATGGGCAAGGTTGTCATAGATACAGTCTGACTGATGTTACCATAGTCCTTAGAGGCTACTGAACACTCTTAATACTGGCAGCTGAATCTACACGAGTCACTTCCACTCTAGTTGGACTCACCTCAGTTTAATCTAGCTGATATGGGCTAGATATCAGAGCTTCCCTAGGACTCAATTGATCTGGAGAGGGTTAGGAAGATTAACATCATGGCCCTGATGAAACATGATATCCTCATCAGGTCGGGTTGAAAGGTCTAGAAAGGATAGAGAGGTTATATCTATTGACCCTTGTTGGACTCAACAAGTGCATTAATGATTAATGCATAAAAGGATGATGCTTGCCATAATCAAACATATAACAAACATAATGTGTTCTAACATCCAAACAATCATTTACTAACACATTAGCATCATTATCATTTATAACAAACACTAATATTTGTTTAAATTTCTTTTTCAGAATTGTAGATAAAAGGAATTTTTGACAAGTATCCACAGCGGATGAGAAGCAGTTCACAGCGGATGAAGGTCAACATGCAGTGGATGAAGATTTAAGTCTAAGTGTGTGCAGCAGATGAAGACATCCCATAGCAGATGAACAACAGACAACGGCTACAAGTCCACAGCGGATGTTCATCCACAGCGGATGAACATTCCATAGCTAACAACAATCAACACTGCATAGCGGATAGATAATCTTCTTCCACAGCGGATGACCAAACATCCACAGCGGATGACCAATCATCACAACGGATAGCTTGTAGACTTGGGACTATTTTTTATGTAATTTTCAATTACATAAGGGTAGTTTAGTAATTGTATATAGCTATGTGTATAGGTTATATATAGAATTCTACCCTAATCCTTTATAAGCTTTTGAACAATCAATCAAACAAGCAGTTATTACTATTTTCGAGCATTTAAACACACACAAACACACACACACACACACTGATTTCATACACTTGAATCATGGGTTTCCGCACCATGGTTCTTGTTTGTTGATTATTGAGAGATTTTGAAAAGATCCTTGGGGAAATCAACCTGTTCATGTTGAATATTCTTCTAATATGTTCATGCTCAACATGTGTTTAAGTTGATTTCATCAGGTGGTAACAGAGCTTTGGCTCAAATCATCATTGATTTTTGATCCTCTCAATCAACATCTTGAGTTCAGTGGTTCATTAGCTTCAAACATACATTTTCAAGCTGAAAATCATCAAAACCATCTTCTTCTACTCTCAACATTCATTAAATGCTACAAACATGATTTGATAATCTATTTTTGTGCATTTTGAAGAAGTGTTTGTGATTTTTAAGCTTAAACATCATTCATACACAAGTTTTCATTGTGTTCATCAATCAAACATTCTCTGAAAACCCATTAGAATACATTGGTATCCTCTGATATAACAATACACAAGTATTGTTCTATCTGTTTTCAACACTCAACAACAGTTTTTAACACAAAAATCATCTCATTACCTTAAAACCTTATCGGTTTTAAAGGGTTTCTGATAAAAATTGTTCAAGTACTGTTTCATTCAATTTTCACCAAAACATACATTGTTTTGAACAGTTTGAACCGTTCAGATTGTTCAAAATCATCATATTCTAGTGAAAAACTCACTAAAATCAGTTTATAGTTCTTCATTCAACACATCTATTGTTGAATCTGTAAGAACATTGTTGCCGCAACATAAAAAGCCCTAGAACAAACCCTAGATTTTTATTTTGCAAAAACCTTCACAATCTACGGAGATTATGTTGGTTCAACAGAAAATTCAAAGAAGGTCCAAAATCTTCTTTTCAACTTTTTCAAAAGGTTACTTTTTGATCCAAAAAGTAATCTGTTAAAAATAATTTGTGTTTTTAGGGTTTTGACTTTCTATTGACCGCATTAATTAGAAAGTTGACATTCCTTTCAAAGAATATTTGTTAATTGTCATTGGATTTGAAAGTGACATATCATTGGATTTTAATTAATTAATTAATTTTCTTTATTTGGTAAATATATTTAAAAAGGGTTTATCAACAACAAACAAATTCTAGAAACCTTAGGATTAAACAAATTTAGCACCTGACTAAAATAAAACAAACAAATTTAACTTAAAACATTAAGTTAAAAATTTTAATCATGGCTAAGAAATTAACGGAACAAACCGTGGTCTAAAACCACCTAGACTGAAGAATAAGTCTGACTTCAAGCAATGGAAAATTATGTTTAGGAACTGGATAATTTTTCAATATCCTGATTTGTGGACTTCAATAACCAAGGGTCCTTTCATTCCTTTGACTTTTGGACCAGATTATAATATACAAAAACCAGTTAGTTTAAAAAGTGTAGCTGGGGATGACCTAAAAAAGGTCAAAATAGACATGAAGGCTTATAGCATCCTTGCTATGACATTGCCTTTTGAAATTTTGACTAGTGTTGAAAATTTCAAAACAGCTCATGAATTGTGGAAAGTTCTTCACACAATGTGTGAAAGAAGTGAAGAAATACGAGAAATCAAGAAAGAGAAACTGAGAACCCAATATGAAACTTTCCATCACATCCAGGGAGAATCTATCCCATAATAGCTATATAGATACGTCAAGTTAGTAAATGAAATGATTGTATATGGACTGAAATATGAAGCTGTTGAAATCAACAAGAGGATGTTGCACACGCTGCCTGAGAGCTGGACTCAGTCAGTATCCTTGATGAAGGGAACATTGGATTTGGAAGCCCTATCCCTTGACTCTCTGGTAGCCAAGGTTGAAGCTCTGGAAATGGATTAAAAATCCAGAAATAACAAAAGCATCAGGCAAGTAGAGGATTACAAATTCAAAGAACCACAACAAACAGACAGTGTATTTCTAACAAGCACTGGAGAGAAGAAAATGAAGAATTTTTGGACTCTAGTGATACATCATTCTTCTCAGCACCTAAATCATCCAGCAACAAACATAAGTCTAAAAAGACTGGTGTGCATGCTTCACATGAAGCAATACCTCAGAGTAAACATCATCCACATACCTCTAGATCAAACAAATAGCCAAAACCTTAAACCAACAACATACATAGACTTGAAAAGCCAATAGATGCTCTTACTATAATCCTGCAAAGTGAAGAGCAAAATAGAGCTTATGCAACCTTTTCTACAAGCTTTGAAGCATTTTTAGGTGCAAGTCTAACACCATCATAGATCATTCAGCAAGATTTGGATGAACTTACACCAAATATGGTAGAAGAAATGGATCTTCAATGGTCCATGGCTATGATTGCATACAGATCTAAAAGGTTTCTGCAAAGAATTCAGGGATTGAACATGGACAAGAAAACCGGGATTGGTTTTGATAAGACAAAAGTGAGGTGCTATAGTTATCAACTCTATGGACACTTTTCAAGAGAATATCAACAGCCAAGAGTTGACAGAAACACACATCAAGCACAAACATCCAGTGGTTATCATTCTAACAGACAGGTGCCACCTCCACTCAGCATTCCAGCTGCACCAACCCCACCACAAATCACACAGTACAGTCCAAATCAACATTCAAAATCTTCTACAATGATAATCAAATAAGATGGTGAATGTGACTTGAGCCTGTATGAGGCTGAAATTCCATCTCCAGATCATGCCCTTACGGCAGATATTGAAGATAAATTATCAGACATCCCGAAAGATGTAAAGGAGCACCTCTACACACAGGCATGTATTGATGAGGTCAACAGATATAGAGAGCATGCAGACAAACTTTCGATGAAAGTTATAGAAACAAACATTTTAAATGAAAGTTTAAAATAAGAACATAAACAATATGCAACAAAAATATTATCATTACAAAATGACTTAGATAAACTGCAATCTGAGAAATTAACACTAGCAGCTCAAGTTGAGCACCTCTCTGCATCATTGACTGAATCAAAAGCATTGCATGCTGAAACTGAAGTAAAACTTCAAAGTTTCAAGTAAGCAACAAGAAGTTCGAAGAACTTCTTGCTCAACAAAGGGTATTCAAAGACCCATCAGGTTTAGGATATAACAAGGTCAGCCCACCTTACAATGATAATTATATTCCTTTACCTGACTTAATGACCAACAAACAGGATGAATCCCTTGACAGTTATGAAAAGACTGATGATTCCAAACAATCATCATCATCATCAAAATCACCATTAACATCAAAATCACCTTTCATCAAATTTTTTAAAAGTCAGTATCACCACAAATCAAATCACCTGACTTTTATCAAGGAGAGAATAATGAATTTGATGAACAAACAACAGATGATGATGAAGATGATTTATTAGATGATGTGCCAACTCAGCCAATTACTGAAACTCAAAAGGTTTCAAGTGTGGCTGATACGTCAAACAAACAAACGAAACAGATTAAAGGTTTTGATATCTGTTCTGGTGGAAGGAAAACTGTAACTTTCACTGTCTCTCCCAAACAGGTAAATAAAGGGAAAGGCAAAGTCACAATTCAGCCAAAACAATAAAAAATAACTTTTAAAATTCCCTGAAAATCAAATTTGAAGACAAAAGTTACTAACAAACAAACAAAATCAGAGTTACCATATTGTGAGTGGTGTGATCAATACACACACTCCACTGAAAAATGCAAGTATGGTAAATACTATAAGTACTGTAACATGAATAATCACAATACTGAAACATGCCATTTTCACAACTATTGTTCAATTTGTGAAAGAAATAACCACAGCACAGCAAATTGCTTTTTCAATAAAAAAAATAAAAAGCAAAACAAACAGGCTCAAGTTGAGAAATCAATTGAGAAACAAAAAAGTGTTCAAATTAAGAACAAAGGAGGAGTTCCAAGACAAACTCCTCACCAAAAAGTTGTTTTAAACATTGACAAAACATTTTATGACAACTTTAAACAACCAACAAGGAGACATAAGTATCAAAACAGACAGTCACCAAACATTAACTCTCAAAGGAGAAGGGTTCAAAGTACTTCTCCTGATAGAGATAGAAACAATCAAAGGAAAACTAGTGTACCTAGAATTCCTAAACCAACAGACAATGCCATTCTAGAAGAAATTGTGTCGTAGGGAAAGACTGAAAACCCAAGACCATCATGGCTTGGGTTGCACCAACTAACTAATTTCTTTTCTTTTGTAGGGACATCAAAGAAGGCCAGACAACATTTGGTATGTTGATAGTAGATGATCCCGACATATGACTAGCAACTGTTCCCTCCTTCAGGATTTTAAGAGCAAACATGGAGCTAATGTAGCCTTTGGATGAGACAAGACAGGTGGGAAGATAACTGGCGAAGGAACAGTAACTAATAGGTTGATTAGCTTTGAGAATGTCAACTACTGCTCCAATCTTCAGTTCAATCATCTAAGCGTATCCTAAATATGCGACAAAGGATATCCCCCCTTATTTGACTCCAACAACTGCTACATCCTCAAGACGGGGTTTCAAATTCCAGAAGACTGTATCCTTTTAAAAACTCCCCGTCATAACAATACATACATTGCTGATATGAATATTGTTTCAGCATACCCTTGAAACTTGTTTATTATCAAAAGCATTAGAAGATGTTTCCCAATTGTGGCACAGACAATTAGCACACTCTAACTTTAACAGAATGAACCAATTTGTAAAAGGTGATCTAGTAATAGGTTTACCACAAAAAGAATTCTTTTGTACAGACCACTGCACAGCATGTTTGAAAGGCAAACAACATAGAGTGTCGTATAAGTCAAAATTAGTAAACTCTAATAACACACCACTCAAATTGCTTCACATGGACCTATTTGGCCCAACAAACATCCCAAGCATAGGAAAGAAGCAATACTGTCTTGTTATAGTAGATGACTATACCAGATTCACATGGGTTTTCTTTCTACTACAGAAGTCAGAAACAGCAGACATAATGAAATCTTTTATCACTAAGATTGAGAATCAATTAGATCTTAAAGTTAAATCTTTAAGAAGTGATAATGGTACTGAATTTAAGAATGACTACATTTCTTCTTTTTGTGCAGAAAAAGGAATTAGTCATCAATTCAGCGTAGCAAGAACTCCTCAGCAAAATGGAGTAGCTGAACGGAGAGAGAGAACATTGATAGAAGCAGCCAGATCTATGCTAACTGACTCTCTATTGCCCATATCCTTTTGGGCTGAAGCAATCAACACAGCTTGCTCCATACAAAATAGAACATTAATCATCAAAGAACATTCCAAAATGCCTTATGAATTAATGTTTAAAAGAAAACCATTCATACGATTTCTTAAGGCATTTGGATGTTCTGTATCAATATTAAACACCAGAGAACAATTATCCAAATTTGCTCCAAAAGTAGATGATGGATTGTTTGTTGGATACTTTTGAAGCTCAAAAGTTTATAGAGTATACAATCCAAGGCTAAATATAGTGGAAGAAACAACAGATGTTGTTTTTAATGAACATTCTTTCACTAAGAAAGTCATTGGATTAAGCTGGCTGTTTGATATTAATGCTTTAACAAAATCATTTGACACATCTTATTTTGATGTTTCAGATACCAAGGATAACCATGAGTATCCAATGGTTCCACCAACAACCATTGATGTTCCGTTGACTGCTGATCCTCTAAGGAGAACTAACAACACTCCTTCAAGTACAACAGTTTCAACTCCTCCAGAACAAACAAGCACATCAAAAGGAACATTATCAAACATGCCATCATCTTCATCTCCTATGACCACCCAACCACAACCACACAACCAAACAAAACCACAACAACCAACCAATGCTAAAGAAGATGATGATTACCACTCATTACCAGGCACACATCATGAAGATGAAATCTTAGATTTATTTCATGATTCACCTCAAACATTCAATGTGATCCCTCAGCCAGATAAACAAACAATTCCTGATACTCTTGCTCAACCATCACCCCCTTCCCAAACAATCACCAATCTTGATCCAAAAATTCCTGTTGATCAGATTACAACAACAAGAGTTCACAAAGACCATCCCATAGAAAATATCATAGATGACCTCAATACCAGATTAACTTGAAGTCAATCTGATATAGCAAACATGTGTCTGTACTCCTGCTTCATATCCCTAAATGTACCCAAAACATCACTGAAGCACTCAAAGACAACAGTTGGATAGAAGCCATGCAAGAGGAAGTATAACAATTTATGAAGCAATAAGTATGGAAGCTGGTTGATCTACCTGAAGGTCAATATGCAATTGGCATAAGATGGCTCTTCTGAAACAAACCAGATGATAGAGGGATTGTCATAAGAAACAAAGCAAGGCTAATAGCCCAGGGTTATACTCAAGAGGAAGGCATTGACTATGATGATGTCTTTGCTCCTGTAGCAAGACTGAAGCTATCAGAGTATTCCTTGCTTATGGCTCATCCAAGAGTTTCACTGTCTACCAAATGTATGTCAAATATGCATTCCTCTATGGTAAGATAGATGAAGAGGTATATGTTGCTCAACCACCAGGGTTTGAAGATTCAAAATACCATCACCGAGTCTACAAGTTAGATAAAACTCTGTATGGTCTTCATCAAGCACCCAGGAAGTGGTATGAAATGTTATCAAAGTTTATACTACAGAATGGATACACCCGTGGGAAAATCGACCAAACGTTATTCTTAAAAAGAAAAGAACAAGACTTGTTAGTAGTGCAAGTCAACGTGGATGACAAAATCTTTGGATCCACAAACACACATCTTTGCAAAGAGTTTGAAACTCTTACGCAATCAAAATTCTAAATGAGCTCAATGGGAGAACTTACATTCTTCCTTGGTCTTCAAGTTCAACAAGCTGCTGAAGAAATTTTCATCAATCAAAGCAAATATGTGAATCAGATATTGAAGAAATACAACATGTCTGATTGCACATCCAGCAAAACACCATTTGCAACTAGATTAAAGTTTGGACCCGATCTAGAAGAAAAATCAGTGGACCAGAAACTTTATAGATCCATGATAGGTTCCCTGATGTACCTAACAGCA
This sequence comes from Flaveria sonorensis, assembly GCA_025506505.1. Lineage (NCBI taxonomy): Eukaryota > Viridiplantae > Streptophyta > Magnoliopsida > Asterales > Asteraceae > Flaveria > Flaveria sonorensis. The sequence continues at coordinate 25,887,009 of CM046435.1, read as the reverse complement.
AGCAGACCAGACATCATGTATGCAATCTGCATGTGTGCAAGATATCAAGCAGATCCTAAAGAATCACACAACAATACAGTAAAGAGAATCTTTAGATACTTGAAAGGCAAACCAACTCTTGGTTTGTGGTATACCAAAGATGGAGATTTCTCTTTATATGCATACATATACAGTCATTATGGTGGATGCAATCAAAATAGAAAATCCACTATCGGAGGTTATCTGTTTCTTGGATCAAGATTGATCTCTTAGCAGTGCAAGAAACAAACAAATGTCTTTGTGTCAACAGCTAAAGCAGAATACATAGCTGCTTCTACATGCTGTTCTCAAGTGCTTTGGATTCAAAACCAAATGCTTGACTATGGCTTTAATTTTCTTCAAACACCCATACACATTGACAATTCTGTTATCATGTTTATCACTGACAATCTTGTTCAACATTCAAAAACAAAACACATAGAGATCAGATATCACTTTATGAGAGATTGCTCAGAAATGGGTCTGATCAAGTTAATCAAAGTCCATACAGACAATCAATTGGCTGATCTATTTACTAAATGTAACACCCTGAAAAAAAATTTATTAAGGAAAAGAATAAAGACAAAAAGGAGAAGTTGCATAGGTGGAAGGGCTAAAGTGTACAAAGGATAAAAAATTATTATTTTATGTTTAAAAGAAGCATGGCCGCCCACTATCACCTTTCTACCCACTCTCTCTCGGCAGCAAAAAGGGAAAAGAAGAAAAGAGAAGTGTTTGACCAAAGAAGAAGAAGAAGACATGCTTGAAGGTGAGTTTTTCGTGTGTTTTTGCTCGGTTTCAGCTGGATTTTCAGCTTCTGGACCGGATTTTATGTGTTTCTATATGTTTATTTGCTTCTTTACGTGTGTATAGGTGTTTGAACTCCTTGTATTCTCGATTTTGGTGGAGTATTACTCAAAGGCTGCAATAGGTGAGTTCTAGATCCCCGATTTTTATGTTTTATACTTGTTTTGGGGATGAAAATGCAGGTAACTAAGTTTTTATTCTTTTCAACATGTTTAACCGTATGTTTATACTCTGTTTATACGAGTGAATGTATGTTTGTGTATGATTTGTTGTGTTTCATGTTTATATGCTTGTTTTAGGTGCTTGGTATGTTAGATTTGGGTTAAGAACATGTTAAAATGATGATTGGGTCTGAAAAATAGTGTAAGTTCGAATTTATCACTGCCCATGCGCCCAACATAGTGCCCATGCGCCTGGAATTTTGTCCATGCGTTAAGGTACCTAATTATGCGCCTAACATAGTGCCCATGCGCCTGGAAACTTGTTCGTGCGCCTAGAAATTTTGCCCATAAGCCTAAGTGTTGCCCATAAGCCCAAACAGTACCTCATGCGCCCACTGCACATATGCCTAAGTGCTCATGCGCCTAAGTGTGGTTCATGCGCCCAAGCAGTGCTCATGCGCCCACTGCTCATGCGCCTAAGTGAGGCTCATGCGCCCAAGCAGTGTTCATATGCCTAAGTCTTTCCCATGCGCCCAAGTGTCGTGCGCCTACATAGTGCTCATGCGCCTAATGCCTTAGAAAATTTTCTGAAATTTGGGAAATTGAAATTTTAAGGACTAGCCCTGGAATGTTTTGGTGGTTATGTTTGTTGGTGCTCTATATGTTTGTGGCCTTTTTTTATTTTCCATATGATGTATTATTACGTGACACTACCTGATGTGTTTATGCTCGTATATGTAAAGTATTATCATAAAAGAACGAAAGATTAATGATAATGAAAAGTGGAACATAACAAATGAATGAAAGTCTTGCAAGCAAATGAAAGGAGGTTCACAGCCATTGGGTTGTCAGCATAAATGTGTGCGGTTTAGCTAACCCGAAGGATGCACACAGGGTCAATCCTGGAGATTGACGGGACCCTTGTTGCTTGCCCCAGGTACTGGAGTCAGCTTCGTGTACAATGTTCGGGGTCTATTTATAGGCCCTAGGCCCAGTACCAGCTTCGTGCACAATGTTCGGGGTATTGCACATTCGTTGGGAAGAAAGTGAAAGATAATGATGACAGTATGAATTGAATGAGAAGAATGATGAAAGATAATAATGAATATTATCTTGCTGTATGTATGATGCGTGAACACGTATGGAAGTAGTGGATTTTATGAAAAGGAAGTATTTTAAGAAAATGATATTTTTATATATTAACAAGGGACTTTGATTTGAAAACTAGAACTCACTCAACAACGCTGACTTTTATGCATTTTTAGTTGGCAGGTAACTTGTTGCTAGGGATGGCACGCGGGTGAGTCTACTTGGCGGGCAAAGACTGGCATCCATTCGTGCATGATGATATTGTTGTTTTGTAATACAACTGAATGATTCTTTTTGTAACTGTTAAAATATAATGTTGTATTATTTAGCAACATCAAATATTAATGCATGAATGGTTTTTGATAACTTAATCCACTACGATGTTTTTATGAAATGTATTTATTTTATATGAAAAATGCTGTGATTGTCCCACTGTGAGGTCTCCGGGAACGGGGGTCTTACAAGTTGGTATCAGAGCCAAAGTTTAAGAGAAATGGGTAAATATTTTCAAAACCTAAAGTTAAACTGAGAATGGGACCGAATGAAGGGATGCCAGCCCAAGTAGCTACGTGCCATCAGGTAATTCGTTTTCTTAATGGTTAACCGGTATTATATGCGTGTGCTATCTGATTTATGTGCTCTTAGTAGATTTGGATACTGATGTAGTTAGGATAGGCAATTCTTGGGGGATGAAGAGTAAAGTAAGTGCTAATCACAACTGGCCACTATAATTAGGGACTTACTATACTTAACATAGTCCGAGCTGTTACTCTGAATGACCGTGTTGGTGTTTGAATCTTATAGTGTATAGAGGATGGCGGGTGGTAGATCTTTGAAGGCTTCTTGAGGAGGTGTGTAGGGTGGTAGTGGTGCTAGGCCACGTGTCACCAGGAACAAGGCAAAGGCCGCTAAGACGGCTCCTGCGGAGCCTGAGCTTCATCAACAAGAAGGCGGTGATGAGAGTGCTAATTTAAGAGCCTCTGTGAAAGAGATAGTTATGAAGGAGGTTCATCAGGTCATGCAGACGATCCTGCCATATGTGGTGACCGAGGTTATTCGTTCCATGAGGGAGGATGAAAAGAATGAGAAGGAGGAGTGGAGGAGGACCATTGGGAGAGGTTCAGGTGAAGGGTAGAAACCAGAGACTGAGATGGTTGTCTCTACTGATGATGAGGAGGAGGAAGCTATGCAGGAGACCTCCAAAGGGTGTAGTTACGGGGCATTCTAGAGATGCAAGGCCCCAACTTTTGATGGAAATGGTAATGTTGCTGCTGCTCACCGATGGGTGAGGGAGATAGAGGCCATGCTCAATATCAGTGAGTGCCGAGAGGACCAAAAGGTGAAATTTTCTACCCACTCATTTATGGACTCAGCCTTATCCTGGTGGGACAATATTGCCCAGGCCAAGGGCCGCAGGGCCGTTGGAAGGATGATGTGGAGTGAACTGAAAAAGATGTTGATCGAGGAGTTTTGTCCTCACAGGGAGCTCGACAAGATTGAGAGAGAGTTCCTACAGCTGGAGGTGGGAACTATGACATAACAGCAATACATGACTAAGTTTAACGAGATGGTGAGGTTGGTGCCAGTCCAGGTGATGCCGGTGTCGAGAAAGAATAAGAGGTACATATAAGATTTGCCGGCAGATATCCGCAGGCACATGATGGCCGCTCGGCCGAGTACGTTTAGGTTGGTGGTTGATCTGGCAGGGAGGTTATATGATGAGAGAGAAGAAGTGGCAGTGGTGGAGGTGAGAAAGAAGACTGGTGGTGATAGAAACTAGGACAGGAAACGATTTGGTCGTGGTGGTTTCACCCCAAACAACAAGAAGGCAAGGGTGGATGATCAAAGGGTAGTGTCGGCAGGTACGGGGATGAAGCAGTGTGGTAAGTGCGGGAAGGAGCATATGGGAGAATGCAAGTGGGGACTGAACGTTTGCTTCAAATGTGGGAATCCTAGTCATGTGGCAAGGGATTGTAAGGTGATAAGGTGCTACAACTACGGTGAAAAAGGTCATATGAGCAGGGATTGCAAGAAGCCGAGGGCTGAAAGTTATGGGGCAAAGAGAGGGACCGAGAATGATGGGAAAAGAGCAAAAGCCAGAGCGTTCACGATGACCCGGGAGGAGGCTATGGAGGATCCCGATGTCGTATCAGGTACGTTCCTAGTAAACCAAACTTGTGTCTATGTGTTATTTGATTCTGGTGCTAGTAAGAGCTGTATTTCTGCTGCTTTCTGTGCTAAGTTGTCTGCTAGAAGTAGAAGTATTGATGAGCCCTTCGATGTAGAAACTGCCATTGGTAAGTCTACCAGGATTTCCGACTTGATAGAGGATTGCGACATAGAACTGGAAGGCCATAGGTTATCTGCTAAACTATTTGTAGTTCTAGGGATGGATTGATTAGCAGCCTATAAGGCAAATATTGTGTGTCGCAAGTTTATGATCCAACTGACAGCGCCTGATGGGAGTTCGGTAACGGTCTACAGTGACCGAGTTACTACAATTCCAAAGGTGATTTCGATGGTGGTGGCAGAGAAGTGCATGAAACATGGATGTAGTGCCTACTTTGATAACGTGAAGGATATGGATGCGTCAGTACAACAATTGGCTGACGTACCAGTTGTATGCGACTTTCCAGTCGTGTTCCCAGAAGATTTACCAGGTGTGCCACCAGACCGCGAGATTGAGTTCCAAATCGATTTGATACGAGGTGCTCAATCTGTTGCCAAAGCACCGCATCGATTGGCTCCGTTGAAAATGAAGGAACTGATGGTTCAGTTACAAGAGTTGATGGACAAGGGTTTCATCCGACTGAGTATCTCTCCCTGGGATCCTCCGGTCTTATTTGTAAAGAAGAAGGACAGTAGTATGATGATGTGCATTGACTACCGTGAGTTGAACAAGTTGACGGTGAAGAACCGATATCCGCTACCGAGAATTGATGACTTGTTTGATCAGCTCCAAGGTGCCAGTTGGTTCTCAAGGATAGACCTCTGATCTGGCTACCATCAATTGAAGGTGAAGGAGCAAGATATCCCTAAAATAGCTTTTCGTATGCGTTACGGACACTACAAGTTTCTCGTTATGTCCTTTGGTCTAACTAACACGCCAGCTGCCTTTATAGATTTGATGAACAGGGTGTGTTGACCGATATTGGATAAATCAGTGATTATGTTTATAGATGATATTCTCATTTATTCGAAGAGCGAAAAAGAACATGTCGGTCACATTCGTGATTTATTGGAGACACTCAGAAGAGAGAATTTGTACTCTAAGTTCTCCAAGTGTGCTTTCTGGTTGCGTGAAGTTCAGTTTTTGGGTCATGTAGTAAATTCCGAAGGGATCATGGTAGACCTGACAAAGGTTGAGGCGGTGTTGTAATGGAGGTCTCCAAAGACGCCATTCGAGATCTTCAGTTTCTTGGGTTTGGCGGGCTACTACAGGAGGTTCATCCAAGATTTTTCCAAGATAGCCTCACCATTGACCAAGTTGACCGCAAGGACGTGAAGTTTGTATGGGGTCTGGAACAGCAAAATGCTTTTGAGGAGTTAAAGACAAGATTGACTCAAGCTCCTGTCTTGACATTGCTCTAAGGGATTGAAGACTTAGTGGTCTATTCAGATGCTTCTTATTTGAGATTGGGTTGCGTGCTAACGCAGAGGAGAAGAGTAATAGCCTATGCGTCCCGACAGTTGAAAATACACGAGGCTAATTACCCAACTCATGACTTGGAGCTAGCGGCTGTGGTCTTTGCGTTGAAGATTTAGAGGCACTATTTGTATGGGACGAAGTGCACTATCTTCACTAACCATAAAAGCTTGAAATATTTCTTTGAGCAGAAGGACTTCAATATGAGACAAAATAGGTGGCTGGAATTGATCAAGGACTATGATTGTGAGATCCATTATCATCTGTGGAAGGCCAACGTAGTGGCGGATGCCCTTAGTCAAAAGGAGAGACTCGAACCAATCCGGGTGAAAGCTTACCAGTTGGTGATGACCTCTGATATGATGACATAGGTCAAGGGGTTCCAAGATGAGGTGTTAAAAGAAGATCGCCTTAACTCTGAAAGGATGAGAGGTCTAGTCACGGAGTTGGGTGAGAATACTCTCGGAGTTAGAACCCGCTTTGGGCGGATGTGGATCCCTCGTTATGGAGACCTACAGGGGTGAATTATGGATGAAGCTCGTAAGACTAGATACTCCATTCATCCTGGTGCTACAAAGATGTATCAAGATATGAAGAAAGATTACTAGTGGCTAGGTATGAAGCGTGATGTAGCGTAGTATATGAGTAAGTGCCTTGTTTGCAAGTGAAGGCAGAGCATCAAAAGCTATACAGGAAGATCCAACCTTTGGATATACCCGAATGGAAATGGGAGCACATCACCATGGACTTCATCATGAAGTTACCACGTACGATAAGGGGGTACGATGCCATATGGGTGATAGTTGATAGTTCGACGAAGAGTGCTCACTTTCTACCGATCCGTGAGACATATTCATCTGAAAGATTGGCAGATCTGTTCATCAAGGAGATTGTGACCCGTCATGGTGTACCGGTGTCTATTGTGTCTGACCGTGACACTCGGTTTACATCTAAGTTTTGGAAGAGATTCCATGATGCAATGGGTGCAAGGTTGCATATCAGTACGGCTTACCATCCTTAGACAGATGGTCAGTCGGAGAGGACTATACAAACGATTGAGGATATGCTCTGAGCCTGCGTCATTGGTTTTGGAGGAAGCTGGGATGAACACTTACCATTAGCTGAATTCTCATACAACAATAGTTATCATGCCAGCATTGGTATGCCACCATATGAGATGCTATATGGTAGAAGGTGTAGGACGCCCATATGTTGGGGTGACATTGGACAAAAGGAGTTAGGAGGCGTTGAAGTAATCGAGTCAATGACTGAAAAGCTGGAAAGGATCAAGGCCTTTATGAAGGCGGCAAAAGATAGACAAAAGTCATATGCTGACAAGAGGCGTAGACCGATTGAATTCAAGGTGGGTGATAAAGTGATGCTGAAGGTTTCACCTTGGAAGGGGATCATTCAGTTCCGAAAGCGGAGTAAGCTGAGCCCGAGGTATATAGGACCTTTCCGAATCATTGCTCGAGTAGGAGAGGTGGCCTATAAGTTGGACCTACCCAATGAGTTAAGTGGGATTCATCCAACATTCCATGTATCTCATCTCATAAAGTGCTTAGCCGACGAAGATATGATTGTACCATTGGAGGACATTGAAGTGGATGAACGGCTCAATTATGTAGAGCAACCAGTGGCAATCATTGACCGAATGCAGAAGAGATTACGAAACAAAGTGGTTCCACTAGTGCGAGTACAGTGGAGGCACAGGAAGGAATCTGAGTCTACATGGGAGACTGAGGAGGAGATGAGACAACATTACCCACAACTATTTGAAGAGTGATAGGTTTTGGGGACGAAACCTCTATAAGGGGGTGGACTTGTAACACCAGAAAAAAAATTTATTAAGGAAAAGAATAAAGACAAAAGGAGAAATTGCATAAGTGGAGGGGCTAAAGTGTACAAAGGACAAAATATTATTATTTTATGTTTAAAAGAAGCATGGCCGCCCACTATCACCTTTCTACCCACTCTCTCTTGGCTGCAAAAAGGGAAAAGAAGAAAAGAGAAGTGTTCAACTAAAGAAGAAGAAGAAGACCTGCTTGAAGGTGAGTTTTTTGTGTGTTTTTGCTCGGTTTCAGCTGGATTTTCAACTTCTGGACCGGATTTTATGTGTTTCTATATGTTTAGTTGCTTCTTTACGTGCGTATAGGTGTTTGAACTCCTTGTGCTCTCGAGTTTTGTGGAGTATTGCTCGAAAGGTGCAATAGGTGAGTTCTAGATACCCGGTTTTTATGTTTTATACTTGTTTTGGGGCTGAAAATGCAAGTAACTAACTTATTATTCTTTTTAGCATGTTTAACCGTATGTTTATACTCTATTTATACGGGTGAATGTATGTTTGTGTATGATTTGTTGTGTTTCGTGTTGATATGCTTGTTTTAGGTGCTTGGTATGTTAGATTTGGGTTAAGAACATGTTAAAACTATGATTGGGTCTGAAAAATACTGTAAGTTCAAATTTATCACTGCCCATGCGCCCAACATAGTCCCCATGGACCTGGAATCTTGTCCATGCGCCTAAGTACCTGGTTATGCACCTAACATAGTGCCCATGCTCCTGGAAAGTTGTTCATGCGCCTAGAAATTTTGCCCATAAGCCTAAGTGCTGCCCATGCGCCCAAACAGTACCTCATGTGCCCACTGCTCATATGCCTAAGTGCTCATGCGCCTAAGTGAGGTTCATGCACCCAAGTAGTGCTCATGCACCCACTGCTCATGCGCCTAAGTGAGGCTCATGCGCCCAAGCAGTGTTCATGTGCTTAAGTTTCCTCATGCGCCTAAGTCTTTCCCATGCGCCCAAGTGTCATGCGCCTACATAGTGCTCATGTACCTAATGCCTTAGAAAATTTTCGAAAATTTTAGGAAATAGAAATTTTAAGGACTAGCCCTGGAATATTTTGGTGGTTATGTTTGTTGGTGCTTTGTATGTTTGTGGCCTCTTTTTCTATTCCATATTATGTATTATTACGTGACTTTACGTGGTGTTTTTATGCTTGTATATGAAAAGTATTATCATAAAAGAAGCGAAAGATTAATGATAATGAAAAGTGGAACATAACGAATGAATGAAAGTCTTGAAAGCAAATGAAAGGAGGTTCACAGCCATTGGGTTGTCAGCTCAACTGTGTGCGGTTTAGCTAACCCGAAGGATGCACACAGGGTCAATCCTAGAGATTGACGGGACCCTTATTGCTTGCCCCAGGTACTGGAGTCAGCTTCGTGCATAATGTTCGGGGTCTATTTATAGGCCCTTGGCCCAGTACCAGCTTCGTGCACAATGTTTGGGGTATTGCACATTGGTTCGGAAGAAAGTGAAAGATAATGATGAAAGTATGAAATGAATTAGAAGAATGATTTATTATCTTTCTGTATGTATGATGCGTGAACACGTATGAAAGTAATGGATTTTATGAAAAGGAAGTATTTTAAGAAAATGATATTTTTATATATTAACAAGGGACTTTAATTTTAAAACTAGAACTCACTCAGCAACGCTAACTTTTAGGCATTTTCAGTTGGCAGGTAACTTGTTGCTGGGGATGGCACGTAGGTGAGTCTACTTGGCGGGCAAAAACTGGCATCCATTCGTGCATGATGATATTGTTGTTTTGTAATACAACTGAAGGATTTTTTTTGTAGCTGTTAAGATACAATGATGTATTATTTAGCAACATCAAATATTAATGCGTGAATGGTTTTTGATAACTTGTTCCTCTACGATGGTTTTATGAAATGTATTTATTTTATATGAAAAATGATGTGATTATCCAACTGTGAGGTCTCCGGGAACGGGGGTCTTACACTAAACCATTTGAGTCAACAAGATTTGAATTTTCGTTTCAGTCACTTGGTATGATCAACTTTGAATCAAACAAGTAATGTTTTTCAAAACATTAAAATCAAACAAGCTTGATTTTGTCAAACTCCAAGTTTAACATCAAACATGTATCTTTCAAAATCAAGATATCAAACAAACACATCACTTTTTAAATATGTTGAATCACACATACCATTCTTGAGAAATGATAGTACACTAGCATATTCTTCACTTGAGTTATTTTCCACTAATAAAGACTGATTGTACTTTTTTTGATATATGGATAGGCTCAGCATGGGACACCTAACATCACATACAACAGTGAAGAACTAAATTCTCATGATTGTGTGGTCAAACAACACATCTTGGTCTATGGTGAGTACTAATCTATCCAATATAGGTTGCTTGTAAAGTAACTACAATACACCAAGTGAAACAGTTTATAAATTGCTCAATCATACAAGTGTCTCCTCTGTTATGATAATCATAGACCTGGAGTACATCTAGGCATTCTTTTTTGTGCTAAGCACATACCTGAATGACCTAAATCATGATCCAAAAAGATTCCCAAAGAGGAACACATCCATCATGGATGAACATTCAATAAGTCTTAAAGACTACATTCCTTGTGAATGAATCAGAAGAATCCCAAAGAGGATCACCTTCCAAAGTGAAGTGAAAAAGAATCCCAATGAGGATCAAACATCATGGATCAAATTGGGCATTTATACTCCTAAGTAGCTAGGTTTTAAGTATTGAAAGTGCTTTCTAGCATATCTTGAGGAGGTTTGTACCAAACATACTATCAGATGTGGGGTACATACAACTCATATCAATCACTCAAAACATGATAATCACTCACTGTTTCAATCAATCATTAATACCATGCATGAGTTTAAGTGGATCCAATATCTGCAATCAACATTGTATTAGTCTATGTTTATTCTCAAAAAACATTCAAACCATTCAGTGAGAATTTTAGACTAGTATGATCTCATGGTATGTGACACTGATTCTTGATTTCACCAGGCAACACATTCATTTGTTAGTAAGATTCAATGTGATCTTACTAAGTGTTTACCAAACAAGCAATAAATTTGGACTTTGATAATTTCCACTCAAACACATATAAATTTTTGCCATTTTTATAAAATATTTTTCTAACTATGCAAAAATTTAGGGGAAATTAAAACGGAAAATATCAAAGGCAGCAAAATTATACATATTCATACATTTTAAAATTTGAAATTTTCAAAATTTTGAGTGTTAAACAAAGCCAAGTCAAGCCAACACCCAAACACAGTAGTTTGACACACATATATATGTATAATATTACAAAATATTGCTTGTGAGTAATATCTTAACATCCATATATTGATCATGTTAAAATCTTAGCATTTTACATACATTTTAAATCAAAGATTTAAACAAACATTTTGATTTAAACAAGTTTCATCAACAAATGTTCTTTTGGAAGAAAATTTTATCAAACATATGCTTCGGAGGACATTAGTTCAAAACAAACAAAAATCTGAAATTTTTAAAAATTGTTGTCACAGCGGACACACAAACATACATCCGATGTAGCTACAGTAACCATCATAACATGCAAGATACACCAAGTGTATATTACGGACAAAACAAACAAACATCCGATATGTACTTGAAAACATACAAGTGTTCATAGCGCATGATGTTGACAAGACATCCGCTGTGAATACAGTGCCATTCCATAGCGCATGACTAACATAAGTCATCCGTTGTATAAACTGTACAAGTGTATACAGTGTATGCACACAAGTAATCATACACTGTAAACATTAACACATCATTTTCAAGTGTCCATAGCGCATGAACAAATGTTCATCCGCTATGTATAATCAAACAAATTTTCAAAGTGTCCACAGCGCATGAACAAATGTTCATCCTCAGTGAACAATCAAAAATCATTCAAGGGTCCACAGTGCATGAACAAATGTTCATCCGCTATGAACAAACAAACCATTTCAATAACGTACAATCTTTCATATCAAACTCACACACACATTTTCCTAACAAACAAATCATTAACAAGCACCAACACACACATTACTAACAAACAAAACAATAACAAGCAAACATAAAAGAGTTGGCAACATCATCCTTAGGAATAAGTGCATTAATGATTAATGCATAAAAGGATGATGCTTGCCATAATCAAACATATAACATACATAATGTGTTCTAACATCCAAACAATCATTTACTAACACATTAGCATCATTATCATTCATAACAAACACTAATATTTGTTTAAATTTCTTTTTCAGAATTGTAGATAAAAGGAATTTTTGACAAGTATCCACATCGGATGAGAAGCAGTTCATAGCAGATGATGGTCAACATGCAGCAGATGAAGATTTAAGTTTACGTGTGTGCAGCGGATAAAGACATCCCACAGAAGATGAATAACAGACAGCGGATACAAGTCCACAGCGGATGAACATTCCATAGCTGACAACAATCAACACTGCACAGTGGATAAACAATCTTCTTCCACAGCGGATGACCAAACATCCACAGTGGATGACCAATCATCACAGCGGATAGCTTGCAGACTTAGGATTATTTTTTATGTAATTTTTATTTACATAAGGGTAGTTTAGTAATTGTATATAGCTATGTGTATAGGCTATAAATAGCATTCTACCCTAATCCTTTGTAAGCTTTTGAACAATCAATCAAACATGCAGTTATTATTATTTTCGAGCATTTAAACACACACAAACATACACACACACACACACAATGATTTCATACACTTGAATCATGAATTTTTGCACCATGGTTCTTGTTTGTTGATTATTGAGATATTTTGAAAAGATCCTTTGGGGAATCAACCTATTCATGTTGAATATTGTTCTAATATGTTCATGCTCAACATGTGTTTAAGTTGATTTCATCAACCCAGGATCTTGGTTAGCACCTAATGGCTTGGCTGTAATAGCAGTTGAGCCAATGATGTGGCTATCCCTTTTTGGTTGCTCAGGAGAGTGCTGAGACTCACCCTGAGGACTTATGGGTTAGGTAATGGGTTCATTAGGTTGAGACTTAGCAGACTCAACATTGATATTGAGGTCAATTGTGGAGGATGGTCAGACCTCTGACTGAGTGGGAGCCCTGGATTCCACTCTAGCCTTTTTGGTTTAAACAGAGGGGACTTGAGCAATTAGAGTAGATTGATCAAGGGTTCGTTTGGGGCATCCTTGGTATGTGATTTTGATTGGGTGAGAAGATATGGATGGCAGTGTAGTGGTGGTGTCTTGTGGTGGTTCACCACCTGTTGGGCTTGCAGGGATGTCACCATGAGCCATTGGCTCAAGCATACCTGGAAGGGGATCGGTGAATCTTCCAGTAAAGTTGGTGGACACCTTCTTCAAAGTCTTGAAGATGCCAGGCTTCACAGTAAAACATGAGCAAATTGAAGTTTATCCTGATCCAACTCACAAGTGATAATGTGTTGAATGAACCAAGGATACATATAAAATGGATCCGTGGTGAGATTGCTACTCAAATTAGTTAGCACAAACCTTGAGTAGTTGAATCTAAGGCCTTTTACCAACCCATGGTCTAGGCAGCCCAGATCATAGGGAATTTGATCCCATCCCCTTGATTTCTTGGATAGGCTATGCAGGACAATATGAAGCAGGAACTTCTAGTTATAGGAGAAGTTGAACTTGTAGACTGTAGATCTACTCACATCTCCTCTATATCCTATTTGAGTATAGGTTTCCTCCAAATCAGATTTTGGGAATTCTGTAGAGGTGCATTCATCGGAGTTCCAGATGCTCCCTGATGGTTGTTTCACTGATCATGATCTCCTGTCCGCATATCCTTGATCTAATGACCCTTTCATCATTGATCATTTCACTTTGACCATTGGCCTAGAATTCAGCCATGTGGTTTGAGTAGATGGTGGGGTTAACAGTAAGGGCAGTAAAGTATGTTCATTAAGAAAGAAATTGGACAATAGAGGCAAAATCGGCATCCCTTGAAGATTCAAGGATGGCAACTTGGTTGTGTTGGGGATTCAAGGCCATTGTTCAGATTGAAACTGTTTGATTGAAGCAAGAAAATAGTAAAAGCAGGATGAAGAAGATGAATAGTGAAATCTTAGGGTTTCGATGAATGGTAAAGAAAAGTAAGAAAGAGAAACAACCGGTAATTTTATATGGTGAAACAAATCCACTGGATAAGGTGAACCGATAGATGAAAAGATGGTTTGAGATCCAAATGGATGTAGGAGGCAAATGATATGATGAAAGAGATTTAAAATTGCAACTAATTACTGTTTTTCTAACAATATCCCTATAGTAAAATCATGTGGGGCCCAAAGATTTCCGTTGCACAGTAAAATTTCTTCCAAGAGTTAAAATTCTTTCTAAGACAAACAAGTTTGTTTCTAAAGATTTTCTTCTGAAGGCATTTTATTTCGAAGGAAAACATTGTTTTACAACCACATTTGCTTCCGATAACAATAAATGCTTCCAAGAATTAAAGTTAATAATCTTCGGAAAGCATTTTGACTGATAGTTAAAATATCTTATGAAGCCAAAAACTCTTCGGAAGAAAATATTCTTGAATGAATCTTACTCTTCGGAAGAGTTATGTAAAAATCTTCTGACGGTAAAATTCTCTTCGAAAGATTTCTTACTTAGAAAAATATTTACAATGTTGAAAAACTTTCTGGAAACGGGGCTTAGATTATATTTAGACAACAAAGACAAGACATATTTTAAAAGGTTTTCAAAAGAGAAAGACTTAGTCAATGTTAATCATCCTAATAACTGTGATTAAATATATAAATCTTTGTTCATCAAAGGCTTTTGTAAACAATTCAGCATATTGTTCATTTGAATTGACTTTAACTAGCTTGATTAGATTTTTCTCATGAATAACTCGAATGAAATGATACCTGATGTCCATGTGTTTTGTCTTGGAGTGCTTGACTGGAGTTTCTATGATAGAAATAGCACTCTTGTTTTCTATGTGGATAGGAGTCTCTATGAAGTTGAAACCATAATCCAGCATCTGATTATGAATCCAAAGTAGTTGAGCACAGCAACTTGCAGCAGCAATATACTCAGCATCAGCAGTTGATATGGATACACATGATTGCTTCTTACATTGCCAAAAGATAATCCTTCCACCAAGAAATTGACATCCTCCTGATGTTGATTTCTTGTTGTTATTGCAGCCATCATAATCACTATCAGTGTAACCATAAAGGCTAAAATCCCTATTCTTAGGATACCAAAGACCTAATTTAGGAGCTCCTTTGAGGTATATAAGAATTCTTTTGGCAGCAATTAGGTGAGACACATTTGGAGAAGCCTGATATCTTGCACAGATGCATGTTGAAAACATGATATCAGGTCTACTTGTAGTGATATACATCAAAGATCCAATAATTGCCCTATACTAATGCTGATCAGTATCCTCCCCTTCGGAATCAGGACTAAGATTGTGATTTCTGGGTATAGATGTCATTGCTGGCTTACAATCTGTCATCTTAAATCTCTCTAAGATATCTTTGACATACTTAGATTGATTCATGAAGAACGCTTCTTCCACCTGCTTCACCTGAATTCCTAGGAAGAAATCCATCTTTCCCATAGAACTCATTTCAAACTTCTTCCTTATGATGCTTTCAAAGTCTTTTCATATTTGGTCGTTTGAGGAACCAAATATAATGTCATCAATGTAGACTTGTACAAGCAACATATCCTAACCAGACTTCCTTATGAATAAGTTTTTGTCTATTTTGCCCCTGTATGGCCATTTTTGAGAAGGAATTGAGACAGTTTTGCATACCACAGCCTAGGTGCCAGATGTAACCTATAGAGAGCTTTATCAAGTTACACACATAGTTAGGATTCTATGGGTCTTTAAATCCAGGTGGCTGGCACACATAGACTTCTCTGTCAATATCCCCATACAAAAATGCACATTTCACATCAAGTTGATAGACTGTGAAGTTCTTGGAGGCCGCAAAAGCAAGAAAGATTCGCACAACGTCAAGTCTTGCAATAGGCGCAAATACATCTGTGTAATCTATGCCTTCCTCCTATGTGTATCCTTGAACAACAAGTCTAGCTTTATTCCTGATGATTAAACCTCTATCATCTCTTTTATTTCTATACACCCACTTAGTGCTAATAGGAACCTGACCAGGTAGCAATGGACATAAGTTCGATACCTTTTGCCTCTTGAATTAAAGCAACTCTTCTTGCATTGCTTCTATCCAATTGTTGTCTTTAAGGGTTTCTTCCACCTTCTTTGGTTCCATTTAAGAGAGAATGCATGAGTACAAGCAGACATTCCCATTTGAGACGTCCCTAATGATATTCTTAGCTGGATGAGTGTTATGTATCCTAAGCCTAGGAATCACATCTAGTTGCATAGATAAATCCAAGTTGTAAAAGTTTTTCTCAGGATTTTGAACACCATCACCAGCTGATGTCTCACATTCATTCAATAAGGACTAATTCAATGAATTTGTGACAACATCAATAGTATTTTCTAAGAAGCAGCATTAACAGTTGTCTGTTCCTCCTGATCACTGTCTTTATTAGCTTGGTGTTGAATACTTGAGTTGTCAACTGTTGATTATGAGGCTCAGTTGGTTAACAACTTGATGAAGCTCCAATGTATCCTGAGATATTCATGCTTTCAGGATTTTCAGTTGAAGGAGCTTGATCTTCATTTCTTCTTAGAGAAGTTGAAATAGGTCTTGGTATCTCAAACATTTGATCTTCATAGGAGTTACCTTGAATTCATGTTCCAACTAAAACATTCTCACAAGATGGTTTAGTATAGTGTGGAAACAATTCTAAATTGAAGATATATTCAGGACCTTTACCCTTAACACATGGTGTGTGCTCATTGACAACAATATTGGATGATTTCTTAAGTTGTTGATTTTTGATATTATACACTCTATATGCAATAGAGGTTAACGAGTATCCAACAAAGATAGCATCATCAGACTTTTCAACAAATTTTGCTAAATAGTTTTTCATGTTAAGGATGGTACATCTACTGCCAAAGGACCTAAGAAAGCCAATGAACGGTGGCCTCTTGTTCCATAGCTCATAAGGGGTTTTTTCATGTGGCTTAACTATAAGAACCCTATTCTGCATATAACATGCAGTGCTAAACACTTCTGCCCAAAATGTTAAGGGCAGTTTTGAGTCAGCTAACATAGTTATAGTAGTCTCAATTAGTGTCCTGTTCCTCCTCTCAGCAACACCATTTTGTTGAGGAGTTCTAGGAGCACTACATTGTTTGGCAAACCCTTTTGAGTTACAGAATGAGTCAAGAACTTGATTCTTAAACTCAGTCCTTTGATCACTTCTAATTATCTTTACCTTGTGATCTATTTGATTTTCAATTTTAAGAATAAAAGATTTTAAAGTTTTAGCATTTTCATCTTTAGTTCTTAAAAAGAAAACCCATATAAATCATGTGAAATCATCAACAATCACAAGGCAATATGATTTCCTTCCAATGCTTATGACACTTGTAGGACCAAAAAGATCCATGTGCAATAAATGTAATAGGGTGGTGATAGAGTTCACTTCTTTGGATTTGTGAGAAACCTTGTGTTGCTTTCCTTTTAGGCAAGCAATACAGTTGTCCTTATGGAAAAATTCCTTTTTAGACACACCATGTACCAAATTATTTTTGACCAATTTATTCATGGTTTTAAAATTAACATGGCACATTATTTTATGCCACAGAGTTGACTTGTCACCATTTGCTTTGGAAAGAAAGCATGATACTCGTCCCAATGGGGAAGCATTATTCATATCCAACTTGTACTTATCCCTTCTACTGGGAGATCTAAGAAGCACCAATTCCAGAGAAATTATCATCCCGGGTTTGAGGATGATTCACTCATGTTTTGTGAAAAGCATTTAGTGCTTTTGATCATAGAATTGAGAAACACTAAGAAATTATGTTCAAGCTATTTAACAAAGTTTACTTTGTCAAATTTTAACTTACCATTGGATACACTACCTCTACCAGATATGTATCCTCCGGCTTCACCTCCAAACTAAACAGGATCTCCATCAAAGTGTTCAAACTATTGTAGGAGAGATCTATTCCCTGTCATGTGCCTACAGCATCCACTGTCTACAATCCAGATATTTTCATTTTTTTCATATAGATGTCCCTACACATAAGGTGAAATGGTTAGTTACCCTTGGAGACCCAAGCCTTTTTAGTCTTGGGCTCTTCGAATTCAATGATATAATTGAACCAAAATGTATGCATGGGGGTTCAGTTATGGTTTGTGAAGAAGAGGATAGGGCTACAACATCTTTTCTGGTCTTCCATTCCATCATATGGTTAATCAAGCTTGATGAGCCTAAAGAGGCTTGTGCAGCATAACTTGCTTCCGAGGCGTCTTTCTTCTCGGAAGAAGTTGTCACCACCTTTTCTTCCGAAGCAGTCTTCTTTTCGGAAGGTTTTGAAGGATTCCTTTTGTTCCTTTGTTTCCCTTCCGAAGCTTGTTTGCTTTTTGAAGTACTTGCTTTCGAAGGCACTATAGTTTCAAAGGAAAACATAGGAAGGTTTTGTTTGTTCTTTTGTTTGTCTTCCAAAGTCAGTTTCCCTTCGGAAGAGTAAGCTTCTTCCGAAGGAAACTTAGCTTTAGAGACAAACTTTCCTTTTCTTAACACTTGGGCCACATGGTAAGGTCCAAATATGAAACCCTCCTTGTCTCCTTCTTTCTTAAAATTAGACGCATAATGTGTGCTTGCTGGATTGTAGTTACAATCTTTAACCATGTGATTATGTAGGCCACAGAGTATGCATTCAATGTTAATTTTGATAGGGTAGGTTGATGGTTGCTTTTGGAGCTTCTTTTCTTCGTTATCATCATCCTTCTTCATAACAGAAATGCTCGTACTACATTCCTTTCCTGAATTAAGATTTTCAACCACTTGAAACCTACTGATATGAATACACCTTTTTGCTTTGGGTCTATTTTTAACTTTGACTCAGCCACCTTCTTGGTAGTTTTTCTTACTGCCTTGATTTTGTTTCTTCTAGCTTTGGTTGGTAAGGGTTGATCATCAGCTGTGGGGATGAGGTTTTCTACCATATCCTTCCCTGTGGTGGTTTCCATTATTATATCATTCTTTTGCTCTTTGGGTAATAGGGCAATAGTTGGAACATCTTGCTCCTCTACACCACATCTAGGCTGTCTAATAGACACAAAGGAGTTTGGTGGAGCAATTTCATCGGTTCCCAACCCACTTTTGTTTTGATAACACACTTTTGAGTGGGAGAATGATGCAATCATGGTATTCAAGTTATGCTCTTCAATGGCATACTTCTTAGCTTTAGCCTTAGCTATCACTAGTTAGGCTTGAGCCTCAGTCAACTTGGAGATTAAATCTTTTATTTTAGCCCTGTAATTTGAATGTTCATGTTTTAAATAGGACATAGTTTTCTCTAACTCTTCTATTTTGAGTTTGTAGTCAGATTTTGCTCTCATAAAATCAGAATATAGTATATTTAAAGATCCATATCAGATTTAATTTCATGTTGTAGTCCAGATACAATTTAACCTTTGCAATACAGGCTGGAGTACATGGATGTTCATATACCTTAGAGTCTATAGTTCTAGCCATGAGAGCTTGAGCAGGAGTGACATCTTGGATCATGAAGCTCCAATCAACTTCTTGAGCAACAGCTACAGTTTGTTGCTCAGTGGATTTGGTTGCAGCTTTAGGGGTAGCAGGATGTTGGGAGGCTTGAGTTGCTCCAGGATTAGATCTAGGAGCTTTGCATTACCTTGTAAAGTGTAGGGATTGAACCTAGAGGCTCAGGAAATCAAATCAAGATAAAGAAGATCAAGTCGCACGAAAAGTTAGAGTTGTCACGCGATAACTTGCTTCTCGCGCTGAAACCTATTAATCGCGCAAGAACCTGTTAGTCGCATGTATAAATAGATGTTATGCAATGTAACTAAGAAGCTTTTGCATTTTTTCTGATTTCATTCGTATTGTAAGACTTTACAAGTCGAAGAGCAATATAATCAAGAAGTTATTTACATTTGTGTTCTACATCTTACTTTCAATCTTGTTCCGTGAAGATAACATTCCATATTTTCTTCACGAGATCGATCTTATTTCTAATGAACCGATCCTTACAATTGGTATTAGAGAAAGGTATTGCTCTTGATACATGGATTTTCATTCCGCAATCATCCGTATTAAAACACTAAACATGGAAGTTGAAGATCTAAAGTCTTAGATCTAGTTTGGACTGGTTTCGAAGGAGAAGAAGGTGAAACCAAAGCTGAACACACATGAAATCACTTTGTTACTTGCTAAAATGATGATCTGCATCAATACGCTTAGTATATTCAAGTTATGATGGTAAAAATTGAAGAATTGAGATCGTAGCTGTGAATCTAAGACAAAAAGTCGATTTTCACGAAGTTTTCGCACGAATAACCGCTTTTTGCGAAAACTTTGGCAGTTTTCGCATCGATAACCGTTTCTTGTGAAAACTTGGAGTTGCCATGCGAGAAGATCAGGTTTTCGCGTGAGAATATCTACCTAGTTCTTATGCGAAAACTTCATCAAGCAAAAACTTCAACATCGCGCGAAAACTTTTACCATCAACTTGATTTTTGCTAAAACTTTTCAAAAATGCAAGAACGTTGTCTAGATGCGAAAACTTATTAGTTTATGAAGGTTTAGAACAAGTGTTTTAGCCCAAATCTAGAGGATGTCGGATGATTTGAAGTTTGGTACTTAAACAGGGGTTTTTGTAATGTTTGAACAAGTTAAAGATTCTATATCTATAACATTTGATTCGTGTCATTCATGAACTGAAACTTGACAATGTGGGCTTATCTTATCTTACTGTTGGGGACAAGGATTGAACGGGTTAGTTAAGTGAAGAATCAAGATTGTTTGGTATTCTTGCCTTGAAAATATGGGCTTATTAAATCTTACATAGGGGGAACAATACTTTTGATGATCTAGTTCATCATCACAGAATCTTGTCATCAGATTTAAGAATCAGGATCTTAAGGAATCCAAAATGGAAGTTGGACCTCTCTGTTATATGCCTAATACATCTTAAGTTGTAAGTAATCAAGAGAGAACAGTTTAATCTTGATTCAGACGTGATATCCTTTATGAAGCTTTATATTAGGAGGGGGTTACAGCTGAGGGGGAAGACTAAAGTGAGAGATACTCGAGGACCAGATAATTCATTTTGATGAGTGACTGAAGTCAAACATAGCTTCATATCATAATCCATAGGGGTAAATTGTAAGGACCTAGTCTTTATGGATTACAATATCAAGTGAAAAGCAAAAACTCAATTCATGCGAGAAGTAGAAGTATGCGAGAACTCCAAGATGACTGTTGAAAAACTTATGGCGCAAGAACTTGGAGTTGCCGCGTGAGAACTTGATGTTCTCACATGAGAACATCTTCATAGTATATATAGATGTTTTTTCTTTGTATTTCATGATGTGTGTTCATTTGTAAAAGTGCTCTAAGGGTGAGAGAGCAGAGAGTTGTGTGATAGGCCGCCCGAGGGGAGCTCAGCTCTGGTGGATCGAGCTTAAATGATGTAAACTCCTTTGGTATTGTAATCACTTGATTAATAATATACGATTGAGTTTGTTTAATGTTCGTTGATATCACACAAGCACACATCAGTCTTAATTTGATTAGCAAGTGCAATCAAATTTGTTTATCTTATGAAGCCATTTGATTTGTTCTGAGAAAGATTATGTTTAACTAAGTGTTTATAATTATCCAAGAACCCTTAACCTTTTTGCAAAATCTTTGTGAAATTTTTTTGTAAAATCAAAACAAATGTAAAAGCAAATTTTAACCTAAAAACAAACTGATATTTTTCTTTATATTTATAACTTAAATGTTTTTAGTAAATTTTCAAGTATAGGATCATATTTCTTATCAAATCGATCATAAACATCATCCAGCTTTATTTAAATAAGACTGGTTATGTTGATTGTCAATATATTTTGTCCATTTTAAAATAAGACTTCAAATCTGTGAATCTAAAGAATCCTACAGAACTCTTATCCAGCTTCAAGACACTTTTGAGAATTCAAGTCACCCCAATTTGACTTAAACCTTCACCTCTGATCAGCCTTTTCAGAATTATTCTTCTCTATTATAATATCTATTTAGAGCATAAGTAGCCTGAGAAACATTTCTGAACACAGAATATTAACAAGTTTTAGGACTTATTAACTGCTAGTCGGACTTATGTTTTGCCCTCGCAATACGTTTAGGACTTATATGCCAAATTGGACTTACATGCCCCATCTTTTGATTTTTCCTTGTGTGTCAGAACATATTCTCAAAAAGAAAATATTTATCATATAGTATATGTCTATGACATATTTTTATTATTGTGCTCATTGGCATCTTTTATTCCTATATGCCCTTTTTGGCATCATTTTGCTCTTTTTGATAATTTTCATTTTCTCTTTTTGTCTTTGCTTTTCATATCTTTTTCTTCTTTTGTATTTATATATACATATTTCATATTTCTTTTAAAAAGCACTGAATCAGATAGAGACTGGCTTGAGTATGACTAAATTATAACTCTCGGTCTGTTTTAGCTTGGAATCAGTGTTACCACAAAACCTTGATGAGTAACCCACTTACTAAACTGTAACTCTCAGCATGTTTTAGCTTGGAATCAGTGTTACCACAAAAACTTGATGAGTAACCCACACCAATCATTTTGAGTTTACTTTAAGTGTATCACAGATCATAAAGTTTTTCAGCTTTGGAAGTCAAGCCTATCAACATATCAAACATAATCCAAGTTAGTTTCTTTTATGCCATAAGATGTAATGAATCAAAATTAAGAAATGTACTATCATTTCCTATATATCCTTGAAAATTTTAATTTTCTTAATATGTAAAACAACATATTTTTGCAAATCTTCTTTTGCGCCCCCTAAGAGCAAAAAGCTTTTTCGAGACATTTTCAAAATTTTAAGAACAAAAATCTTTTTCAAGACATTTTTAAATTTTCTCACCCTAAAATTGTGATTAACTGCAAGAAAATAATAATTTCACCTAAGAATGAAAACAAATTTTGAAAAAGGGTGTTTGGAAAAATGTTAACTAAAGTTAATCATATCAGAGATTTGACTAAAAAGTCAAATCTGGAATGATCAAATGCCTTAGTAAACAAATCAGCAATGTTGTTTTCTGATGGAACTGATTCCAAATGGATAAGTTTTCAATTAAAACAGTCACGGATAAAGTGCATGTGGATGTTGATGTGTTTTGTCTTTGAGTATTGGATTGGATGCTTCACAATATTTAACACTGCAGTGTTATGACACAAAATTTTGGTGTCATAAAGATTAAGGCCATAATCAAGAAGTTGTTGCTGAATCCAAACAATCTAAGAACAACAACTTGATGCAGCCACATATTCAGCCACTACAGTGGATGTGGATATTGTCTGCTGCTTCTTGCATTGCCATGAAATCAACCTGTTTCTAAGAAATTAACATCCACTGGTGGTTGATTTGTTGTCCATGTTACATCCTGCATAATCACTTTCAGTATGGGCATATAAATTAAAATCAGAATTTTTAGGATACCAAAGGCCGAGTGTTGGTTGACCTTTGAGATATTTGAAAATCCGCTTGACAGCTTTCAAATGAGATTCCTTTGGATTACTTTGATAATGTGCATACTGACAGATAGGAAACATGATGCTTGGTCTGCTGGCAGTGAGATACATCAGAGATCCAATCATTGACCTATACAAATGCTGATCAACGTCTTCACCCATGAGATCTGGGGTTAGAGTTGGACGAGAAGTCATTGGAGTGGAAGAAGTCTTGGAGTCTTGAAATTTGTATTTTTCAAGGATACTGTGTACATATTTTTCTTGATGAATCAGTATTCCCTTATCACCTTGTTTAACTTGGATACCCAAGAAAAATGACATTTCTCTAAGAGAACTTATCTCAAATTTCTTCTTCATCACAGCTTCAAATTCCTTGCACAGTTCATTATTGGTAGATCCAAAATAATGTCATCGACATATACTTGAACAAGAATAAGATCATCACCAGTCTTCTATAAGAATAAAGTTTGATCAATCACAACCCTTGTAAAACCATTCGCAAGCAAATGTTCAGTAAGAGTGGCATACCAAGCTCGTGGTGCTTGATGTAAGCCATACTGTGCTTTCTCTAACTTATACACATATTCTAGATGATCTAGATCTTCAAAACCAGGTGGTTGACAAACATAAGTTTCTTCTTTCATTTTGCCATATAACAAAGAAGTTTTGACATCCATCTGATACACCTTGAAGTTCTTGTATGAAGCATAAGCCAAAAAATGTGTAGAGCTTCTAGTCTTGCAATAGGAGCGTATACTTCTTCATAATCAAGACCTTCAATTTGAAAGAATCCTTGAACAACAAGTCTGGCCTTGTTGTGAACAATTACATCCTTTTCATCCATTTTGGTTTTAAAAATCCATTTCGTACCAATCGGCACTTACCCTTTGGTAGTTAACACAGATGCCATACATTAAGCTTCTTGAATAGCATCAGTTCGTCTTGTATGGCCTCAACCCAACTGTTTTCCTTTAATGCCATTTCAACATTCTTTGGCACAATTTGAGATATAAAACATGAATACAAACATGTATTTATTTTGCCCGATTGACATTGAGTTCAGACACCTTGTGATAACGGACCAATAATTGCTTCAGTTGGATGATTTTTATGAATTCTCAGCTGAGGAATGATATCTTCAGAAATAACTTCATCTAAATTAGACATATGACCAATTGGTTCATCAACATTGTTCCCTCCTTTAGGTTGATACACAATATCTTCGTCTTGAAGAATATCATTATAAACAGATAAATCTTCAAATGGAACTTGAATAGTATCAATTGGATCAATTTGTGTAGAAGAAGAACTTTGATCAGAAACCTATGGAGCTTGTTCAACTACTGGATCAGAATGAGATGGATCAAATTCAAAAACAGAGTGTGGAACAGCTGTGACATTTGAAGAAGAAAGTATGTCTGAAGATTTTTCTGTTGCTGAAGATGAGATAGGTCCAACATCATTAGCGAAAATATCTTGAATTGATGAATTCAAAGGTGGATTAGCTATTGAAACAATAGATGAATGATTAAATGTTTCAAATAATGAAGCATAATCATATACCCATGAAGGTGCTGAACCCGCATCTGTCTTGTTAGATTCATGCCAATCAATATCAAATGACTCAATTATTTATTTAGACTTTTTATTATAAACCCGGTATGCTACTTTGTTGGCTGAATATCCAACAAAATAACATTCATCTGCTTTTTTTTATCAAACTTTGATTTAGAATCAGATGTGTTTAACAAAGTACAACAACATCCAAAAGTTTTGAAATATCTGAATTTGGGTTTATGTTTGAAAAAGATTTCATAGGGAGTCATGTTTTGTTGTTTGTTGATTAACACACGATTCTAAACATAACATGCTGTGTTAACAGCTTCAGCCCAAAAGAATGATGGTAATTTGGCTGCTGATAACATTATTCTGGCAGCTTCAATTAAAGTTTTGTTACGTCTTTCAGCAATTCCATTTTGTTGTGGAGTTCCTACAGAACTAAATTGTCTTGCTATCCTCTTTGAATCACAAAATTCATTCAGTGTGTGATTGCAAAATTTGGTTCCATTATCACTTCGAATGCTTTGATGGTTTTATCAGTCTGATTCTCCAATAGGGTCATGAATTTTTTCAGCAAGTGAGGCGTCTCATCTTTGGTTGCCAAAAAGAAAACTCATGTAAATCTAGAAAAATCATAAGTAATAACCAAACAATATGCACAACATCCTAAACTCAAAACATGAACTGGACCAAATAAATCCATGTGTTGCAGTTGAAGGATATGGTAAATTTTTGTATGAACAACTGGTTTATGAGGAAGTTTATGTTGTTTGCCTTTACAATATGACAGACAATTTTTAGGAAGTTGAAATTCTTTCAAATGAAGGCCTACAACATGATTTCCTCTTACAACTTGTTCATGTTTTTAATGTTTACATGGCCAAGACGACGATGCCATAATATAGAATCACTTTCCAAGGCTTTGGATAACAAACAAGATGGAGTTACTAATGTATGTGAACTATTCATGTCATGTAAATACGAGTCTTTGTCTCTCGGTGTAATTAACAAAATCCATTCATCAGGAATTACAAATCCAGGTTTTAAAATAAGACGTTCTTTATCAATGAAATATGTTGAGAACCTTTTGTCACAAATTTGAGAGACACCTAACAAATTATGTTTAAGGTCCTCTACAAAATCGACATCTTCAAAACTTAACACACCATTAGACCTTGTATGTTTCTTTGTAATCTTGCCATCTTTATCTCCTACAAATATAACATATCCTCCATTGTAAGATTGTATATTGTTAACAAAGATATATTACCAGTCATGTGCCTTGAACAACCACTATCAACATGCCAAACACTGTTTATAGCTTCTCTTGGTTGTTTATGCACATAAGAATGAATTTATTCTTGTTTAGGAACCCAAGCCATTGTTGACTTGAGTACATTATTTTCATCCAAATATGATACTGATTTTAATATCATATCTCTTTTATCATTAAAAACATAGTCTTTAACAATATCAGGCTTATATTGTTTTTCTTTAATTTTCCACTTTTGAATTGGTTTGATCAGATTTGTAACATTTTTCTTTAAAGTGGTCTGAATTGAAGTAGAAGACCTATCATCAACTTGGATAGGTTTCACATTTGACTTTTCTTTATTCAATTCATTTCTGTCATTAATAAAAGAGTTTGACTGATTTGAATTCCTTTTGAATTTGACATTTAAAAAGAAATGTTTTCTATTATTTGAAATTGAGTTGTGAAATCTTTGCTTGCTTGACAATTGATGTTGATGATGATAGTTTCTAGCCTTTTGATTTGGCTTTCCACAAGTATAACAACACATTGTATGATATGTATTTCAAGCTTGTAAATTTTGCACAAACTGTTTATGATAACTTCCAAAGTTATCATAGAATCTGGCCTTAGTATTTCTTTGGCCTTGGGATTCTTTAATAGTCTCACTTATCTTTTACTAAATCAATAATTCAAATTCAATGAGCTTGGATCTTAGGATTCATCATGTTCTTGACCTAGAAATTAAAAATTAAGATGGGTGGATGTGTGAGAATCAAAGAATACAAGAAGCAGATGATAATAAGTAGAAGATTTCATTAATGTTGATGAACAAGTTACAAAGAAAAATCAAATACAAAGATGGATGTAGATCAAACCCACCCAAAAGGAGAGGATTTCTCTTTGGGTGGTGATTCACACCATCAGAAACACACACACAAGAACCACACTTGCAAAAATGCACTAGTGGGTCTATTTATACTATTTTTACATCATGACCTAATTTTGATTTTTCTTTTTGTCTTGATGTTGACTTTGTCTTGTTGACTTCATCTTGTATTTGTTTTCTTCTGTTTATCAACTTGGTCTCTGAACTCGTACAATGAGATCTTCAGTTGGCTGTGATTATCATTTGGTAAGCTTCAGTTTATTCAATTGTTGAACCCAACATCTCTCTATCACTATGATTTTTTTGAGATGATTCTGAAAGAATTGAGGTATCCATTTTAGCTTTTTAAGTCACATTTAAAAGCCGATGTGGCATGAACTATAGCTTTAGCCTTTTGAGTCGTAGTTACTGGAATTGGACCAGTGTCTTTGATACCTGTTCTACAAATATCTTGTTTCATAGAGTTAACAATAATAGAAGATTTATTTTTAAAGAAATGACATTGGTTTCTTTAAAAATTTGTCCTTCTTTATCAATGTTGCCTTTTGAAACAAATGTATTCTTGAAATTAGTTTTCAAGTTAGATATGGATGTTTTGACTCGTTTACTTTCATTGGCCTTAAAATCTATTATTGATTTGAGTTTCTTTCTTTGTTAGACATTTTTAGCAAACATTTGTAGTACTAACAATATATGAAATTTCATTAACAACTGATGATGAATTACATGAGGATTTTTCAGTATAATTTTTACTTTCCTAAAAAACTAATTAATCATAACTTTCTCAATCTTCAACCAACCCGTCCTTCTTCACACTTTCTGCAAGAAAATTGTCATGATTACTTTTAATTTCAGTTTTTATTACAAGGTCAACAGTAAGAGAGACATTGACTGGAGGTATTAAGTCTGACTTTGGTTGAAAACCTAATCCATAGGTCTCTTCATTAGGATCAACATTTGATGAAGGCAAATATGTATAATCATGATTAATAGGTGGTGCAATGTTAGAATAACCAACACCACTTTTTCCACCATTAATTTTCTGTGTCATTTGAGACTTGATTATACCTTCAACCATGTTTGAGGATAACTCAAATTTTTCAACATTTAATTTGGCAGATAAGAGTTCACTGTTAAGTTTGTTGATTTCTAAAGATAGTTCATTTTTACGTGTTGTCAAATCCTTAATGTTACAATCTTTATCATAAAGATTCAATTTTGATTGATAAATTGATTTGTTTAATCAATCTATCTTTTCTTTAAAAGATAAACAAATTTGAAAAGTTGAAAATTTTTAAAGTTCAATGGAATTGAACTTCTTGCGTGCGAGAAGTTCAAATGGTGCGAAATGTGATGCAACTAGTTGAACTATTCTCATGCAAAAAGTATACAGATGCGAAAACTCTTGTGTGCGAGAACTCTGACTTCTCGCGCGAGAAGTCAAAAGGCTATAAAAGGAATAGTTGAGCAAAAAGTATACTATTCGCACGAAAACTTCCTGAAAAATTCTCTAAAAAATTCTAAGTGGTAGAACCTCGTTTGCTTCAATATCAGTGTTCATTGTGGTCGCATTTGGATACTAAAGTGATTAATAAGGTATTTTGATTATAATAGATTAGATTTAAGTGTTTTTGATTCATGACCAAACTATAAAGGACCATTACACGTTAAATTGAACAAAATTCAACATCTTAAACCTTAATAATCACTTAATCGACACCTAATGAACATGTTTTATTGGTTAAAACACTTTGAAAATAGCTCATTGAAAACATGAAAAATCACAGACTTATCGCATGCGAAAAGTATGTTGAAAATGAACAGACCGGAGAAATTTCAAATTCGCATAGAACTACTCGCGTGAAGAGCAGACTTGTCACGCGAGAAGTTGACGTTTGGTCAAATTCAGTTTCATGCGAAAACCCTTCTTGTCCCACAAAATTTGAATCTGAAAACATAATGTTTTTGCATGAGTAGTTGATGTTTTCGCACGAGAAGTTTAATTTTTCCAAAATCTTTCTAAGTGTGAAAATTTTCTTTTGTGCTTATACAAGTTTGTTTAACTTTTCAGATGGCCAGATCTATGGTCTTTTATAAGAACCATAATGCTATGGCCTACCTCGGAAAAGTTTCTGAAGATAAAGCCTTATTCGAGATCTATGATTGATGGACTTAAGACTTCACGGATTCACCATGCTATCACGGGTAATCCTACCGTTTACACTGATGTAATTGATCAGTTTTGGCAAACGGCTGCCAATGAGAGAGATGAACAAGGAGAACCATGTAAATCAACAACTGTCAACGGGCAGCAAATTTTTATAACTACAAAAGTTATAAACAATGTGTTACTTTTAGAAGATCAACCGAATGCGCCCGTCAAGATCGATGATGACGTTGTAAGAGATTGCCTGAAAAGAATGGGATATGATCGCAGATATCCATCTATTGAGAAGAAGTACCTTCCACCATTCAAGAAGTACTTGTTTCATGTTGTTATACGTTGCCTAAGCAATCTTGAAGCTGGAATGGATAGTCTAAGTTCTATATTCGGATCCCTGTCGATATCCTTAGTTGATGATTTACCATACAGCATATCCAAGGCAATTTTTGCAATAGTGATCAGATTGGAAATGTGCCATATGTCCTTCAGGAACGTCCCAGAGTGCAAGAAACACCTGCCAAACGCGCTGCTGAGGAACATGACACTGATTTTGTTCCTGAAGCTACACCAACTACTCGGGGTTGAACGAAGAGAATGGCAAGAAGAGCTGGTGAAAGTCAACGTGCGAGGGGCAGAGGACGAGGCGTGTTACGAAAACGTCAGACCCCATTGATCACTTTGACTACTGAAAGGGAAGTCCCTGTTTTGAAGACTCCTTCCACTATTATCGAGGCTGCTACATTAGAGACATCATCTACTATGCCTGCTACTGAGGATGTGTTGAGTGCTCCACCAAGAGATCAAGGGTTTGAGGAGACAGTAGGCATGGAAGATTTTCTTAAGACCCATCCTGCGCAAACACAAGGTGCTAGTGCTTCTACTAGTTTACCTACATCAGTTACACTAGAGCAGAGAATCGTTACATTAGAGAGGGATATGTTACAGAAGACACAAACCATTGATGATATGCAGAGGCAGTTATTTGAAAACGATGAAAGGATAAAGAATCTTGAACATAAACAAAATTTCATATTTAGTTATGTTTAGATTCTGGAGGAACTTAAGAGATCTTACTTCTCGTGTGCCTTTCTGGTCTACATAACAAAGAACCACAGAAGTTGAAGAATAAAGTGGAAAGCAATCTGCTGATCCCAAACTGTTCAAGATCCTGCTGACACTACAGAGCATGATGTTGATCATGTTGTTATAGAAAGGACAATAGAGACTACTGATGTTGATCAAGAGCCACTTATCACTGATCATACTAAGGCTACTGAAGATCAACCTATGGTTTTTACTGGAGAGGCATTTGTGGAGCCTAAATATGATTTATCAATTCCTGAGCCTGGTAATGATGATGATGATTTAGATTTGGTGGATTATGACTTTAGTGATGAAGAAGAGGTTGATGATGATGAAGATGATGAATGTGATGATGGTGATGAGGGTGATGATGATAAGAAAGATGACAAGAAAGATGACGATGATGATCAAGGAGGAGATGTAGGCTCTATATCTGGTGCATCTGATCATCGGGTACTGATAATATCTCTGGACCAAGTCCCGATGATATCATTAAGTATACATTATTAGACCCACCTGTAGAAAAATCTTATGACAGAGAGTTCTATACATTTCAGCAAAAGATCATTGCTAAGGAGGAAGAAGAAGATCTTGATGTTTTTGATGATTTGGATGAAGGAATAGATTACACAGACATATTTGGGAATTGTCTTAAAGATTTAATCTCAGATATCTTGATTGAAGAAAGGGATATGGTTGGAGAGACGAGCACTCAAGAAACGACTGATGAGACTGCTAATTTAACAGGACAAAGCGTAGTGCGTTAGGTTGGTAATCTTACTGTTGATGCTCCTCGTCCACCGGCTTACATTCACACGCTGAGACATTTCAAACCTTTCACAAGGTATGGAAAATCAGAACCAATTCTTTGCTGATCATATGATGCGGAGAAGAAGATGTATGTGATTAAGAGAAAGGGTGGAGCTATCAAGTACTATTAGGACGAACACGATTTCCATATACTCAGAGCATCGGATTTATATGCAATTGGTCATGTTCCATTCATTAACCCTAGTAACTACAGCAAGGAAAAATGGATTTGGAATATGAGTTGGAAGTAAAGCAAGACCAACTTCAAGGACTTTTAGCTACAAAATCAAAAGTTATTGAAGATAAGACACGAATAGATCCAAATACGAACAAACCAATGAAGATACGAGTGTTCAGCCATCCAAGATATGCAAGGATGATCCCTATCCACACTCCTATGCCAGTTAACAGCTTGTCCAAGCTAATGTGGTGGAGTTGTGATAAGGAGATGGGGCACGCGTTAATTCATTGTGTGGATAAAGATCACCGTGTCATCGACCCTGTGGATTTGCTCAAGTTTGGAAAAGAAGATTTGATGAGATTGTAGGATTGTCCAATTGCAGCTAAAGAATCTGTTCATTTCATTACATCACAATTTGGTTGGATGATCACGAAGGCCTTAGAGAACAAGATGTATGCATATGAAGGTAGTTACAAGGTGGATGACGTGGACTTCTAAAGCATTGATTTACCGAGCCTAGGGGGATATTGTAGGGATTGAACCTAGAGGCTCGGGAAATCAAATCAAGATAAAGAAGATCAAGTTGCGCGATAAGTTAGAGTTGTCGCGCGCTAACTTGCTTCTCGCGCGAAAACCTGTTAATCGCTTGAGAACCTATTAGTTTGCGCGAGAACCTGTTAGTCGCGCAAGAACTTCCTTGTTTAGTATAAATAGATGTTTTGCAATGTAACTATGAAGCTTTCTCATTTTTTCTGATTTCATTCGTATTGTAACACTTTACAAGTCAAAGAGCAATATAATCAAGAAGTTATTTACATTTGTGTTCTTCATCTTACTTTCAATCTTGTTCCTTGAAGTTAACATTTCGTATTTTCTTCACGAGATCGATCTTATTTGTAATGAACCGATCCTTACACAAAGTGACCAAGCTGGTTACAGTTGTAGCACTTGGCCTTTGTTTTGTCAAACCTCAATTTGCTGTTGGTTGGGTTCTGAGAGAACTGCCTTCTAGTTCTTTTAAAGAACTTCTTTGCTCTGTAGGTCAGGAGAGCCATCTTTTGGACAATGTCCGTATATTCTACATCATCTGGGCTAAAACATTCCAAATCATAAAAACAGAATTGAAGATCTCTAGAGTGCTCACTCCCTGAAACAAAGGCACTACTATCCTGGAAACGATTTGATGAGCCTGTGAGACGTGGGTGTCTCAGGAAATGTGATGTAAGGCCCAGAAGAAGAGGATGACCATTGGTGGCAGTTCAGGGACAACTAGGGCTGTGGAGTTCTTGAACCTTTAGTAACATGTAAAGCATTGTTGATTGTAGATCTAGAGATGTTGTTCATCTGATGGCTTTTCTGAGATTCCATCTCCATACTATATCTATCAAGGATTCCATATAGTTCAGTCATGGTGAGAGTGTTGAGATTCTTAGTTCTCTTGACTAGACATAATAAATGTCCCTTCATGAGGCAGTGCACTCATGAATTTCTTACAATGTCTCTTTTCTCAAGAGTCACTCCCATAGACTGAAGATTGGTGATAGTACCCATCTCAGACTCAAAGGACTTCTGGTTGGGATGGTAAGATCTCACAATCAAGAGCCTAAACTACTCTGATACCAATTGCAGGATCGGTGTTTGTCTCACAACACAAGATAATCACGTAAACTCACTTAATGTCACCCGGGTTGATGAAGTAGAGTCTTAACCAAGTTTATAAGTAATATAATAAGTTCAAATAGAAAACATAAAGCACAGAGTGGTTTTCAAGATACTTGTATATATTACTTCTCAAATCAGTATTAGAAGAGTCTTATAAGCATAGTTACTAAGTTACATAGAGAAACTATATATACTACTATCTACAGCGGTTATACTTGGAAACCAGCTGGAACTTACAACTAGACAAATACTACATCGTTTAGAAGTAAGGTATCTAAGATAAAATAATAATATCTTAGATTAGGAAGTCATGACATGTCCATGACTTACCTTTTGTTACCAACTAAAATTGGCAACTGTACTAAGCTAAGAATGGTGAACAGCGGATTATAGCAAGGTCAATTACATGGGTGTGGGAAAGCGCCATGTAGTCTATCAGAGTGGCAGCGGGCTAACAGACATACCATACTTATGTCCTCTAGTTAATAGTTAGTGTGGAAATATCGATAATCGTAGGATCGAATATTTCAATCGTATTGTTGCCGTTTATCAGATCTGTGGTATGGAATCTCACAGCCCTATTGATGATTCAAGTAAAGATCTATTGCAAGATTTAATGTATGATGATGAATGAATGATGAACAATCATGAACAAAATTCATAAAAATTTCATTCATTCATATGGATGATGATGCTAGGAGATTACAAAGGAGTTTGTAAGAAAATTCTCTCTCACACACACACTCAACTAATGGTTTTTCTCTCAATAGTCTAATTCTTTCTTGTTTGTTATTGCTAGTCCTTATTCCTTAGAGTATAAATGACTACACTTAGTCTATTTATACTCTTTACATAAATGAACAAAATTACATTTAAGCCCTATGATTACACAAATATTCTTCTAAGTCTCATAAATTCTCTGTTGCTGATGCGTGACTGTCGTGTGGCTGACTTGATTCGGGACGACCGCTGATGTTGACTGTTGACTTGACCAAGGTTGACAATGTTTGACTTGGTCAATTTTCTTCATTTTGATCATATTTTTAGTATGGCTTCACCGTGTCGGTTTTGGTAATCATCATGAGATTCGGCACTTAGGTTTTGGAAAGTATCATCTTCAAATACTCCACAGTTAGTTTCTTCCGAAGCTAAATGGCTTCAGAAGAATAAATTCATCCGAGGCCATTTATACTTCGGAAGAATCAACTTCTTCTTAGTCTCTGCAAGTCTTCAGGACTTTATTCTTTAGAAGACTTTGTCTTTTGGATCTTCTAAGTTGTATACTTCAGAAGAATAAGAACTTAGTCTTGGTTGACTTAGTTCTTCCATTGGAAGTTCTTCATACTTGAGCTTCGGAAGACCTTTGACTAGCTTCGGAAGAGTAGCTTGTTCCTTTGGAAGACCATTGTTTAGCACATCAAAACATATCTAAGTATGGTATTGGTTTCACCAGCTTTATTAGATCCAACAGAAACCATGCGAAAGATATGAATCATATAAATAGGTAAGAACACCTATTTGACACCATTATCATGCGAAAACTACTGCTGCTAAAGAAGAAAGTCGTGAAGTAGAGAGAGAAAGCGAAGTTGTAACACCCGGAAATTTCAGAAAAAGAAAAGAAAAGAAAAGTAAAGGGAGAAATGAGTTATTATTTCAAAAAGCAAGGGTTAAAAGTGTGCAAGGGCCAAACTGACCCATATGGAGTTTAAAAAGGAAATAGGGCCGCCCATACCCCTCTCCCATACTCAAACTTTCGGTTCTAGAGAGAGAAACTCCCATCTGGTTCTAGAGAGAGAAAATGGAAGAAATCTTCAAAAGGTAAGATTTTAAGGTGTTTTTTTCTCGGTTTCAATTGGGTTCAAGCTTCTGGACTGATTTCTATATGTTTTATGTGTTTAGTTGCATGTTTTCATGTGTTTAGGTCCTAGAACTCCAAGTTGCTCTCGGGGTTTGTTGTGGGTCACTCGAACTACTTAAGGTGAGTTCTAGATCCCCTCTTTTAAATGCTTTCTACTTGTTTGGGGCTAATTAACGTCTAAATTTTGTCATTTAGTGATACAATATTTTGAGTCTTATTTACTTGACTTGGTGCGACACGATCAGACAATTTGCCAGTTGGTCCTATTATATAATAACTTTCGTTTGTAACATCAATGTTGGTTTGAATAAATTGTTGTTTTTGAGTCTTATTCATAATATATGTTTCATGAACTTTGGGTGTGCCAAACATATTCAAACACTAAAATATAGAATTATCAACATCAATTTTATAAAAGAAAATAGAATCTAATACGAACATCTAAACTAGAATCAAATACTATTAAAATACCTTATTTTATTTTTTTAAATAATTAAGCTCAAACACATCTAGGTGTAGGTAAAAATCCTAAAATACCCCTCATAATTTTGTACACTTTTATAAAATAAAAAGGACAAAAATGAAAATGTGTGGTTAAAATGGTTCTTTTGATTCTTTACAAAAAGTTGGTTCACTTTAAAAAAATAAAATAAAAATATTGTGGCTAGAAATGGTTTTTTTTGGTTTTTACAATTTTTTGGTTCTTATTCGAAAGTTCCTCTATATAAGTATATATATGTGTGTACATATGTGTGTATATATATTTATCTATATATGTATAACACTAAAACCATGTATAGTGTTATGCAGGACCGTTAAGGGTGGTCAATGTAACAGTTTCACAAGGTGGGAAGATTTAGAACACATTACAGATCAAATAGGAAACTGGTTAGGATGAAACAAAGAACACAAGTAAAGAACAATAACAAGAACAAGATAGTATGGTTTTCAAGAATGTTGTATATTGCTCTCAAGTTCTTACAAGTGTTACAAAGCTTAATTCTCATACAAGTACTTGAGATACTTATACTACATCCTACAGCCGGCCACACTTTAAAGGCCAGCTGGAAACACTAATCTAGACAACAAGATCATGTAAAGTCAAAAGGCAGATTACCTTTTGACTAGTGACTATGACATGAAAGATAATATCAGAAGATTACACGGCTGATGCAACCAAAGAAGCCAAAACAACCAAAGGTCTTCCTGCATGCATGCACTGGATGTACAATGTAGAAGTGCTTCGGAGGTTTTACACTCTACATCAAAAAATACTCTAAGTGTAAAATCTTCAGCCAAAGTCCAAAATCTTCTGGAGCTTCAGAGACAAAGTCTTTCGAAGCCATTTTGCTATAAGACTGATTTCTTGCGAAGACAGAGAAGACATGCTTTCTCTGATCTACTTCATATAAAGCTGACACACTTTCCACTGCAACTTTGAAGACTCACCACTTGTATGAGTGGTGAAAAGTCCATGCTTTTGTAAATAGTAGAATAAGGTCTTTGTCTGTAACATCC
The DNA here is from genome assembly GCA_025506505.1 of Flaveria sonorensis. Taxonomy (NCBI): domain Eukaryota; kingdom Viridiplantae; phylum Streptophyta; class Magnoliopsida; order Asterales; family Asteraceae; genus Flaveria; species Flaveria sonorensis. The sequence continues at coordinate 25,850,782 of CM046435.1, read as the reverse complement.
TACTTTTGTACCTGTAAACCTTTTTATATTTGAAAAGGATGTGAGCTATGGCATGTCATAGTCACTAGTCAAAAGGCAATCTACCTTTTACTCTAATTGATCTTGTTTCTAGATTAGTGTCTCCAACTGTATTTCTAAGTATTGATGGTTGTAGGATGTAGTATAAAAGTGTCTCAGGTCCTTGTAATTCTAATATGCTTTGTAACACTTGTAATAGAACTTGAGAGCAATATACAACATCCTTGAAAACCATACTTGTTTGTTCTTGTTCTTAGTTCTGTCTCATTACTTACTTGTATTCTTAGTATCATCATACTCAAACCCGGTTCCCCATTTGAACTTTTAAGTGTTCTAAATCTCTCCTCATTGTGAGACTGATTGTATTGACCACCCTACACACGGTCATGCAATTGGTATCAGAGCATTTTAGGCTCTTGATTGTAAGATCTCACCATATTTAATCCTTTCACTCTCACAAAACTTAGCATATCAAATGGCAGCAATCACTCCTGAAGACTTTGACACTTGGTGTCAAAGAATGGAAGGCATCATCAAGTCCTAGGACTCTAGGATGTGGGGGTTAATAGTCTTTGGACCTCATGTACCATCCACCCCTTCAGCTGTTGCTGGTGGCGGTATGATACCCAAAGAAATGGTGATTATTCTGATGAAGACCGGAAGAAGAATGATATTGATCAAAAAGCCATGACTGCCCTCCAAACTGCTCGTCCAAACCTCTAGCTACAGAGGTTTCAAGAAGTGCAAGACCACAAAGCAACTATGGAATGCACTGAAGCTGATGTATGAGGGGTCCAATGAAGCTAAAAAGAGCAAGAAGGACCTCTTGAAGTAGCAGTTTGAGAACTTCACCTTCAAGTAGGTGAAACCATGACTCAATAGTACTTCAGGTATGTTAAGATTGTCGATACTGTTGTTGATATTGGAGTAACTTTGGAGAACAGGGATATTGTAAGGAAGTTCATGTCCTCTCTTCCTAGACAATGGACATACTATTGTATGGTCATTAAGAGGACTGAAACCTCAAGACCTTTACTCTCAATGAGTTGTATGGCATACTCGGTGGCTACCAGATGGAGATGAATATGTGAAATTCATCTGGTAACTCTAGCTCCATCCAACAAAGTTCAGCCCTTCATGTGGTTGAAAAGGATTACAAAGAACCACATCACTATCTTATCTGTTACCCTGAAACCTCATAGAAGGGACCTTTCATCACCTTCCCGAGACACCAAGGGAGAGCTACATCCCTGGAAGCCCATTCCAGGAGACAAGCTCTTTATAAGCTTTTATGTCTTCAGATGAAAGTACAGGCAACTTTCTCTTAACTCTAGAAGACCTAGACTGTATCCATCCAGATGATCTGGAGTATATGGAAATAGTCCAGCAGATGGCTCTTCTCACTCACAGGCCAAGAAGTTCTACAAGAGGACTGGGAGGAAGTTTCCCAGCAATATATCCAGTGGAAAGTTTAGGGGATAAAGGCATGGTGAAGTGTTATAATTGTAACCAAATAGGACACTTTGCTAGAGAGTGCAAGGCACCTAAGTCAAATGGTGGCCAAGCATAAGCCCGGCCAAACTACACTAAAGGAGCTCACTAGAATAAGAAGCTAGGCAACATGCTGCAGTTGCTGAAGAAGGAGGTTTGACTGGAGCTTTTAGGTGGAGATGCTGCCCCAACCAAGCACTTATGGTAGACCATGATGATGCCAAGGTATTGGAACATCTCTGTACACCTGAATGTATTGCTAAAGTCAATAAGTATAGGTCCTATAACTTAGAGATGAGATTAGATCTTAAGTACTTAAATATCTTAAAAGCTGATTTCAAAAGAGCTGAAAATGATATAAACTGAAAATAGAAGATTAGAGAAAACCATTTCAACTCTAAAGCATGAACACACCACTACAGGACTCAGATTAAAGATCTCATCACTAAGTAACTGAATGCCAGCTGAACTTGTGATCAGCAAAGCCCGGCCCAGAAAAATTTGTTCTTGAGAAGTGACCCTTCAAGAACATGATATCCTCATCTCTGAATGCATAAGTTTGTTATCAAAATAAGTAGGGACTAGGATCTGCTGAGATAGCTCCTCCACACACACTCTTATCTATAAGATCTCCAAGGTGTGGAACTTGTGAAGATGAGCTTCCCCTATAGACCCTATTGCTGAAGAGGATAAGAAGGAGATAGTGAAGGATATGTCTGAGAAGAGTGAGGAGAACCATCCAAAGAACGAACACTATTCTCTTGAGGAAGGGATGAAGAAGCTGGGATGACCAAGTCTCAAAGAAAGAACTTGATCAGGAGAGCCAGATAAAGGCAAAGAAGGCTCAAGAAATCAAGGCCACTTTTAACTCTAAGCAGAAACAAGTGTTTATCTCTGTCGGGTTTGAAGTGGTGAAGGTGAAAGACCTCACCCTGAACTCTAGTACCAGGAGTTTCTAGTTTAGGTCCAAATCATCTCAGCAAGGAGAAGAAGACTGACCACTGTGTAGCACTGCTACACAACCTAAACCATCTAGCTCTAAAGAGCCACCTCTCCCTAAGAACTTGCTGTATCATCTGTCAAGGTGAAGATGGAGAAGGAAAGTGATCAAGTTCAGTCTTTCTCTCAGAAGAAGACTCTTAGAAGGAGCAAATGGACTATATCATGTGTGGTAGTACTTCTCGTCTGGCTAAGGATTGCATTTACAATGCTAAAAGTACCATCCACATGATCAAATAGAAAACTTCTAAGATGAAGAAGGAGAAGCTTGCTTCACAAGGAAAATTTGTTTGCCTTCAGAAGCTTCAAAATGAAGAAAAAGACAAGGGAAACCTTGCCTTCGGAAGATAATTTGGTCTCGGAAGAAAGGAATGCTTTCGAAGTACTAAAGCATGCTGTAGTGAAAGCAAGATCTTCCAAAGGTCCAGTCTCTAAAACTTCAGAGTGGTTGTAACTTCCGAGGTGTTCAAGGTCAAGTCCAATCTTCAAAGATGGTGTGAAGATGAGAAAGACCTATGACTAAAAGTTCTCCATCAACGACAACTAATGATCCTCAAGCTTGAATGTTGGATCAGTTACTTTTACATTGTCTTCAGATCACCACTTTAAAAAGCCCAACCAATGAGGCTTGGGTTTCCAAGTGTAACTAACCAACTCTTTTTGTGCAGGAACAACAAAAGACCAAGAGAAATTATGGATCATTGATAGTGGCTGTTCCAGGCACATGACTGGCAATGGTTCTTGCTTCATAATTTGAGAAAATTAATGGAGGACCAGTTTCTCTTAGAGGAGATACTGGTGGTTAAATCACTAGAAGGGGCATGGTCACAAATGGTAATCTCACCATTGGGAAGTAAATTTTATTAAGGAGCTTGGGTATAATCTACTGAGTGTATCCCAATTTTGTGATCAGAGACACAAAATGCTCTTAGTGAGCATGAGTGGATTGTTCTCATGGCTGGGGTGATCATTCCTCAAGAGCATATTCTGCTTAGAGCCCCCAAGAAAGAGAATGTACAAGATGACTTGCAGGAAACATCTCCCTCAGGGGAGGTTTCTTACTTTCTATCTTAAGAAAATAGTGATGAGTCTTTCCTTTAGCATAAAGATTATGCCATGTAAACTTTAAGAACGTGAGTAAATTAATTAAGAATGATTTGATAACTGGAATGCCAAGAAAGAGTTTACTAGTGATGATCATTGTGTTGCATGCCTAAAAGGAAGCAACACAAAGTGTCTCACAAGCCAATGGAAAGGAACTCTATCACTACTCCCCTACACTTATTACACATGGATCTCTTTGGCCCCACCAGTGTAATGAGTTAGGAAGGACCTTAATTGTTTAGTGATCACAGATGATTTCACAGATTAACTTGTGTCTTTTTCCATAGAACTAAGATGAGCTCCTGAGATCTTGAAGAACTTCATTCTGAAAATTAAGAATCAATCTGATGACAATCAAGACCATAAGATACGATCTAGGAATAGAATTTAATTTAAATCCTTGATACATTTGGTGATGAAAAGGGTATTACAAGACAATATAATGCTCCTAGGACTCCTCAGCAAAACGGTGTTGCTGAGAGGAGAAACATGACACTTATTGAGGCCACAAGAACCATGTTGTCTAACTCTAAACTGCCCATCACCTCTGGCAGAGGCTGTTAACATAGCCTGCTATGTGCAGAACAGAGTTTTAATAGTTAAGACTCATGGTAAAACTCCTTATGAGCTGTGGCACAAAAGGAGACCATTCATTTGTTTTCTCAGGTCATTTGGATGTCCCTGCACCATCTTGAACCAAAGATTTGGTAGCCATGTTTGCTGAGAAATCAGATGATGGACATTTTATTGGATACTCTTCTCAAGCTAAGGCTTATAGATTATACAATCTCAGACTAGAGTAGTTGAGGAGTCAGCCAATGTGACCTTCCATGAGCACACTCCCAGTATGAAAGGTTCGTGTCTGGATTGGCTTATTTGATCTTGATTTAGTTACCAACTGTTTTAACAAGTCTTGGTGGATGTTTCAGGATCTACATGTAACATATCAACAGGAGATCTTGACCCAAGATTTGAGTTGAGAAGCCTAACCCTGCAAATGAAGATCCTATCA
>CM046435.1:25775243-25846058 GCA_025506505.1 Flaveria sonorensis | reverse complement strand
TATCTTTGGAATCTAGAGGGTCCCGACGTTATGGTAGTAGCTGATTCGGTGATGAACTACTAACTACAAATCTGCTATCTTAGATCCGGAATCGGAGACATGGCTAGATGCCATGAACGCCGAGATACAATCCAGCGAGATAATCAAGTCCGGGACTTGGTTGAGCTACCCCCGGTTCACAGGCAGTGGAGCAAGTGGCTTTTCAAGAGAGAAACCGACATGCATGGAAATGTACACACTATAAAGCACGGCTTGTTGCAAAGGTTTCACTCAAACTCAAGGTGTTGACTACGATGAAACTTTCTCACCCGTTGCTATGATCAAATCGATTAGGATATCCTGGCCATAGCCGCGTACTATGATTACGAGATATGGCAAATGGATGTCAAAACTGCTTTTCTAAATGGACATCTCTCTAAAGATGTCTATATGGTTCAGCTTGATGTTTTGTTGATCTATAATATCCAAATAAGGTGTGCAAACTGAAAGTTTATTTATGGACTTAAACATGCATCTCGTAGCTGGAATCTTCATTTTGATCAGAGAATCGTAGAATTCAGATTTGTCAAAAGTGAAGATGAGCCTTGTGTTTACAGAAAGACTAGTGGAGCACTATATCATTCCTCATATGTATGTGGATGATATACTGATCATTGGAAAATACCCTATGCTTCACCATGTTAAAAAATGGTTGGGAGCTTGTTTTGCAATGAAAGATCTTGGAGAATCTGCCTACATTCTAGGAATCAAGATCTATAGGGATAGATCTAAGCGGCTTCTAGGGCTTAGTAAAAGCACATAATAGACAAAATGATGACACTTTAAAATGGAAAAATCCAAGAAAGGAGGTGTTCCAATGACTAAAGGTACCGTATTGAACAAATCTCATCTCCTTCAATGGACATTGATATTAAGCAAATGGAAAAGGTTCCATATGCTTCAGCAATTGGTTCCATCATGTATGCTATGTTGTGCACTAGAACTAACATCTCGTATGCTTTAAGCATTACTAGCATTATCAGCAGAACCCTGGCTTTCCTCATTGGACTGCAGTTAAGAATATTCTGAAGTACTTGAGAAGGACTAAAGACATGTTTTTAATATTTGGAGGAGTTGAAGAACAGCTCACTGTAAGATGTTACACTGATGCTAGTTATCAAACTGACCGAGATGACTCTCGCTCACAATCTGGTTTTGTATTCACACTCAATGGTGGAGCTATCTCTTGGAAAAGTTCCAAGAAAAGTGTGGTGGCAGATTCCACCACTGAATCTGAATATATTACAGCATCAGATGCTGCAAAGGAAGCTGCTTGGATGAAAAAAGTTCATAGCCGATCTCGATGTGGTTCCAAGTATTTAGCACCCAATCGAGATATTCTGTGATAACACAGGGCCATGTTCAAGCCAAAGAGCCCAGATCTTATCACAGGGCAAGCATATTCAAAGAAACTTTCACTATATATGGGACACATAGTGAAACAGGAGACAGACATCGTGATAAGCAAAATAGACACAGATCAAAACCTAGCAAACCCGTTTACTAAGCCCATGACTAAGGACAAGCATGATCAGCATAGAGATGTGATGGGCTTAGATTAACTAGTGATATGTTGATTTAGTATTTGGATGTACGAACTTTTAATAGTTATACCTTTTAATCATTTTCAGTTACTGATTAAGTGCAATTATGAATCTTATAACTATGTTCGATTTTAATACGTTTAATCCATGAATATGTATTCTAAATTATCCATAGTTGGTCAGACTTGTGGGAACAATTTTGAATTAAGACTATTCTGAATTTAGACAAGGGGTTGACTTCTAAATTCACAGACCTCATTATGAATGACGTTGGATGTAACTCACCACAAACCATCTTTATTATAAGATGCTTTGATACTGGTATACTCATTTAGTATCCTCTGACCTGAGATGCATACTAGAACTACCGTTTACCGGGGGTTATTCTTTGATCACTGTCAACCACTGTCGCGTAACTGCCAGTCATAAAGGCTTTAGTTGAGAATAATTCTGAAGTTCAGTGGGAGTTGTATGTAGTCAATAAGGGATTCTATACTCTTACATTATATGTAACAATTAGACATCGTGACGCTCTCGTTGATTCAAGCTGGTGAAGTGTGAGGCCTTACCCAAACTGACTGTGTGTTGATTGGACCATTTTGAATCTGGATCGAGAACAATAATGATTGAGCTCCATTGAGAATTAATCTCAATGACTCAATTGATGTCTTATACAGAAAGGATAAATGACTATGATTACCATTCTCAATGACTCAATTGATGTCTTATACAGAAGGATAAATGACTATGATTACCATAAGTCTATTGTCTTGTTGTAATAAAATGTTACTAGATCACGATGTTTTGGTTAATGACTTTAAAGTGCCATACCTTGTTGGGGCAGCCATGTGCAGCTAGACCACCGCTGACTGTCTACGTTAAGATTTAATCGAATACCGTACAAGTGGGAGTTTGTTGGATTATGTACGGGTTCGATTGATTGACGTTGCCAACTGAGCAATGACCGTAAGAGTTACACCTTGACAACGATTTACAAACCCACTTAATTTAATTAATTGGCGTTTACGAACTAGATCGGGTTTAATAATTTAAAAAAGTGTAAATTATTTAACTAAAACGTTTAAGTGTTAAACGTTATTGTTTCGGGTTTTTGGTTTGAAACATGGGCTAATATTAATCTGACCGGGCCCAGGGCCCGTGAAAAGATTAATATTAATTATCAATATATAAGGATCATTAGGGTTTAGTTTATCTCTTGATTACAAACCCCAAAGCATCACATATATATTGTAACCTTAATTGACGGTGAACAAAGGAGATACATTTTTCTTTCTTCCAATCGTATACAAAAACACAAATCCAAGATCCCGATCGCGACCCACACATCTAGTCATGTCCGGCTCGTGTTCGTTGTTTCTAGCAATTAATCGTTGAATCCTCGGTGTCGTAAACGGTAATTATTAACCACCAAGGTATATTATATCTCATCAGTAGGTTATTAATATTCTGTATTTGCATTGTTTGTAACCCAGATCCTGTCGGGTTCAATTTGGTATTTTGATTTTTAATCCGCTGCGTTAACTATTATTAATATGATTAATAATTATCAAAATTGTTTTGATAAATAAACCTAACCAAGATACCACTGAACCCAACAAAGATATCACTCACAAGCAATATTGTGTGCAATATTGTACATATGTATATGTGTCAAACTGCTGTGTTGGGTGCTGGCTTGACATGGATTTATTTAAACCTTAAATTTAGAAAATTTCAAATTTTAAAAAATGTATGATTGTGCACATATTACATATTCTACTGTCTTTGATATTTCCAAGTTTATTTTCTCCCCCTAAATTTTTGCATATTATAAAAACCTTTTATAAAATGATTAGAAAATTTATGTGTTAGAATGGAAATTATCAAAGTCCAATTGATTGCTTGCTTGATAAAAGTTAGAAATATAATGCCTAATCTAACTAATAAATGAAAGATTTTTATGTGAGAACATGAATCATTTGCACATAACATGATATCATACTAGTCTTAAATTCTCACTGATCTGTTTGAATGTTTTTAAGAATAGACATAGACTAATACAATGTTGATTGTAGATATTTTGATCCATTTAAACTCATGCATGGTATTAATGATTGATTGAAACAATGAGTGATTATCATGTTTTGAGTTGATTGATATGAGTTGTATGTACCCCACATCTGAATGTATGTTTAGAACAACCCTCCTCAAGATATGCTAGAAAGCACTTTCAATACTTAAGACCTAGCTACTCAGGAGTATAAAGGCTCAACTTGATCCATGTTGTTTGATCCTCATCGGCATTCTTTTTCTCTTCACTTTGGAAGGTGATACTCTTTGGGATTCTTTTGATTCATTCACAAGGAATGTAGTCTAAAAGACTTTATTGATTGTTCATCCAAGATGGATGTATTACTCATTGGGAATCTTTTTGGATCATGATTTAGGTCATTCAGGTCTGTTCTTAGCACAACAAAGAATGTCTTGGTGTACTCCAGGTCTATGAAAATCATAACAGAGGAGACACTTGTATGATTGAGCAATTTATAAATTGTTTTACTTGGTGTATTATAGTTTCTTTACAAGCAACCTATGTTGGATAGATTAATACTCACCATAAACCAAGTATGTTGTTGACCACACAATCATGAGAATTTAGTTCTTCACTGTTGTATGTGATGTTAGGTGTCCCATGTGAGCCTATCCACATATCAAACAAAGTACTGTCTGTCTTTATTAGTGGAAAATGACTCAAGTGAAGAATGAGCTAGTGTGCTATCATTTCTCATGAGTGGTTTGTGTGATTCAAGATGTTTGATTATAAGAAAACATGAATGTTTGTTTGATATCTTGATTTTGAAAGATGCTTGTTGATGTTTAATTTGGACTTTGACAAAATCAAGCTTGTTTCAATTAATGTTTTAAAAACATTACTTGTTTTATTCATAGTTGATCATACCAAGTGACTGAACCAGAAATTCAAATCTTCTTGAATCAAAGGGTTTAGTAAACAGGCCAGCCAACTGATTATCAGTATGGACTTTGATCAACTTTATCAGACCCTTTTCTAAGCAATCTCTCAGAAGGTGATATCTGATATCTATGTGTTTGTTTTTTGAATGTTGAACTGGATTGTTAGTGATAAACATGGTAGCAGATTGTCAATGTGTATGGGTGTTTGAAGAAAATTAAAGCCATAATCAAGCATTTGGTTTTTAATCCAAAGCACTTGAGAACAACATGCAGAAGCAGCTATGTATTCTGCTTAGCTATTGAAACAGAGACATTTTTTTGTTTCTTTCACTGCCAGGAGATCAATCTTGATCCAAGAAACTGACAACCTCCTGTAGTGGATTTTCTGTTGCTGTTGCATCCACCATAATCACTGTCTGTGTAGGAATATAAGAAAAATCTCCATCTTTTGGATACCATAGCCTAAGAGCTGGTTTGCCTTTTAAATATCTTAAGATTCTCTTTACAGCATTTATGTGATATTCTTTTGGATCTGCTTGGTATCCGGCACAGATGCATACTGCATACATAATGTTTTGTAGCTTGTTGTTAGGTACATCAGTGAGCCTATCATTGATCTGTAGAAATTCTGATCAACAGATGTTCCTTCTGGATTGGGTCCAAACTTCAATCCAGTTGCAAATGGTGTCTTGCTGGATGTGCAGTCAGACATATTGTATGTCTTTAATATCTGATTGACATTCTTGCTCTGGTTTATAAAAATTCCTTCATCTGATTATTAACTTAAAAACCAAGGAAGAATCTAAGCTTTCCCATTGAACTCATTTGGAAATTTTATTGCATAAGAGTTTCAAACTCATCGCAAAGTGGATGTTTGTTGAGCCAAAAATTATGTCATCCACATAGACTTGAACTACTAACAAGTCTTGTTCTTTTCATTTTAAGAACAATGTATGATCTAATTCCCTCGGGTGTACCCATTCTGTAGTAGAAACTTAGATAAAGTTTCATACCACTTCCTAGGTGCTTGATGAAGACCGTACAGAGCTTTATCTAATTTGTAGACTCTGTGAGGGATATCTTGATCTTCAAAACATGGTGGTTGAGCAACATATACCTATTCATCTATCTTTCCATATAGGAATGCACACTTGACATCCATTTGGAACACTGTGAAGTTTGGATAAGGCATATGCAAGGAACACTCGGATGGCTTTAAGTCTAGCTACTGGAGTAAAGACATCATCATAATCAATGTCTTCCTCTTGAGTATATCCTTGGGCAATTAGACTTGTTTGTTTCTGATAACAATTCCTCTGTCATCTACTTTGTTTCTAAAGAGCCATCTGGTGCCAATGGCATATTGACCTTGAGGTAGATCAACCAACTTCCATACCTCTTGCTTTGTGAATGTTGTAATTCTTCTTGCATTGCTTGTATCCAACTGTTGTCTTAAGTGCTTCTATGATATTTTTTTGGTACAGTTAGAGATAGGAAGTAGGAGTACAAGCAAATATTTGTTGTGTTAGATTGACTTCATGTCAACCTGGTATTAAGGTCACCGATGATGTTTTCTATAGGATGATCTTTGTGAACTCTGGTTGTTGTAATCTGATCAATAGGGATGATTGAATCAAGATTAGTGATTGTTGGTTGGGTGTTGATGGATGACTAAGGGTTTTTATGGTTGTTTGTTTATCTGGCTGTGATGGTTCTTTGAATGTTGTGGTGAATCATGAAAGAAATCTAAGATTTCAGCTTCATGATGTGCATCAAGTAATGAATGATAGTCATCGTCTTCTTCAACTGTGGTTGGATGTTGTGGTTGGGTGGTCACAAGTGTTGATGAAGATGGTGATCGGTTCAAAGGATTGAATCTGTGATGAAATTGTAATGCAATGATCAATTCAAACACAAAGTAATCAAAAACATGCAATCACATCAAAAAATTCATAGATTTCATTGATAGCAAATGCACTGGATACAATGTGTAAGGGTTACAGTTCATTCAACTAACTCTAACTGTTTCTTAGATCTGAGATGTCTAATCTTTAAAGTCTCTAAAATCTCTAAAGTCTACCCTGCACATACATAAAATATCCTATTTATACTATCAAGAAACAAAGGAACATATTTCAAATATTTACAAATAAGTCCTATACTTTGACAAAAAACAACATAAAAACAAAATGTTAATCTTTCAAGAAGTCTAACAATACTCCCCCTAAGATTACATTGTCTTCAGTCTTCAAAATAATCTTTGGTTCTTTTTATCTTGAACATCGGCTTCTCTTTGTATATTTCTTGTTCCTTTAAAGCTTTAGCAATTGCTGATTTGAATTTACCGGCAAGAATTCCTTGTTCAGGCTTTGATGCGTTCGTCTTTATCTCCATCTTGTTCATAATTTCTAGAGTCTCTTTAGATAATCCAACAATTTCAACATTAGCATAAAATTCAAGAGGTTTGGGATAATCCTTTGAGTAAATCTCCAATACTCTTTGCTTGATATCCGCATAAAATCAATTGACTTGATATCCTTCTTTACAATCTTTGCATAAGCTAATGTTTTCCTTAAGAGATTCTTCCATGGCTGAATCCATAACCTTGATTATGACATGAAGTATTTACGATCATTCTCAGCCACTTCAGGTGATACCCGATCAAACTTCTGAATTGACAAAAATAAGATGTAACTTGGAGGTAGAAGTTTAATTCAAACACTCCAAACAATGAAATCATATCAAGATCCCAATCATCAAAATTCTGACCAACTTCAACTCAAACGGTTGGAATTATAAAACCATCTCAAAATCAGTTTTGTCGTTTGCGTTCCATCGATTACCTTCAGGCCAGGATTAGTAACCTTCTCAAAGAATTGGTCACTATATGCATCTAAGAACTTTTCTTCTTCTTCACCTTTTTCACACTTTTTCTCTTACTTTTCAATGACTTAAAGTATTCCTTATTCTTGTGATCACAGTGAGTTGTTAGAAAACGAACTCATTCTTGATATGCCTCGATTTAACAATGTACATATTTTCACCAGACTTGCTTTTTGTGGGTTAATCAAAGGCAATCTGTTTAAACTCTTTCAAGTCTTGAGCTGGAAGTTCAATGATGCTCGAGTAAAAGTGATAGACACACATATAGCATTAATCGTATAAAAATACTCAAGATTCGTCATACTTCCAAGCTACTATCTTTACATTCTTTGTTGTGTCAGGACACAATCATTGTGTTCAGCAATTCAGAGAAGATGGTCCTTTGCAAGACATTTGTACTAGTCAGCAGAGTTTGTTCTTGCTTTGTTTTCCAAAGTTGTTTCTGCTCAATGGACACTTGATAAGTTGTTTTTCTGATTCAGGAAAATCTTCATTAGTTCTTTCTTCTTCAGGTATCCTCATTAATCCAATTTTGATCTCATGAGGCTTCAATATCTTTGTTCTTTTTGTAATTTAAAGATATTGTGGGTTATCAATATCAAGTACAATCATTCTGTTGTTTGTCTTCTGTCTCTTGGAAAAACTCTTACAAGTTCCTTAATGATTCAGCTTTTATTAAGTTTAGCTTTTCTTGGATAGTGTTGGACCAAAAGAACCAATGAGCCTGATCAGAAAAACCTTTAAGTCCCACAGACATTACAACAACTGAAGTAGTCTGCAACAGCTGAAGACATCAACTGATAACAAGGTCTGAAGACAAAGTCTGAAGTGAAAGAGCTGAAGACAAAGTCTGAAGTAAAAGAACTGAAGACAAAGTCTGAAGACAAAAGCTGAAGACAAAGACTGAAGACCAAGTTTCAGATGTTGTCACAACAGCTGAAGAAGACCTCTTCAGTAGTTGTGATGGTTTCCTTTCAGTAGTTGTATTTTCTTTTCTGTACTTGTAGTTTCAGTAGTTTTATGTTTCTTCGTGTACTTAGCATACTCTGAGATGTTCTCAGTTGTTGTGAACATTCTCAGTAGTTTGCTTACTTTCAGTAGTTTGTAATAATTCTGTTAGACGTCACTATCAAGTGACATCAGCAGACGTCACATTCCTTTATATAAGGAATGCTGACCTAATTGTAATCTGGGCAGCTTAGAAAAACCTAGCAGCCGCCATACCGAAGCATGTGTGCATGAATGTTATTATCCCTTTGCAGAAAACCCTATTTCTATATAACCGTGTACTGTTCCATTGAATATTTATTGTGTTCTTGCTATATTTGTTAATTCTTGCTCTAATTCCGCTGCGATTCAACTCTAATTGATCAAACTTAGATCACTGATCCTGACAAATGGTATCAGAGCAGGTTAATCATTGATCGGTTTAACAATTGATCATTGAAACTGCTATTTCGATATCTAAAGTTTGATCGAATTAGCATATTTGCAAGAATTGGTTATAGAGATTGATTTCTGCTGCTTCTGGTTATTCTTTGAGTTTCTTCTTGGTTCATATTGAGTTTGTTGTGTTTTTGTGCTAAATCTTTTGAAACTTGATTGTTTGGTTTGAATCTGAGAATGACTACTCCTTCTAATGACCCTCACAATACTGGCTCCTCAACCAAGCCTCCGATGCTGGTTAGGAGTGAGTATAACATATGGCAACGAAGAATGCTCCATCACCTGTCTGTTAACAGTTCAGGTTGTTGGACATCTGTGGTTCACGGTCCACACAAGCCTATGGTGAACAATCCGGAGACCAACCAAATGGTTCCGAAGAAGAAGGAGCAATACTCAGATGAAGATCGTAAACTGTTTGAGATTGATGCTAAAGCCCATGGAATTCTGGCCATGGCACTGCCGAATGAAATCTATTCTGGGCTTATGCATCATGAAACTGCTCATGACCTCTGGAATGCTTTGAAGGAACAATTCGGAGGAACTGATGAGGTCTTAGCAAACAACAGAGAAATCCTCGCCCAACAATATGAGACATTCTCTCATAGGAAGGGTGAGACACTGACTCAACAGTTTGAGCGTTTCTCCTGCTTGATCTCTGAGCTGAAAATGGTCAAGCATGAGTATACTAACAGCCAGATGAACAACAGATTCCTCAGATCACTGCCTGAGAGATGGGACACATACACCATTGTCCTACGCTCCAGTGCAAATCTGGATAGCCTATCTCTCACCCAACTCCATGGGAAACTGCTTACATTTGAAAGAGAGATAGAGCAGAAAAGGAAACTGGCATCATCAGGAAAGCTCTCTGATGACTTTGTACCAGGTAACACTGCCTTGGTCGGTCATGAGTCAGAATATGCTGGATCAGAAAGTCATTATGATGAGCATATAGATTTCTCTTCAAACAGTTCTGATCATGCATTTGTTGGTGTTGACAGTCATTCTGGGTGTAATAGTGATAATTTATGCTTTATCATGGATGATTTGCAGGGTATTGCTGATGATGATTTAGAAGAGATGGATATTTTGAGCCAAATGGCCCTGATCAATATCAGATCTCAAAAGTTCTACAAGAGAACTGGTAGGAAATTTCCAGGACTCTCTGGCAAAACCAAAGTTGGTTTTGACAAGAGTAAGTTGAGGTGTCACAAATGCCACAGGCTTGGGCACTTTGCAAGAGAGTGTAGATCAACTGGATCTAACTCCTCTGCACCCTTTGTGACCTTTCCAAGCAATAGTTCACAAAACAAAGGGCAACATCCTGCTAGTTCTGGTCATCACTCACAACCTCAATCTCCTGCATACTTTGTCCCTCAGGGTCCAATGCCATATCCTTATCCCTGCTATTACATGCCACAGCCAAATCCAGTTCATGTCCCTATAGCACAACAACCTCAAGCCCTACCTGAGCCTCAACCATCTCCATCACAATCTCAACCTCATCACAGCTTCTTCACACCAGGAGTTGTTGACTGGAGCAGCTTACCAGATGATCTTTCTGGTTTCAATGAGCAATTATTGCTGGTGCTGGTCAACATGGTGGTGAACATCCTTTTGGGAATCTTGCTCTCATGGCCCTGGAGTCTACTGAGGGTTCCTGCTCAGATGCTTCATCTTCACAGGTAACCCAGGTATCTTCTGAGGCTAAAGCCAAGTTATGTTCTGAATCATGCATAGCTGCCTTTGTCTCTATTAGAGAGGCAAATGTAGCTTTAATCAATCAAAATCTTGAGCTTGAGAAAACTATTTCCAAAAGAAAAGATGAGTATGTGTCTGCACTTAATGACAAAGATGATGAGATTTACAAGCTTAAATGCCAACTTAATGATGAAAAGGCTAAGGTAGAGGTCATACTCGAGAACCACAGAAGTCTCAAAGAGACACTTGCAGCTACCCAAGTTGAGTGTGACCGCTGGGTAACATCCTGCAAGGGATTTGAAATGCTTCTCAGCAAGCAAACAGCTTCAAATGTGAAGTTTGGAATAGGTTACAATCATACTGCACCACCTACTGATTTTACTTCAAAATCAATAGTAAAATCTGAAGGTGAAAGTAATTTCCAAACCACATCATCATGTGATTCATCCTCAAATGATAATACAAAATTAGAGGATGAAGTCAGTGTTAAGATCTCAGCAAATCAATTGCCTGATGGTTTAAATGCTGATAAACACATGAAGCTGAGAAATTCAGATGTTGTTCCTCAAAGTACTCCAAGTACTGAAGGGCAAGTCACAACATCTGAAAAGCATTTCAAATCTGATGAAATAAAAGGATTAACAACTGCTGAGGAATCTATCATACGGTCTTTCAGGACGGATAGAGAACAGCTGAAGAACAAGTCTTCAGTTGTTACCGATCCTTCAGTACTTAACACAAGTACTGAAAGGAGGAAAGTACTGAAGATCACACCTTCAGTAGTTTCCACTTCAGCAGTTGATCAATCCAAGATGAAGAATAAGCCATGTGAAATATGTGGTAAATTCAATCATCTATCTGATGAATGCTGGTACAAAAAGGGTTCCAAACTCAACAGAGATAAGCTCATTAAAGAAGAGATAATAAAATGAAAAATGAGTTTGAACCAAGTTTGTACCACAGTCATCTCAAACTGATAAACCCAAGGCCTCACCAAAATCCAAAAAGAAGGATGGGGTTTATCAGAAAACAGCTGATAGTGTTCCTCATGATAAACATCAGACGAAGTCTGTGAATTTCAAGAAGGAGGAAATGGTGGGTCACAGGAACTCATCAAAAACAAGTACTGATGTGTCAAATGAGCTGAAGGCTTTAGCAACAAATCAGACACAACTTGTTATGATGGTTCAGCATTTGTTGGGGAGAGTTAACCAACTAGATGCACCTGTGATCAAACCACTGAAAAGGAAATCCAAGCCCAAATCTAAGAATCCATTTCAGCACCATCTCCACCTTCATCAGCTGTTAATCATGAGAAACAAGTTATGGTTAAATCTGTTGATGAAAACAGACCCAAAACCAAAAAGGTTTGGGTCTCTAAAGCTAACTAGTTTCTTATGATAAATGCAGGGTTCTTCAGCATGCCAAAGAAGCATCTGGTATGTAGACAGTGGAGGATCTATGCATATGACTGGGAGCAGTTCTCTTCTTAATGACTACTCTCAAGGAAAGAAGGGATTTGTCTCATTTGGAAATGATGCTAAGGGTTACATCATCGGGAAAGGATTTGTGTCAAATGGAGAAATCAGATTTGATGATGTTAACCATGTGGAGAATCTCAAGTATAATCTACTGAGTGTCAGTCAGATGTGTGATAAAGGGCATGTTGCACTTTTCACAAGCCAGAACTGCCGGATTCTGTCTTCCAAAGTTCTGAGGCTGATTGACAAGGTATTGGATGAACATACTCTCCTGAAGGCCAACAGGATAGGAAGAGTATATGCCTTGGATTTGTCAAAGAAGATTGCGTTAAAAGGTCATCCTTGCCTGTTCTCCAAGGCCTCTCCTCAGGAATCTAAACTGTGGCATAGAAGGCTGGGTCATGTTAATCTCAAAAACATGAATCAGCTGATCCACAATAGTTTAGTGAGAGGTCTACCAATAAAGGAGTTCCTCTGTGATGAAACCTGCACTGCTTGTTTAAAAGGAAAACAACACAAAGTCTCATTCCCTCCTATAGAAGAACCAAAGTCCACTGCCTGCTTGCAATTACTGCACATGGATCTCTTTGGTCCTGTGAGAGTAATGAGCATGGCAAAGAAGAAATACTGTCTGGTAATTGTGGATGATTACTCCAGATTTGTATGGACCTTCTTCTTGCATTCAAAGGATGAGGCTGCTCAGACAATTATTAACTTTGTGTTGTATGTTGAGAAGCAGTATTCCCTATCAGTCAAGTGTATAAGAAGTGATAATGGAACTGAATTTAGAAACCATACACTTGATGATTTCTACCTTTCAAAAGGAATCAAGAGGCAGTATAGCATCCCAAGGACTCCAGAACAAAATGGAGTAGTGGAGAGAAAGAACAGGACCCTAATTGAAGCTGCAAGGTCCATGTTGGCTGACTCTGGTTTGCCACTGACCTTTTGGGCTGAAGCTGTCAACACAGCATGCTATGTGCAAAATAGAGCTTTAGTGAATCAGAGGTTGATGAAGACTCCTTATGAAGTTCTACATCATTTGGCTCCTCTAATTTCATTCTTCAGAGCATTTGGGTGTCCTTGTTACATTCTCAACACAAAGGATCAACTCCAAAAGTTTGATTCTAAGGTGGATGCAGGGTATTTTGTTGGGTATTCATCCACTTGCAAGGCTTACAGAGTGTTCAACTGCAGAACAAAGATGGTTGAAGAAACCTTGCATGTGAAGTTCAATGAATCTCCTAAGGACAAAATCCCACAAAACCCTGTGGAGTTGTTTGATCTGGACATACTGCAATATGTTCCTTATCAGCCTCCAGCTGTTGCAGATCATGTGAATTCATCACCTTCTGCAGCTAGTCATCCATCTGGTGGTACTGATGTTGATGATGATCCCAGTACTCACCTATTCAAGTTTAGTGATCAACTGCCTGAGTCTACTAAACTTGATGTTCCTGTAGCTTCAGTAGCACCATCCACAACAAATGCTGATGAGATTTCTGAATCCTCTACTTCATTTGACTGCCATCTAACACTTGGTTTCAAGAATCTGGATCAACATCTGTTGCTGCTGAGCGTGCTACAAACACTTGCACAGATCTCATAGTGTACCAAGAGCTGAAGAATCACCCAACGTCTCAAATCATTGGTGATATCAATGCTGGTGTCTCAACTAGAAGTCAATTGTCCAACTTCTGCTTCTATGCTCTCTTCATCAGTCAGCAAGAGCCAAAGAACTATCATATTGCATTAAGAGACAATGGATGGGTTGATGCCATGCAGCTTGAGCTTCTTCAGTTCAAAAAGCAGCAAGTGTGGGAACTGGTTCCTCTACCCCCAGGTAAGTGTGCAATAGGCACTAAATGGGTGTTTAGGAATAAAACAGATGAAAATGGGCAAATTGTCAAGAACAAGGCCAGACTGGTTGTCCAGGGGTTTTCACAAGAAGAAGGTATTGATTATGATGAAACCTTTGCCCCTGTAGCCAGACTGGAGGCAATTAGATTGTTCTTAGCCTATGCTGCATTCCACAATCTTAAAGTTTTTCAAATGGATGTCAAAAGTGCATTTTTATATGGTAAAATAAAAGAAGAGGTTTATGTGTGTCAACCACCAGGTTTTGAGGATAATAAACATCCTGATTGGGTGTATAAACTTGATAAGGCTCTTTATGGGTTGAAACAAGCTCCTAGAGCCTGGTATGAAACACTGTCAAATTTTCTTCTTCAGAATAATTTCACTAGAGGCTCCATAGATAAAACTTTGTTCATTAAGAAAGTGGGTCAGCATAAGCTCCTTGTTCAAATTTATGTTGATGATATTATTTTTGCATCCTCTGATCCACAGTTGTGTGATGCATTTACAAAGTTGATGCAACAAAAATTCGAAATGAGTGCCATGGGAGAATTACAGTTCTTTCTAGGTTTGCAAATCAAACAAAAGCTGATGGAACTTTCATTCATCAGTCAAAATACACAAAGAGTCTTTTGGAAAAGTTTGATTTACAAAACTGTAAGCCCTGTTCTACTCCCATGTGCAGCACCACACAACTGGATGCAGATCAGAAAGGTAAAGCTGTTGATGAAACACTTTACAGATGTATGATTGGGTCCTTGATGTACTTAACAGCTTCTAGACCAGATATTATGTTTGCAACTTGTGTTTGTGCTAGATTTCAGGCTGCTCCTAAAGAGTCTCATTTGATTGCAGTCAAGAGGATCTTTAGATATCTGCAAGGTACTCAATCTCTAGGTCTTTGGTATTCCACTGGGCACTCTTGCAAATTAGTTGCTTTTTCTGATAGTGACTATGCAGGGTGTAAATTAACTAGAAAATCAACTTCTGGTGGATGTCAATTCCTAGGCAACTGTTTGGTTTCTTGGCAGAGTAAGAAACAAACATCTGTTGCTACATCCACTGCTGAAGCCGAGTACATTGCTGCTGCAAGTTGTACATCTCAGGTACTCTGGCTTCAGAATCAATTATTGGATTATGGCATTACAGAGACTAAGACTCCATTACTAATGGATAGTGCTTCAGCTCTTTGTATTGTCAAGAATCCAGTCCAGCACTCTAGGACCAAACATATTGAGATCAGACACCATTTTATTAGGGATTGTTTTGAAAAAGGTCTGATTGATCCAAAGTTTGTTCCTAGTGCTGATGAGCTTGCAGACATATTTACTAAGCCTTTGGACAGTTCAACTTTCCAAAACCTAGTGTTAAGGCTTGGTATGCTGCAGCTAGAATAAGTGACAACTACTGATGATCTCAGTCAACAAGTACTGATGAGCATTCGTATACTATTGTCACAAATAAGTACTGATAAGTTCTTTTATCCTCAGTAGTTTTCATAACTACTGAAGACTAAATTACTTAAAAGTACTGAAGTACTCTATCTGTTGAAAAGAACTGATGTAGTTACAACTACTGATGTCAGTCTAACAGATAAGTACTGATGACCAATGAAACGTCTGAAAATCAGACAAAGTCTGATAAGTGTTGAGGTCAGAATGAAACAGCTGATGAGCTAAGAATTGACGACAACAGCTGATGAGAAACTTTTCTCTTCAGTTGTTTCTACAACTGCTGTTTCACTTCATACAACTGAAGCCAAAACCATGTCTTCAGTAGTTTCACAACTACTGATGACTAATACCAAGTCTTCAGTTGTTACTTCTGAAAGTTAAAACCAGGTCTTCAGTTGTTTTCAAACAACTGATGACAGCACCAACACTTTCAGTCGTTTTATATCAGCCTTTTCTTACCCTATAAATACCTAAACCTAATTTCAAACGTTTCATTAGCCGTTTCATATCCTTCACTCTCTCAACAATGGCGACCATGAAACTCAAACCCAGACACAACTGTGTTGCCTACCTCTCGAAATCGGCCTTTTGGAACAAATTTGATAATGCCATCGATCTTATGGTAGATTCCCAGTACCGAACCGCTTTTCTTCTGAATCCTACCATATACCCCGATTCCCTAAGCCAATTCTGGACCAACGTCTCTGTGCAAACTGGTGAGAATGATAGCCAAATCACTCTCCAGTCGTTGGTTAACCAGAAACAGGTGGTCATCACTCCGACATCATTCGACAAACCCTAAATCTACATGATGCCACCTGTGTCACAGAATACCCGAAAGGCACAACCGATATGTCTTTCATCAATAACGGGTATGAAGGAGACTTAAGTGCTACCACCATTCTGAAGAAGCACTTCCATGATGCTGAACGTCTTATATTCCACATGGTGAATGTCTGCCTTGCACCAAAAACCTCCTCATGGGATCAGATGTCCTCCCGATGGCAACAGGTATTATACTCTATCTTTGAACGACAAAATCTAAATTTTTCTGAGATAGTTTTCATGGAACTAAAGGATCTGGCTTTGAAACCTGTGGCAAACAGATGGATATTATATCCCAGGTTTCTCATGGCCATAATTTTAAATCAGCTAAAATCAGACGGCCTTGTTGGCCTTGGAGTCCCTGCTCCGGCTGTATTGCCTGAAGTATACTCCAGGCACAACTCTGACCCTACAATGAAAGGGGCTGCCCGGCTGCTAAAACCCAAGCAGCGGGAACCCACAGCCTCCACTTCCAGATCCAAAGTCCCCACCAAACCCAACACCAAAAAGCCCAAAAAGGCTACTCAGGGAGATGAGTCCCCTGAGGATGCCCCTGTAACACCAATACAGGAAACACTTACTGGTTCTAACCCCCAGTAGTGTCAAAGACTCCACCAGCCCTAGCCGCTCAGGCATCCTCTCAACAGGATCCTGATGCAACCATAATTGGGGATACCACAATGCTGGAACCTATCTCAATTGAGAAGGTTACCATTGAAGAGCACCAGTCACCCCGGGTGCAATCTGCTTCAAACCTATCTCCAAATGCAACCGCCCCTCAAAGCCCAACCATTATAGTTGCACAAGTGCTGAGTCAGCTGCATTCCTCTCCTCCCCCAGAAACCAATTACAATGGGGAGAACCTCAACAGCTGAGGAAGAGGACCAAAATGCTGCTGATAACCCACAGCACAGGGGTTATAATGTTCAATCTCCCCGTGTAGAGGAGGAGGTTAGAACATCTGGTGAGGCTGCCACTTCTACTGATTCAGCAAATGAACAGGATGCAGTTGGTAACATCTCTAAGACCTCACCAGAGGCAACTGCCGATGAAGGACTCAGTCCTGAGGCAGGAAGTCCCCAGAACCAAGAACAAGGGGCACATGCTACAACTGATCTACACTCAGGGCATGTACATCCTGATTCAATCAGGAGGTCAGGTGATTCAGCAAAGACTGATGATGACCTGGGCTTTTTCTTTGATGTCTTAGCCCATAACACAATCCTTGAGGCTGAGGTGAGCAGACTCAAAGAACTGCTTGCCAAAATGTCTCAGGATCAAAGTCCATCTGCCCCAATAAACCCACAGATGGCACCTTCATCTGAAGGTTCACCAAACACTCAGCCACTACACTCAACTGAGCCACCAGCCACTGCTTTTGGCACCACCTCTCAGGGACAGAACCCCTCTGAGCAGATGGTTGCTACTTTCAACATTCCTTACCTCTCATCACTCCCATCATCAATGAGATTGTGCATAAAGCCATTGATGAGAGGATCTCCTCAAATCTACAAACACTTGTTGATGATGCTGTGCAAAAGAAGCTTTCTGCCATTCAAACCCCTGAACCCAATGCACCCAAAAAGGGGGAGTCTAAGGCAGTGAAAGAAAGAAAGAGAAAGAGAGTGGAAGATGAGAAACAACAAGAAAAAGAAAGAAGTTAGAAAAGGAAAAACAGCTGATCACATACAAGAGAAAGAAAAGTGCTGAAACTCAAAAGCCTGATGAAGAGAAATCATTGGAAGATCTGATTAAAGAAGCTGATGAAGCTCACAGCAGATCAATGGACAGAATAATAGACCAACTCTTCAGACAGGCTTTGATACAGCCACATTAGACACTGAGATCAGAAGGCTGGAGATTGAAGAGATACAAGAGAGATGGGCCAGTTACAGTGTGATGGAAAGGGAGAGGTTGGAGATAATGATCAGGTTTATTGCAAAATACTTGGGAAGATCATTAATTGAGATTAAATCATGGACCAGAGACAGTATTCTGGCAATAACCACCAGAATCTGTGCTTCTGAAGCATTCAATAAGGGGTTGATTATCGAAGCCTTAGATGAAGCAGGGCTGGGAAGAGAACTGATATGGCCAAGCTTTCCAAAGCCAAACTTACCATAAAAATGCTAGATCAGCCTTCCCAAACTCCCACTCAAAAACAACCAACCCCACAACTCTCCAAACCAATCCCTAAACCTAAACTTAAACCAACTCAACCTTCAAAACCAACTCCCTTACCCCAAAAACCACCTCAAACCACATCCAAGGATGCACCCAGAAGGAGGAGAAGGGTGTTGAGGATGGAAGAAGAAGAAGAAGAAGATGATGAAGAAGACAGTCTGCCAATCTCTGCTGTTCTAAAATTACCTGAGCCCAGAAGTCAACAAATGATCACACCAGACTTTCAGAGGCAAATGGTGAAAGTTAAGATTGAAGAAGAAGAACAGCAGAAACAGCATGATGAGCAACTTTTGAAGATGGTTGACAAAGAGTTTCCTCAGTCATCATCTATACAAGCCATGAAGAAACACGCTCAAAGGCTGTATGCTCTCAGGTATACCTTTCAATATCAAAAGGAGAGAGTAAGGATTTGGCCAGACCCCAGGGTTAGTTCTAGAATTCATAAGAAATCCATACCAAGTAGATACAATGGCCAAGTGAGAAAGACCATAGATGCTGCTATTATGTTGGCCATTGTAGTCTCACCCTGGGAAATACTTGAAGACTTCAAGAGAGCCTACAAGTCAAAGATGACCCCTCAAACTCTAATGGAGAACAAAATGGTCAAGAACGGGTTGTTATACAAGAGGCTTGAAGAGATCAAGAAAAATGAACTCCAGTTGTTATTAGAAGGGACTCACCCAGATGAATTTGCTTACAGAGAGATAACAACTGTTGAGTTGAAAAATGGAAAGACGATAAAGTACTTATCAGAGTACTATGGCCCAGAGTTCTTCTTCGAAGGAGAAGCAGAAGAACTCACTAAGGAGGAACAAGTTGTTCTCCTTGAGGCCTACGTCAGAGAGTCTTATAGACTCATCAATGGGAAGTAGGTTTCATGGTTGGGATAACAGCTCTGTGTCCAGTTTCCCCAAGACAGAGTTCCCTTCCATCCTTTGACATTCACATCTACTGAAACTGTTCCCTGGCCTGTGCTTATCTGATATCTCTGAAGCTGATCAAGAGAGTATTTCTGCCAAGAATAAGTGGGACCTCAATAAGCTTAAAGGTTTTGGCTGCATTGGTTCAGGGGGAGTTTGTTGGACCAAAAGAACCAATGAGCCTGATCAGAAAAACCTTTAAGTCCCACAGACATTACAACAACTGAAGTAGTCTGCAACAGCTGAAGACATCAACTGATAACAAGGTTGAAGACAAAGTCTGAAGTGAAAGAGCTGAAGACAAAGTCTGAAGTAAAAGAACTGAAGACAAAGTCTGAAGACAAAAGCTGAAGACAAAGACTGAAGACCAAGTTTCAGATGTTGTCACAACAGCTAAAGAAGACCTCTTCAGTAGTTGTGATGGTTTCCTTTCAGTAGTTGTATTTTCTTTTCTGTACTTGTAGTTTCAGTGGTTTTATGTTTCTTCATGTACTTAGCATACTCTGAGATGTTCTCAGTTGTTGTGAACATTCTCAGTAGTTTGCTTACTTTCAGTAGTTTGTAATAATTCTGTTAGACGTCACTATCAAGTGACATCAGCAGACGTCACATTCCTTTATATAAGGAATGCTGACCTAATTGTAATCTGGGTAGCTTAGAAAAACCTAGCAGCCGCCATACCGAAGCATGTGTGCATGAATGTTATTATCCCTTTTGCAGAAAACCCTATTTCTATATAACCGTGTACTGTTCCATTGAATATTTATTGTGTTCTTGCTATATTTGTTTAATTCTTGCTCTAATTCCGCTGCGATTCAACTCTAATTGATCAAACTTAGATCACTGATCCTGACAGATAGTTTAGAGATTATAACCATAATCTCAGCTCAATAGTGTTCATATTATCTGGATCTGGGTGATGTAATTCTGAAGATGAAAGTTCTTCAACATGGATACTTTCGCTTATTGGATTCCATTCACCGTGTTCAACAACAATCTCATTAGGATCCACGGGTGCTATAGATTCAGCAGTTAAGCACTTCTCATGTTCTTCATTTATTTGTGAAACAGTCAACCCATCCAGAAAAACTCTGTTATACTTCATTTTAACCAAGTAATTATATCTATCTTCGACATCCACAGGTATATCTTCTGTTGTTGCCTCAATTGGTGAGTAATGTGCTTCTACAATATCTTCATCTTCCAACACCTCATCATACCATGCATCTGCAAATTCAGTTTCTAAATCATCAAGAGCTTCAATCGCCTCTTAAGCTTCAGGTTCTTGACTTTCTTGAGTTTCTGTTTCAGATGCAATCTTTTGTATTTTCGATGAAGATTCAGCTAGAACTGATACATCAATGTAATCAATCTTTCTTTTTCCTTTGTCTACTTCAGATATCTTCTCAACATCAATTGGAATCACTTCAGATACAATAATCACCTCAGGAGATGGAGATTTTACACTTTCCTTCATTCTTTCAAATTCTTCTTTTAACTTCTCATGATCTTCTCTTAATTTTTTAAACTTTTCTTCCTTGAGATCATAATCTTTAAGAATTACTTCAAAGTTTTGTAAATTTTCCTCTTTCTCCATTTCTAAATCAGCAATTATTACATCTTTCTTCAACAATTCCTCTTTTAGTTTCTCATTCTCTTCCTTCAGCTTCTTAATTTTCTTAAGATGATTGGAGTTTTCTTCTTTCAATGAATCAATTATCTGCTGAGTATTTACTTCCTCAGTCAGATTTGTAACCTGTTGACTTAACCTTTCACTTTCATCTGGTATAACAGACTCAAAGGTTTCAAAATTTTGAAAATCATCTTCAACTTCATATTGTTCTTCAGTTTCAATAACTTCTTCAATCATTTCTAAAATCTCATTAGTATCTTGAATTTCTTCATTCACACCTTCAACTTGTTCAACTTCAGGAACGACATCTTCATATACTTCTTCTATGACATTTCCTTCATTTCCATCATCATTGTCATCATCACTATCATCATCAGTTGAACTAGAACTTTCATCATCAACATCTTCATCATCATTTTCATCATTATATTCATCAGATAGATCTTGAGGATCTTCTTTAATTAGATCATTTGGATCTACTGGTTCATCCTTAATCAAATGAAAATGCTCTTCATTTATGTTTACTTCATTTCGAGCAACTGCTCTCATATATTCAAACAAAGGAATATTTTGAGCACCAGTGAACATTGCTAGTCTTTTGTATGAGGTTTCATTCATGTGATCAAGAATCAGTCTTTCACCACCAACTCCATAAACATGGGAATCTGGATTAGCTTCATTAATAATCATTTGTAGAAATCTCGGGTACATCAAGTATTTGTTTCTGATCCCTTTTTCCAAGTTAAATACAAATCCATTAAGAATCCATCTAGCCATGTTAAATCTTCTATTTGTTGCAATGGCTACGATAGGAGAAGCAATATCAACTGGAAATGAGTTCCATCCAGCACTTCTTCTTGACATACAGTGTTGGAAGATATAACAAAGAAGTTTCCAGTGATTGTATACTCTGGCTCGAAAGAATTGCTTCTTTGGGAAATTATCCGGATGACCCATGGCAATAAAAAATTCTCTACACTCGTTAAAAGTAAATTCTGCCAAATCTTGTGGATCATTATCTCCCATCCTTAGAGCTTCTCTAATGGATTGTTCAGATACTTCGATCATTCTTTCACTTGTAATGAATCCTCTTACAACCTTTCTACCAGCTTCATCTCGTTCAATTTCAGCAGTGTGCCAAAATCTCTAGATTAATCTAGCATAGATCACAGGTCGGTAACACATAGCATACACATACTTAGTCCTTAATAAGAATCTTATCATCTCTTCATATCCCGTAGCTTCATGAACATCTTCATCAAGAAAAGCATCAACATTATGTTTTTGTTCAAATTTGAGTTCAGCCATCTGAAAGTATAAAACATAAAGAGAATTAGTCACTTGAATTTGCAAACTTAAAATCAAATTGTGAAATATCAAATATGACCATAACACTCAAAAATTTTGTAAGTGTTTATACAACTTATTACCTGAATAAGTGTATATTGGTTACAATTTTGACTTAACCCAATTTGTTACATAACAAGAAATTTTGCATCAAGTAACTTGAAAATTTATTGAATTTTAAATGAATTATCATGTTTTAAATCTTTTAACCTAACTTTCACTTTGAAAAATTTTCTAAGTGTTCATGTACACTGTCAAAGACAAAATACATTCAAGTTAATGTTTAAAGGATTTCTAACATATCAAATTCACTAAATTTTTATTAGAATCAGATTAATGAACAATTTTAATGATTAATTTGACATTTTTGAAAAAAAATTGATTAACTGCCTATTCATCTTCTGTTCTTATGATCATCCTGATGAACACATAATCATCAAGAACAATTTTTGATGAAATTCGAATTTGACTATCACAAAATGTTCAAATTCAGATTGCAACAGTCATTCAATGTTCAATTTTTATCATCAATGCATGGTTTATTCACAAATTTCAAATTTTCAATTCATCTAGGGTTCGAAATGCTTGAACAGAGGTGAAACGTCTGTTTTGAACTTTAAACTTGAAATTAGATGTTTCTAAACATGAACTTATGTTTAGAATCAGTGAAACTATCAGCCGATTACGAGATTTAAACTGAAATAATCGATGATGATGAAATGGTGAATTGAAGGTTTGAGACTATCAGGTGTTATGTTCAGAGTGTTTGTGAGTGAATGAAGAACTAAAATCACAAGTGTTGTATTTATACAAGTGAAAATTTTAGGCGCATGAGCACTGTTTATGCGCATGAGAATGAATTTTACACTAAGTATTTAGGCGCATGAGCACTATTTATGCGCATGAGATTTAGACGCATGGGCACTGTACAGGCGCATAGGCACTGTTTAAGAGCTTGGTCACTGTTCAGGCTCATGATACTAGATGAAATGCCCAACACTTGGTAATTTTTCACTTGAAACGTTTAACCCTTGGAAGTCTGGAACTGTTTAGGCGTATGAGCATAGATAATACACCCAATACTTAACCAAATTTTCAGACACATGACAACTGTTTAGGCGCATGAGCTTGTCTGAAATGCCCAACACTTGTGCAAATTTCTGAAAAATCACCATACTCCTGAATTGGACTTAAGAGAACTGTTCAGGCGTATGAGGATACTTCCATATGTCTTGACTCTTGTAATTTTCACATCATCCATCTTAACACTAATTAAATACATTAGCACTATTCACACTCAATTTTTAACACTTAGTCAAAATTGTTTGACTATCACTCAAAATTTTCATTAATTTCCCTCAATTTTAACATTTTTTACATTCAAAATTTTATTTTTTTGTTTTTGACCATTATTTTTATTTTAAATTTTCAAAAATTCATTTCCCATCATTTCAGTCTCTATTTAATTTTTACAAAAACAAATAATCTCATTTTGTTTGCAAGAAGCTTTTCCACTGAATTTGAATTCTTTTTCAGGTTCAATTTTACATCATATCAAACACACATATGCTTGAAATTGCAGCTTCATCCTTTCATCCAAAACACTATTTTTTATTTCTTTTTCACATTTTGAAAATCAATTATTTTCTCTTTTTCATTTTTACTCCCCTTAAATTTTTAAGTTTTACGAACTTAGAAGTTTCTTTTTCATTGCAAGAAGAGCAACTAATCATTATTAACATGCCTGCACACAGAAAATCATACAAAAATCAAAACTAAAGCAGAATAAAAATTCTACTATATACAATTGAATCACATGCATGTAGTGAGTCCATCTCAGTTTAGATCAGCACATTAAAATAAAATAAAATAATGGATAGTCATAGACAGTGACTAAATTCTGATCAAGTGTGTTCCAGGTCAGCATTTCTGCAGCAAAGGAGACACGAGATCTAAGGACAGAAAATGAGTGCTCTTGGCAAGATACTCAGCACACTTACTTTTTCAATTCTTTGATTGATTAAGGTACAATTAGATATGATATTATGTAAGTCACACTTAGACTTAGAGTTCAACTCTCATAAAGATCTGCAAGAAATCATCTTTCTTAACTTGTTAACCTGACATATACTTATAACCAGATCTCATGTTAAGATTGTGCACATTGGCATCTTTTTGCATCAAGTGAGAATATCCAGGTCTATAATTACTTACAACAAAGGATATCTCGTCACTTCAGTTCTATGATGACTCATACCAGAGAAGTGAATAAATGCTTTAAATAATTAGAGCTCAATGGTTATTCATATCGCCACCAGGTGTGAGATTATGACTTAACAAGCGATCAATTTAAGAAGTCAACACTACTCATTGGTACTAAAATGAACAAAAATAAATGCATGATTGATCTAGTTTAATCACAAGAATTTACTTTTTCAGTATAATTGCATGAGCTTACCTACACATCATATCTGATCACGTCAGACTTTAGTAACGAGCAAAGTATGCAACTGATCAAAACTAATGTATCTATCATTTCTCACAAATTGCAAAGACAGATTCATTCCTAAACAATTAACTAACAAAAAAAACTCTATTTTTGTATTTTGTTATATATTTTTCTCTTTTGATTTTGCAATTTTCTATTTTTGTATTTGCTTTTCCATTTTCTATTGAACATACACACACAATATATACAATTAGGCACTTAACTTTGACATTTTCTCTATATTCAAGATTAAGCTAAGGGAGGGTTCTTATCATTTTTAATGAATCAAACAACTTAATTAAACTCAAAACCAGTTTTTAAGCATGATTAATAAGTCCAATTGACTCGACCAAATATTCAAATCAACCTGATAAAAAGGCTTTTGTAAATAGGTCAGCCAACTGTTTTTCAGTTGTGATTTGAATCAAAATGATTAAACCTTTATCAGAGTTATCTCTGAGAAAATAATATCGAATCTCGATATGTTTTGTTTTTGAGTGTTGGTCAGGATTAGCTGTAATAAACATAGATGCAGTGTTATCAATGTAAATAGGGGTTTTAAGAAAATTGAACCCATAATCCAGCAGTTGGTTTTGTAACCAGAGGATTTGAGAACATCGTACTGAAGCATCTATGTACTCAGCTTCTGTGGTTGAAACAGAGACATTTGTTTGTTTCTTACATTGCCATGAGACTAATCTAGGACCTAAAAACTGACAACCACCCATAGTAGATTTACGATCTTGACAAAATCCCCCATCATCACTATCTATATATCCATGTAACTTGAAGTTTCCTTCATAAGGATACAATAGCCCTAAAGCCGGTTTTCCTTTGAGGTACCTGAATATTCGTTTAACAGCGATTAGATGAGACTCCTTCGGGTCAGATTGGTACCTGGCACAGACATAAACAACATACATTATATCAGGTCTAGATGTAGTAAGATACATCAAAGAACCAATCATGGATCTGTATAAAGGTTGGTCAACAGATTTTCCTTTCGGATCAGGTTCAGTCTTTGAATTTACGTCAGCTGGAGTTCTTATGGATTGATAATCTTGCAGTTTAAATTTCTTCAAGCGTTTATCAACGAATTTCTCTTGATTGATAAAAATTCCATCTACAGACTGCTTCATTTGAATACCAAGAAAAAAATTTATTTCTCCTATAGAAGTCATTTGAAAACAAGACTTCATGATTTCTTTAAATTCATTGCATAACTTTGGACTTGTAGAACCAACTGATATCATCAACATACACTTGAAAACATAAGAGATCATCAGCATCCTTTATAATAAACAAAGTAGGATCAATTTTCCCTCATGTGTATCCATGTTGGATCAAATGTTGTGATAACGTTTCATACCAGATTCTAAGAGCTTGATGTAGACCTTACAATGCTTTGCTAAGCTTGTACACATGATGAGGATATTCTGAATCTTCAAAACCTGGAGGTTGCTTGACATACACATCATCGGTGATTAGTCCATGTAAGAAAGCACCTTTCATGTCCATTTGTTACACCTTGAATTTCATGAATGATGCATAAGCCAGGAAGACACAAATTGATTCAAGACTGGCAACTGGAGCAAATACTTCATCATAATCTATTCCTTCTTCTTAGGTGTAACCTTGTGCAATGAGTCTCGCTTTGTTGCGAACAACAATTCTCCAATCATCTATTTTGTTTCTAAATAACCATTTTGTGCCTATGGCATTTTGTCCTTCAGGTAAATCCGTAAGCTTTGACAGTTCCTGCTTACGGAATTGTAATAATTCTCCATTTCTTGCATTGCCTCAATCCAACTATTGTCCTTTAGTGCCTTGGTGACAATTTTAGGAACAATTTGAGATACAAAACACGAGTATAAGCGAAGGTTTGCTTGTACTGATTTACTTCTCGTCGTTCTCTTATTCAATGGACCGATAAACTCAGACGTTAGATGGTTCTTGTGAATATGAGATGTTGGAATCTCATTCCCTTGAACATGAACATCCAGATTAGATTGGTTCAAGTCGGAAAGCTGATGCAATAAGTTCAAAGAATGTGGATTGAAATTTGGAACTTGAGTCAGTGAGTTGATAAAATAATCAAGATTATTAGTACCAACAACATCATCATAGATCGATGACGTTCCGGACTCAGGTTGTACAATTTCAGGACCATCATTAGGAAAAGGTTGTGAAACATTTGAATTTTCTAAAACGGGGTGCTCTTGAACTTGTTGAGGCCAAAATATAGGATCACTAACAAATAAGAAAAATGGATAATATGGGCTTGAGTCATCCATATCAGCAGAATCAGAATCATTGCTGAAAGAACCGAGATCTCCTGCTTGATTTTTCTTCTCACCTGTAAATTCAAACAAGTTAGAATGAGAAGAGTTTGACAATGAATTTAAATCAAATAACCAAGCTGGACTATTTGCAACTGATGGAAAAGAATTTTCAAGAAATTTAACGTTGAATGTTTCAAGGATAACATTTTTCTTAGAGTTATAAACTCTATAGGCTTTTGAAACCGACGAATATCCAACGAAAAATCCTTCATCAGATTTTGAATCAAAATTTTCTAGCTGATCACTTGAATTTAAAATCAAAACTGGAAAACCAAAAGATTTAAGAAAATATATATTAGGTTTCCTCTCAAACATCAACTCGTAAGGAGTTTTCTGTTTATCTTTCACAATCAATGAATGATTCTGCACAAAACACGATGCGAATATAGCTTCATCCCAGAACTGACGAGCAATACTATTTTCTGCACAAAACATGTCAATATTAGCATTTTTAAATTTTGTTCCATTATCACTTCTAATTATTTTGACCTTTTGTTCTAATTGATTTTCTACTTTAATGATGAATTCTTTTAATAATTCAGCCGTTTCAGATTTAGCATGCAAAAAGAAAACCCAAGAAAATCTTGTAAATTCATCAATGATAACTAAACAATAAGATTTCTTTCCAATACTCTAAACAAGTGTTGGTCCGAATAGGTCCATATGCAACATATGGAGAGGTTTGGAATTTGAGTTTATCTGCTTGGGCTTATAATGCGCTCTGTGTTGTTTTCCTTTTAAACATGCTAAGCAGAGATCTGTTGTAGCAAACTTCTTTGTTGGAAGACCTACAACATGATTTCCTGCTACAAGCTTGTTCATATTTTTGAAGTTGGAATGCCCGAGACGTCTATGCCAAAGCTGACTTTCGTCATTTGATGCTTGAGCAATTAGGCATGTTGTTTCTGTAGATGGATCAACTTGATACATATCTAACTTGTATACATCTCGATCACGAACAGCTTTAACAACTACCCATTCTTTGCTAATCTGAAAACCTAGCTTTAAAATGTAACAAAATGAATCATCAAATAAAACAGAATAAGATTTGACACAAATTTAGGAAACGCTTAAAAGATTAAAGTTCAACTGTGAGCAATAGTTGACTTTATCAAAGATGATAATCCCATTGGATACAGTTCCTTCGCATGTTATTTTTCCTCCTGCATCACCTCCAAAAGCAACATGTGTACCATCCTTTAACTTAAATTCTTGAAGCAAGTCATGGTTGCCTGTCATATGCCGGCAACACCCACTATCAACATACCATGTGTTAATAGGTCTTCTCGGGCGTACCTGCATTTCAAAAAGAATTAAGTTGAGTTATCAACCCAAGCTGAGATGGTCTTGGGCTTGCCAAATTTATCAGCAATGGTAAACTATTTAAAGTGAAGCTTTTTCAGATCAGGCTTATTATTGACAAATTTACCAATTCCGTTTCTATCAAATTTTTTATTATCTTTGATTTGTTTTTTCCTTAAAACATTGTAACATTTCTTAAGTTCATCATCAAGATATTTCAAACCATCTGTAACACCCCGAATTTTATTAAAAAGAAGAGAAAATAAAAGTATAAAGAAAGAAATGAGGAATAACACAAGTTGAAGGACTGAAGTTGGGCAAGATGCAAACTTTAAAATAATTATGTTTAAAAAGAAGGGCATGGCCGCCCATGCCCCCACTACCCACCTATGTTCTCGGCTGAAAAAGGAAGTAAGAAGAAGAGCTCCCGGTTTTAGAGAGAGAAGAAGCTGAAATCTGCAAAAAGGAGAGTTTTTTTGGATTAATGTTCGGTTTCAACCGAATTTTCAACTTCTAGGCCGAGATTTTAAGTGTTTAGTGCCTGTTTTCGTGGGTTTTAGGAGCTGAATTTACAGGTGGAAATGTGTTGCTCGATGGTGTTCTTGAACCCCTTTTTTTACTGATTTTCGAAGTGTTTGGGGCTATTATGCATACCGAGCAAAAGAATTTTTAAGTAACCGTGAGTTTTTTAGCATGTTGTTCGATGGTGTTCTGTTGTTGTATGTTTTTAAGGTTGTTTTTGAGGTTATGTTTGATGTTTAGCATGTTTTAGTGTTGGTAGCATGTTAGATCTATGTTAGGATGTGCTAGGTCGATGTTTGGGTGTTGTTTATAGCATCTGTTATATTTTCAGATTGTTGGTCATGCGCCTAGAACGTTCCCATGCACCTGAAATGGTTGTCATACGCCCAAGTGACCTCATGCGCCCAAGTGACGTCATGCGCCCAAGAACATGCGCCCAAA
The DNA here is from genome assembly GCA_025506505.1 of Flaveria sonorensis. NCBI lineage: Eukaryota > Viridiplantae > Streptophyta > Magnoliopsida > Asterales > Asteraceae > Flaveria > Flaveria sonorensis. The sequence goes on along the minus strand of CM046435.1, from coordinate 25,816,676 downwards.
TAGTAGTCATGTGCCCAGCATGATGCCCATGCGCCTAAGTGTAGGCCATGCGCCGAAACAGTTGCCGATGCGCCTAGGTGTAGGCCATGTGCCCAAATAGTTACCCATGCACCCAAAAGAATGCCCATGCGCCTAAGCGTAGTCCATGCGCCCAAATAGTGTCCCATGCACCCAGAAGAATGCCCATGCGCCTAAGTGTTCATGCGCCCCAGTAGTGCCCATGCGCCTAAGCAGGGCTCATGCGCCTGCATAGTGGTAGTGCGCCTAGGCTATTTTCCTTAGAATTTTTATGCTCATGCGCTGAGATGTCCAACTGTTCTCCATTTTGGACTTAGGGTTTTCTGAGGATTTTATGAGGTAATTGGTTGAGATAGGTTCTGTTATGATGTGATGGCTTGGGCTTGGTGTGTTATGCATGTTTGTGTGATATGTTATCTTTCCATGTTTAATGGTTTTCAAAATGTATGTATTATGGTATGTAATAGGTTATGTATGATGTTATGACTTTACGTGGTATGATGTAAGAATGTACGTAAAGTATTATGTAATGAAAGCGAAAGATAAATATAATAATAAGAATGGAAGTAACGGATGATGAGATCCTTGTCGCGTGCCCCGATACTATGTCAGTCTTCGAACATGAGTCGGGGGTTTGTTTACAGGCCCCGGCATAGTATCAGTCTTCGGACATAAGTCGGGGGTATTGCATGAGACAGGATGGCATGTAAAAGAGATGAGGTCTTGTTGCTCGTCCCGGTACTGTGTCAGTCTTCGGACATGAGTCAGGGGTTTGTTTACAGGCCCCGGCATAGTGTCAGTCTTAGGACATGAGTCGGGAGTGTTGCATACGAGATGGGATCCTTGTCGCGTACCCCGGTACTATGTCAGTCTTCGGTCATGAGTCGGGGGTTTGTTTATAGGCCCCGACACAATATCAGTCTTCGGACATGAGTCGGGGGTATTACATGAGGTAGGATTTGGATGATAATAGTGTATGTATTGTTTGATGATGAACGATGACGAAGATAACTAATTATTTTCAATGTGTACGTATGATGTGTGATCACGATTGAAAGTAAAAAGTTTATTTGAATGAAAGTAAAGTATTATATTTATAAAACTAGAACTCACTCAGCGTTGCTGACTTTTGCATGCGTAATAGTTGGCAAGTATTTTGTTGATGCTGAGGAGTTGCAGGCATGGATGCATAAGCTACTGGGGATGTTTTAAGGCTGGCATCCACATTTTGATATGATGTTGTATTTTGAAATTCATATGAATGATGTAATGTAATGATTTATTTTAACTTATAAATGAAAAGTTTTAAATTCCGCTGCAAAAGTAATGTATGTTTTAAATATTTTATGCGATGACGGTCCAGCTGTAAGCGTCCCGGGAACGTGGCCTTACAAGTTGGCATCAGAGCCAAAGTTTAAGAGAATTGGGTAAATATTTTCAAAACCTAAAACTTAAACTGAGAATGGGACGAAAGGAAAAAGATGCCAGTCCTAGTAGCTACTTGCCTGCAGGTAAAGGTTTTACGTAAACATTTTATGTAAGTTAATGAAAAGGGGAAATATGTGCGCGTGTTATATGGTTTATGTGCTTTTGTGTAGATTTGGATACTGATGTAGTCAGGATAGAAAATGCTTAGGGGATGAAGAGTAAAGTAAGTGGCTAATAACAACTAGCCACTATGATTAGGGACTTACTATACTTGACATAATCTGAGCTATAATGACCGTGTTGGTGTTTGAATCTTGTAATGTTTAGTGATGGCTGGTGGTAGGTCTTCTTAGGCTTCGCGAGGTGGAGGTCGGGGTGGGCGTGGTGTTAGACCACGTGTCACGAGGAGCAGGGCTAAGACCGCTTAGATGGCTCCTGAAGAGCCAGAGCTCCGTCACCAGGACGGTAAGGATGAGAGTGCTAATCTAAGAGCCTCAATGAAGGAGGTGGTGGTTGAGGAGGCTCATCAGGTCATGCAGATGATTCTACCGACTGTAGTGACCGAGTTTATTAGAGCTGTGAAGGAAGATGAGAGGAAGGAGGTTGAAAAGAGGAAGACCGCTAGACAAGGAGGCAAGGAAGGAGGTTTAAGGGGAAGGGAGCAACCAGAGACTAATATGGTTGTCTCCAGTGACGATGAGGAGAAGGAGGAAGCTGTGTAGGAAACTGCAAAAGGATGCAGCTATGAAGCATTCCAAAGGTGCAGGCCCCCTATGTTTGATGGAAATGGAAGTGCTACTGCTGCTCATCGTTGGGTGATTGAGATGGAGGCGGTACTGGACAATAGCAAGTGCCACGAGGATCAGAAGGTGAAGTTCGCTACCTACTCATTTCTGGATTCAGCCTTGTGCTGGTGGGACAACATTGTCCAATCCGAGGGTACCAAGGCAATCGGGAGGATGAGGTGGAAGTAGCTGAAGAGGTTGGTAATTGAGGAGTTTTTCCCTCATAGGGAGCTTGACAAATTTGAGAAAGAGTTCCTATAGTTGGAGGCGGGAACGATGATGCACCAACAGTATACAATGAAGTTCAACGAGATGGCAAGGCTGGTGCCAGATCAGGTGATGCCTGTGTCAAGAAAGATCAAGAGGTACATTCAAGGTCCTCCGGTAGATATCCACAGACATCTGATCGTTGCATGACCAGGTACATTTAGGTCGGTGGTTGACCTAGCGGGGAGGCTGTATGATGAGCGAGAGGTGGTGGCGATAGTGGATGAAGAGAAGGAGCAGGGTTATGTTAGGAATGGGAATGGAAGGCGGGGTAACGATGGTGGATTTGTGGCTGGAGGTAAGATGTTGAGGGTCGATGATCTGAGGATGGTAACAGGGATGGAAGAAGCATGCAAGAAGTGTGGTAGAGGCCATGAGGGGGAGTGCAAGTGGGGACTGAACATCTGCTTCTAGTGTGGGAAAGAGGGCCATAGGGCAAGGGAATGCGACGTGGCTAAATGTTACGACTGTGGTGAGACTGGATACATGAGCAGAGATTGTAAGAAGTCGAGGGCAGAGAGCTCCGGGGCAAGGAAGGGAAGAAGAGGATGAAGGTCATAGCATTCGCTATGACCGGGAGGAGGCTAGAGCGGACTCCGACGTGACGTCAAGTACGTTTCTAGTAAATTAAATTGTGCATCTATGCTTTAGTTGTGGTATGAGTAGTAGTTTCATTCCTACTGCCTTCTGTGATAAGTTGCATGTTAGGAGTAGGAAGGTCGGTGAGCCCTTCGATGTAGAAATTGCTATTTGTAAGTACACTAGGATACCTGATGCCATAGAGGATTGCGTGATAGAATTGGAAGAGAATGTGTTTCCTGCTAGATGGTTCAGAACGAACGTAGGTAGATTGATACGTGCCTTAGGTAGAATTGGCTAGCAGCCTATGAGGCAAACACCGAGTGTTGCAAGAAGGTGGTTTGATCAACCGCGCCCGACAAGAGTTCGGTGCTGACCTATGGCGATGGAGTAATGATGAATGCCTCATCTGGGAAAGGGGATCATCCGATTCCGAAAGCAAGGGAAGCCAATACCGAGGTATATAGGGCCATTCTGAATTGTTGCTTAGGTAGGAGAAGTGGCCTATCGACTGGAGCTACCCGATGAGTTGGGAATTCATCCAACGTTCCATGTGTCTCGTCTGAGGAAGTGCTCAATCGATGAGGATATGATTGTGCCACTAGAGGATACCGAGATGGACGAATGACTCAACTACGTGGAACAACCAGTAGCCATTACTGATAGAAGGGAGAGAAGGGCTAAGGGAGAAGGGTGGTTTCATTCGTGCGAATACAGGGGAGCCCAGAAGGGGTCTAAGCCTGCGTACAAGATCAAGGAAGAGATGAGACAGCATTACCCGCAACTGTTCGAGAAGCGACAGGTTTCGGGGATGAAACCTATATAAGGGGGGTGGACTTGTAACACCCTGAATTTTATTAAAAAGAAGAGAAAATAAAAGTATAAAGAAAGAAATGAGGAATAACACAAGTTGAAGGACTGAAGTTGCGCAAGGTGCAAACTTTAAAATAATTATGTTTAAAAATAAGGTCATGGCCGCCCATGCCCCCACTACCCACCTATGTTCTCAGCTGAAAAAGGAAGTAAGAAGAAGAGCTCCTGGTTTTAGAGAGAGAAGAAGCTGAAATCTGCAAAAAGGTTAGTTTTCTTGGATTAATGCTAGGTTTCAACCGAATTTTCAGCTTCTAGGCCAAGATTTTGAGTGTTTAGTGCCTATTTTCGTGGGTTTTAGAAGCAGAATTTGCAGGTGGAAGTGTGTTTCTCGAAGGTTGCTTCAGGTGAGTTCTTAAACCCCTCTTTTTACTGATTTTCGAAGTGTTTGGGTCTATTATGCATACCGAGCAAAAGAATTTTTAAGTAAACGTGAATTTTTGAGCATGTTGTTCGATGGTGCTCTGTTGTTGTATGTTTTTAAGGATGTTTTTGAGGTTATGTTTGATGTTTAGCATGTTTCAGTGTTGGTAGCATGTTAGATCTGTGTTAGGATGTGCTAGGTCGATGGTTGGGTGTTGTTTGTAGCATAGGTTATATTTTCAGATTGTTGGTCATGTGCCTAGAACGTTCCTATTCGCCTGTAATGGTTGTCATGTGCCCAAGTGACCACATACGCCCAAGATCATGCACCCAAATAGTAGTCGTGTGCCCAGCATGATGCCCATACGCCTAGGTGTAGGCCATGTGCCCAAATAGTTGCCGATGCGCCTAAGTGTAGGCCATGCACCCAAACAGTGGTCCATGCGCCCAGAAGAATGCCCATGCGCCTAAGTGTAGGCCATGCACCCAAACACTATCCCATGCACCCAGAAGAATGCCCATGCGCCTAAGTGTTCATGCACCCTAGCAGTGCCCATGCGCCTAAGCAGGGCTCATGCGCCTGCATAGTGGTAATGCGCCTAGGCTATTTTCCTTAGAATTTTTATGCTCATGCGCGTGAGATGTCCAACTGTTCTCCATTTTGTACTTAGGGTTTTCTGAGGATTTTATGAGGTAGTTGGTTGAGATAGGTTTTGTTGTGATGTAATGGCTAGGGCTTGGTGTGTTATGCATGTTTGTGTGATGTGTTATCTTTCCATGTTTAACGATTTTCAAAATGTATGTATTATGGTATGTAATACGTTATGTATGATGTTATGACTTTACGTGGTATGATGTAAGAATGTACGTAAAGTATTATGTAATGAAAGCGAAAGATAACGTATGATGAGAATGGAAGTAACGGATGATGAGATCCTAGTCGCGTGCCCCGGTACTATGTCATTCTTCGAACATGAGTCTGGGGTTTGTTTATAGGCCCCGGCACAGTATCAGTCTTTGGACATGAGTCGGGGGTGTTGCATACGAGATGGGATCTTTGTCGCGTACCCCGGTACTGTGTCTGTCTTCGGACATGAGTCGGGGGTTTCTTTATAGGCCCTGGCATAGTATCAGTCTTCGGACATGAGTCAGAGGTATTGCATGAGGCAGGATTCAGATGATAGTAGGTATGTATTGTTTGATGATGAACGATGACGAAGATAATTTATTATTATCAATGTGTACGTATGATGTGTGATCGCGATTGAAAGTAAAAAGTTTGTTTTAATGAAAGTAAAGTATTTTATTTATAAAACTAGAACTCACTCAGCGTCGCTGACTTTTGTATGCATAATAGTTGGCAGGTATTGTTGATGCGAGAAGTTGCAGGCATGGATGCATAAGCTACTGGGGACGTTTTGAGGTTGGCATCTACACTTTGATATGATGTTGTATTTTGAAAATCATATGAATGATGTAATGTAATGATTTTTTTAATTTATAAATGAAAAGTTTTAATTCCGCTGCAAAAGTAATGTATGTTTTAAATATTTTATGCGATGACGGTCCAGTTGTAAGCGTCCAGGGAATGGGGCCTTACACCATGAGACAAAGAATTTTGTTTACCAAACTTCCCACCATTCATTCTCATAGATCGTGGAATGAATTTTCCTTGATTATACTGCCTTGGTTTTACAGCATAAGAATTATCATAAACAGAATCATTTCTTAAAAAAGATCTCAAGCCTAAGGAAGGTTGTTTTGTCAATCTTTGAAAACCAACACTTTGATTTCTTTGAAATTGTTGATTGACATATCCATTTCTTAATTCAGAATTTACATATCCAGTCCTCAGCGAGTTCTTTCTGAAGTAGCAATTCTCAGTTTTGTGAGTTCTTTCATCACAATAGGTACAATATTTGTTCAAATAACAGTCAGCTATTGAATGGTTTTTCATATCACATATATGACAGTACCTGTTAAAGAAACATTCTTCAGTCTTATGATTGTACATATCATAGATTTCACAGTACCTTTGAGATTTAAACAATTGTTGATTAACTTTAGATGTGGATGCCACATTTGATCTTTGTTTGGATTTGGGAGTTGAAAAGTTAATCTGTTGTTTTTGATTTGTGAATTTGTTCTTTTGAAATTTGAGTTTAGATTTTTTAACATTGACATCATTCTTCAACTCCTTAGATACAAATCGTTTATTGACAGCTAAAGACTTAGAATCTGAACCTGTTTTTAGATCAGAGTTGGATTTGTTCTTTGGATTAGATTTGATTTCTGGAATTTTGTTCATGTTAAAAATACATGCAGATACAAATTTCACAGGTTTAAGCTGATTTGATTGATTTGTTCTTTTGATTTGACTGTTTTGAATTGCATTCTATGTTGATTTAGCTTTAGTATTTTTCTTTCTTCATCTTTGGTTTCTAGATCTTGATGATCTTTGTTTGCTTTCAGATTGAAAATCTCCAGGTGAAGATTCTTTTTCATTTTCTTAATTCTTTTGTTCTTTTTGCCATTTTATAAATTCTGGATTATTTAATCCATAAGAAAATGAATCTTCAGATGTTATTTCATCTAGCTTTGCTTTCTCTTTATTTTTAGAGTTTTGATTGTCATTCCTTTTACTTATTTCTTCGACAACAAACTCTTTTGGAACAAAAATTTCTTAGTCTTTGGTCGTGGTTCATAAGATTTAATTTTCACTGGGTGACCATTTTTGATCTTTTCATAATCATGTTCCTCAAATATCTCAACATTCGTTTTCTCTTCATCACTCTCAGAATTCATTTTCTTATTTTGGAATGCTCTTAGCTTAGCTTTGTTTTCCGGTGAGTGATCATGCGTGTTGAAGTTTTCTGGTAACGTGTTTGTGATGGATTCAGGCATTGGTTCATGTGTAAAACCTAAACCTGCTTTTTGTTTGTCTTTTCTCTCACTTACCAGTTGTTCTACAATTGTTTTTGAACTTTTAACTTTTGCAAGATCAACCTGTGTTGTAGCATGTGCTATTTTCTCTTCATCTAAATTCTTTGTCATTTCGTCAAGGTTGTTTTGTAATAATTTCCAGTTCTTTCAAAGTTTTATTCCATGATGTTTGTAGAGAGAGGATCTTTTCATCAGATATTTTGTGATCGTTTTTAAGTTTCTTATGCATTACTTCCTCTTGTTTGAGCTTGTCACATATTTTATATGAATAAGTTCTGTAGTACTCAACTTGTTCAAAGCAAGCTTTAGTGCACATTTTTTCTCTTACTTCAACTGGAATTTCAGGATATTTTGAGAAAGAAGTCTCAGAGTCAGAAAATGAATTTTCAACCTTTGGTTGATCTGAGAGTGCCATTAGTGCAACTTCTTCTGAATCCTCTTTAGGATCAGATTTATCACTCCATTCATACTCTTCTTCTTTATTTTTTGAGTTACCTTCAGCCTTAGGATCACTGTCTTCTGACTAACCTTCAGTTTGAATTTCTACAGCAAGAGATAAACTAGAGGTTAGATCAGCTGTAAATTGTTCAGCATAAGCACTCCAGTCATATCCATCTTTAATGCTAACAGCTAGAGCTTTCTTTGGCTCTTCAGATGCTTTTGATTCATTCGTAAGTTTTGGCATAGGAAGACTCTAATAAGGCTTTTGAAATGTCTTCTGAGATTGCTGATGATATCTTTGACTGCTAGAACCTGCTTGACCATTTCCTCCTTGGTTTCTTGGAGCTTTACATTCTCTCCAAAAATGACCATAGTTGTTACAGTTGAAACACCGTGACTTTGATTTGTCGAAGCCAGCAGCTTTGTTAGCACTTGGCTTGTAGTTCTTATTTAAACATATAAGTGTTTCTAGGTTCTATAAGCAATCATCACCATCTGCCAGTTCAAGTCCATCTCTTCCATACTGTCTGGATCCATCTCAAACAAATCCTGCAAAACAAGTCTAATTATGTTAAATGACTACCTTGATAAGCTTGAAAACTTGCCATAAAAGCAGTGAAAGCAGATTTAGACTCATCATCCTGTAAGAGGATGTTAATAACATCTTTAACTTTACTAGTTTTAGTAGAGTTAGAAGATGGAGTCTTAGTTTAAGGTTTAGGAGTTTGAGTTTTAGGAGGAAACTGAGATTGGGGTTGAGTTGTGTAAACAGGAGCACTTGTGTAAGAAGAATCTGTAAAGAAACCAGCTCCAACGAACAAATCACCCTCTTCTTCTGGAGATTTATCATCTTTGGCCAGAAAAGCATTCTCCACTGTGTTAGCGGAGATGCAACATACTTGTACTGAGACATTGAAGCAGCTCTATCATTGTTGCTAGAGCTCTCATCAATCTCAACTGATTCAATCTTAGCAATCAAAAGATCTAGATCCATAGGGAACTTTTAGTATGCTTCAACAATGTTACTGTTTGTTTCCATGAAGATGGAAGAGCATTGAGAAGTCTATAGTTTAGATCTTTTAGATCATTTTTGATACCAGTAGTTGACATCTTAGTAGTTAGTTGCACAAATCTATTCATCATCTGATTTATTGTTTCACCAGAAAGATGCTCAGACAACTCTAACTGCCTCTTAAGTTTTTGCATTTTGAGATCTTGTATCTCTTTACCTCTTTCACATATGATTTTCAAAGCTTTGTACATAGTGTACCCAGTTTGATAACCATCAAGTCTAGTCAAGACTTTCAATGGTAATCCGTTACACATCAATGAATAAGCTTTGATATCATTCTTCACTTTTCTTAAGTCATCACCTTGCAGACCATCCTCAGGATAAGGTTCATGAGAGTCTTTTGTGTAAACAAATCCTCTATCAGGACCATCAGATGTAATCGGGATATCAGGTCCTTTCTCTATTGACTTCCACAAGTCAGTGTCAATAGAATTTAGATGATGCTTTAGTCTTAAAGACCAGTTCTTGAAATCAGCTCTGTTATTCAGTTTTAGAACCCTGTTCTTAGAATCTTTAGATTTAACCATTTTATATTTTTGATTTTAAGAAAAAGACATGTTTTTGTTGTTTTGAGTTTTGAATTAAAAACTATGAAATGAAAATATTTTTTGATTTTAGTTTCTGAAAAAAAAATTCTAAGTGTAAAATGATAACTCTGAAAGCTGATGCGCCTGAATAGTTGACAAGCGCCTACACAATAGTGAAACGCCTACACAGTTCTCAAACACCTGACTTTGAAGTAGAAATGCCCAAGGGAATGCCTTAGTAGAATTTTGAAAAACGCCCAACTGAAATGCGCCTGAACAGTTGAAATGCTCCCAAACAGTTGTTAAACGCCTGGGGTCCAAACAGGTCAAATGCGCCTAAATAGTTGAAATGCGCCTAGAATTACTCTGTTTCTGCAAAGTACCAAGTGTCCAAATAGTCTCAAAATGTCTCAACAGTGGTCAAACGCCTGAACTAAAAACGTCTAAACAGTACTAAAACACCCAAATAGTGGTGATGCGCCTAGATACTTGGACAATTTTCAGCAGTTTTCAACCATAATGCGCCTAATTCATCAGCTTCAACGAACTCAGATCTTATGAAAATCTTCAAAACTTGATTAATTGATCTAAAAACTTCCAATTTGGTAGTAATTAGGTCGATTAACAATCCTTCATCCTCAATTTGATCAAACAACAACAACAAATTAGTATTCTGATTGAATTTCAGTCCGAATATGAAGAACAAAGTTTGAATACTAATTCGATCAATTTCTTAGATTTGAACGAATTGAACACAAAATTGTGATTCAAATCATGTTTCTATTGATGAAACACAACTGAAAACAACAATTATTTGATCAAATTGCAATCAATCATAGATTTCAAGTGTTTCAAAGAGCTCAAAATGTCGATAAGCTCTAATCACTGAACTGAAGGCTCTGATACCAATTGATCGGTTCAAAAGGATCGAATCTGTGATGATATCGTAATGAAATGATCAATTCAAACACAAAGTAATCAAACACATGCAATCACATCCAAAAATTCATAGATTTCATTGATAGCAAATGCACAGGATACAATGTGTAAGGGTTACAGTTCGTTCAACTAACTCTAATTGTTTCTTAAATCTGAGATGTCTAATCTTTAAAGTCTCTAAAATCTCTAAAGTCTACCCTGCACTTACATAAAATATCCTAGTTATACTATCAAGAAACAAAGGAACATATATTTACAAATAAGTCCCTATACTATGGCAAAAAACAACATAAAGACAAAATGTTAATCTTTCAAGAAGTCTAACAGATGGCGTGTTTGATGATGTTCCTTTTGATGTGTTTGTTTGTTATGGAGGAGTTGAAACCGTGGTACTCGAAGGAGTAATGTTTGTTCTCCATGGAGGATCAGCAGTTAAAGAAACATCTATGGTTCTTGGTGGAACCATGGGATACTCATTGTCATCCTTGGTACCTGAAACATCAAAGTAAGATGTGTCAAATGATTTTGTTAATAAGTCAATATCAAACAACCAGTCTGATCTAATGACTTTCTTAGTAAAGAGTGTTCATTAAAAACAACATCTGTTGTTTCTTCCACTATGTGTAGTCTTGGATTGTATACTCGGTAAGCTTTGGAGTTTCCTGAGTATCCAACAAAAAATCCATCATCTGCTTTTGGAGCAAACTTAGATAATTGTTCTTTGGTGTTTAATATTGAAACGGAACATCCAAACACTTTAAGAAATCCAATGAAGGTTTTCTTTTAAACATTAATTCATATGGTGTTTTGGAATGTTCTTTGATGATCAATGTTTTGTTTTGAATGTAGCAAGCTGTATTGATTGCTTCAGCCCAAAAAGATATGGGTATTAGAGAGTCAGCTAGCATTGATCTAGTAGCTTCTATTAATGTTCTGTTCCTTCTTTCAGCAACTCCATTTTGCTAAGGAGTCCATGCTACGCTGAATTGATGATTGATTTCTTTCTCTGCACAAAATGAAGAAATAGAGTCATTTTTAAATTCAGTACCATTATCATTTCTTAAAGATTTAACTTTAAGATCCAATTGATTCTCAATTTTAGTGATAAATGATTTGATGATTTTTGATGTTTCTGACTTGTGTAGTAGAAAGAAAACCCATATGAATCTTGAGTAATCATCTACTATAACAAGACAGTATTGCTTCTTTCCTATATTAAGGATGTTTGTTGGGCCAAAAAGTCCATGTGAAGCAATTTGAGTGGTTTGTTGTTAGAGTTTACCAATTTTGACTTATGAGACACTCTATGTTGTTTGCCTTTCAGACATGCAGTGCAGTGGTCAGTACAGAAAAATTCTTTTGTGGTAAACCTATTACTAAGTCACCTTTTACAAGTTGATTCATTCTGTTATAATTAGAGTGTCCCAATCGTCTGTGCCATAATTAGGAAACATCTTCTGTTGCTTTTTATAGTAGATATGTTTCAGGGGTTGATGCTGAAACAGTGTTCATATCAACAATGTATGTGTTGTTATGATGTGGTGTTTTCAAAAGGATATAATCTTTAGGAATTTCAAAACCTATCTTGAGTATGTAGCAATTATTGGAGTCAAATAAGGTGGCATATCCTTTATCACAGATTTGGGATACGCTAAGAAGATTGAACTAGAGGTTGGAGCACAGTTTACATTTTCAAAGCTGGTCAATCCATTTGATACTGTTCCTTTACTATCTTTCCACCTGTCTTGTCACCTCCAATGATAGGTTCAAAATGGATCAATCTGTGATGATATCGTAATGCAATGATCAATTCATACACAAAGTACACAAACACAAGCAATTACTTCAAATATTCATAGATTTCATTGATAGCAAATGCTTAGGATACAAAGTGTAAGAGGTAGTTACAGTTGTTTATTCTATTCTAACTGTTTTGTTCTCTTGGTCTACCTACAAAATACATAAAATATCCTATTTATACTATCAAAGAAAAACAAGGAACATATATTTACAAAATAAGTCCCTATACTATGACAAAATGCAAAGGACAGTGTTAATCTTTTAAGAGTTCTAACAATACTCTCCCTAAGATTTACATTATCTTCAGTCTTCATTAAATTCTTCTGGTTCTTCTTTTATCTTGAACACCGGATTTTCTTTGTAAATATCCAATTCACGCAACGCTTTCTTTATAGATGACTTGAACTTATTTGCAAGAATAGCTTGCTCAGGCTTTGACTCGTTGGTTTTAATCTCCATCTTGTCCATTATCTCCAAAGTTTCTTTTGTAAGACATTCAGTGTCAATGTTGGCGTAGAACTCAAAAGGTTTAGGATGATCATGAGAATGAATTTCCAACACGCCTTTGCTTGAAATTCTCATAAAATAAATAGACTTTATCTCTTTCTTCATGATGTTTACATATGCTAGAGCTTTTCACAATGCAACTCTCTCCATCGTAGCATCCATTACCTTAATAATAGTCATAAAATATTTTCTATCATTTTTTGCAATTTCTGACATAACACGATCAAACTTTTGGATAGACAAAAATGAGATATAACTTGGATGTAGAAGTTTAAGTTCAAAAACTCCAAATAATGAAATCATATCTTGATCCCAGTCTTCTAAGTTTCGAAGCAGCTTCAACTCGAATGAGTCAGCATGACATAACCATCTCAAGATTGGTTTAGAAGTTTGAGTGTCGTCTATCACCTTCAAGCCCGGGTTAGTGACCTTTTCAAAAAATTGATCACTATAAGCATCCAAAAATTGTTCTTCTTCTTCTGGATGAGAAGCTATCTTTCTTACTCTTTAATGATTAGAAATACTCTTTGTCTTCTTGATCACATCTTGTTTTGAGGTAAGAGTCCATTCTGGAAATGCCTCGATTTAAAAGCTTAACAAAATTTTCACCTCGAATTGATTTAGTAGGATTGATCAAAGGCAACTTATTTAATTCCTTCAGATCTTGCACTGGTAAAGCTATGATGCTTGTGTAAAAATGATAGACATCACAAATAGCATTTACACGTTTGTTTAAAAAGGCATCAAAAATCTCATCATACTTTCAGGAAACTATCTTCACATTCTTTGTATTATCTGGCACAATCATTGCATTGAGCAATTCAGAGATGGATTGGCCTTTTTGCAGTACATTCCTTACTAAATCTCCTGTAGTTCTTGCCTTATTCCATAATTGTTTCTGTTCGACTGAGACTTGGTATGCCTGTTTCTCTGTCTCTGGGAACATCTCAATCAATTCTTTTCTTCTTTCATGACCACTTCTCACTAATTCCATTTCTTTGATTTCTTGAGGCTTTAATATTCTAGTTCTCTTTGTAATTTCCAAATATTGAGGATTATCCATGTCGAGCACAATCATTTTCTTGGTTTGCTTTTCTGTCTCTTGAAAACTTTTGACCAAATTTCTTAGAGACTCGGTTTGCAATCTGTTTAATATCTTTCTTGGATAATTCCTTGATTGTAGCCATAGCCTAAGCTCAACAGTTGTCATGTTTTCAGGATCAGGATGATGTAATTAAGATGCTGGAAGGTCTTCATTGTTAATACTTTCTTGCATTGGATTCCACTCTCCATGTTCCATAACTATTTCATCTGGATCAACCGGAGCTGTTGACTCTGCTATAATGCATTTCTCATACTCTTCATTAATTGTGAAACTATTAGACCATCCAAAAATACACGATTGTATTTCTTCTAGACCAGATAATTGTATCTGCCATCAATTTCTAAGGGATGTCTTCAGTGAGCTTCAACTGGAGAATAGGCAGCTTCAGCAACATCTTCTTCCTCTAGTACTTCATCATACCATGCATCTGAAACTCTGGAACTAAGTCATCCAGTGCTCTGATTTGCTCTTGTATGTCTGCTTTCTGCTATTTCCTGTAAAGAAGAATGACCTACATTCACTGCATAAGAAAAACATATTAGATTCAAGCATATAAATATAAAAACAACACCTATAATCAAAAATGTCTTTTAAACTGTTTACGTGGTTCAGAAACAATTTTGAGCATCTTTGAAGAAGGGTTGGATGACGATCAGCCAGTACTTGAATATCAGATTCATCTATCTTTCGTTTTCCTTTCACCGCCTCATAATCTTTTAACTTCAGTAGGTTGAACTTCAGGAATAACCTCTATCTTTGAAATTAAATGGTCTTTTTCTTGTGGTTGTGAAGATTGAGGTTTTAAGCGTTCTTTCATAATTTCAAGCTCTTCTTTCAATTTATCATAATCTTCTTTCAACTTCTTATATTTTTCTTCTGTCAAATCATAATCTCTGAGTAAAACATCAAAGTTCTTTACATTCATCTCTTGTACTTCTTCAAGCTCAGCAATTTTCAACTCTTACTTTAAAGAATCTGCTTTTAATTGATTATTTTCATCTTTCAGCTACTCGATCATCTTAAGCTGATTGATGTTCTCTTCTTTCAATTCTTCTATTATCTGTTTAGTGTTCAATTCCTCAGTAAGAACTTTATCATGTTGACTTGATCTTTCACCTTCATCTGGTACTACAGACTCAAATGCATCAACATTTTGAAGATCACACTCCATTTCTTGTTGTACATTGTCTTCATTAGTATCTTCATTCATATTCATTGACTTATCAATATTATGAACATCTTCATTCAAATTTTCAACTTCTTCAACTTTTGTAACAACTACATCTTCATCAACTTCTTCAACTTCATTACCTCCATCATCATCATCATCATTATCATCACTTGAAGTAGAACTTCCTTCATCTTTAGATTCATCATCATCTTCATTATCTTCATCATCATCCTCAGCTTCAGACTCAAAAAGTCCTTGAAGAACTTCTTCAATCAGATCATTTGGATCAATTGGTTCATCATCAATCAAATGAAAATGATCTTCATCTATGTTCACAACATCTCTTGCTACAGCTCTCATGTAATCAAACATTTGAACATTTTGAGCACCGGTCATAATTGCAAGTCTTTTGAATACAGTTTTAGTCATGTTCTCCAAAATTAATCTTTCTCCACTTACTCCATGAGCATGGAAATCAGGATACTCTTCATTAATAATCATCTAAAGAAATCTGGATACATCAAGTATTTGTTCCTGATTCCTTTCTCCAAATTAAAAATAAAGCCATTCATGATCCATTTTGCCATATTAAACCTTCTGTTTGTGGCAATGGCTACAATAAGAGATGTAATGTCTATAAGGAATGAATTCCATCCTGCACTTCTCTTAGACATTCCATGTTGAAAGATATAACAAAGTAGTTTCCAGTGGTTATATACTGTTGCTTTGAAAAACTGCTTCTTAGGAAAGTGACCTGGATGTCCCATGGCTAGAAATGTGTCTTTACACTCATTAAAAGTGAGTTCAGCCAAATCTTCAGGATTATTATCACCAAGTATTAGAGCTTCTCTACTTGACTACTCAGAGACTTCAATCATACGATAGTTGGTGATAAAACCTTTAACAACTTCCTTCCTTCATCATCTCTTGCAAGTTCAACAGTACTCCAGAATCTTTTGATGAGATGAGCATATATAACTGATTGAGCACATATGGCATACACATACTTTGTTCTCAATAGAAATCTTATCATCTCTTCATAACCAACAGCTTCACGAACATCCTCGTTAAGAAAGGCTGCTACGTTATGCTTTGGCTCAAATTTAAGATCTGCCATCTGTATACATAGAACAAAATATTAATCACATTTGAATTGTCAAAATTTCAATCATATTATGTATTATCAATATTGAACCAATAACACTTTAAGAAAATTTCTAAATGTTTTATACAACCCATTACATGAACAGAGTATGTACTGGTTATAATTTTGATTCAACACAATTTATGATTAAAACAATTAATGAACCATGAAACATGAAAATTGATTGAATTTCAATTGAATTAGGACATTTTAAATTTTAAAACCTAATAGTTTACTCTTAAAATTTCTAAGTGTTGAATACACTTTACCATGAGCAGATCACAATCATGTTTAAGTTCTAATGATTTAAAGTACACTAAAACAATTAAAATCATCTCAATATCAGTTGAATAGATGAATTTTGATGATTAACACAATAATTTTAATGAAAATTTGTGAACTGACAATTCATTTTTGTTCTTTAAGTACCGACTGAAGAACAATGAATCATCAAGAACACATTTTGATGAAATTGAGATTTGATTCTCACAATCTGTTCGAAATCATGTTATAACACTCATTTGATGTTCAATTTCATTTATTATAACACATTTAAATCACATTTTTCAAATTTTCTAAACATCTAGGGTTCGAACGCCTCAATAGAGTTCAAACGCCCAATCAAAGTTTGAATTAGGTAATGAAATCAGATGTTTTAAGATCAACATGATGTTTTGATTCAATGAATATACCTATATATCACAAAGATTAATAGGTAACAATCGAATGTTATGTGAATGAATGTATTGGGTATAAGAATGTGTGAATCAGAGTGTTTGAGTTTGTGAATGAATGACTGAGAACTACAAGTGTTGAATATATATAAGTGAAAAAATTCTTAGGTGCATGAGCACTGTGAAGTCACATGTGACTAGATTTCACACTAAATTTTCAGATGCATGAACACTTTTAGGCATATGAGACTAAGTTTCACACTAAGTCTTCTGACGCATGAGTACTATTCACGCGCTTGGGCACTGTTCAAGCGCATGAGACTTGATGAAACGCCTAACACTTAGAGTAATCATCACCTTCAAAAGTCTAACCACAATGGAAAGTCTGAAATTGTTCAGGCGCATGAGCATAAGTTGATACGCCCAACACTTAACCATTTTTAGCAACATGACAACTGTTTAGGCGCATGTACTTAACAAAATGCTCAACACTTGTACAAATTCCTGAAATTCATCATACTCTTGATTTAGACTTATGAGTACTATTCAGGCGCATGAGAAACCTTCCATGAGTCTGACACTTGAAATTTTCACAACATCCATCTGAACACTATTTATGCACATTAGTATTGTTTATGCACATTTTCTTAATACTTAGTCAAATTTTGACTATCACCCAAAATTTACATTAATTACCCTCAAATTTAACAATCAATTTTTTTTTGTTTAAAATCACCACAAATCAATTGAAACTCATATTTTCATTTTTAAACATGAATTTTCAATTCAAACACCAACCAAGCACATTTTAAAAAATACTTCGAATCGATGTTTTAATTTTTCAAAACACTTTCCTATCATTTTAGTCTCTATTTTGTATCTTTTACAACACAAATAGTCTTGTTTTGTTAGCAGGAAGCTTTTCCACTTATTTTCAATTCTTTTCAGGTTTATTTTTACATCATAACAAACACACACATGCTTGAATTTTCAGCATCATCCTTTCCATCCAAATCATTTAATTTTTTATTTATTTTTCACATTTGACACTTTTCATTGATTTTCTCTTTTACATTTTTACTCTCCCTAAACTTTTAAGTTCATAAACTTAGAAGTTTCTTTTATTTTGCAAGTAGAGCAAACTAATCATTATCAACATGCCTGCACATAGAAAATCATGCAAAAATCAAAATTAAAGCAGAAGAAAAATCTACTATATACAATTGAATCACATGCTTGCAGTAAGATCATATCAGTTAAGATCAGCATATTAAAATAAAATAAAATGATAGATAGTCATTGATAGTGATTAAATCCTGATCATGTGTGTTCCAGTCAGCGTTCCTACAGTAGAGGAGACACAAGATCTAAGGACAAAAAATGAGTGCTTTTGGCAAGATACTTAGCATAGTTACCCTTTCAATTCTTGGATTGATTAAGGTACGTTTAGATATGACATTATGTAAGTCACACTTAGACTTAGAGAGCTCAACTCTCATCAAGATATGCAAGAAAGCATGTTTCTCAACTTTTTAACCTGACAATACTTATAACCAGATCTCATGTTTAGGTTGTGCACATTGGCATCTTTTACATCAAGTGAGAATATCCGGGTCTGTAATGACTTACAACAAAGGATTTCTTGTCACTTCAGGTCTATGATGACTCATAACAGAGAAGTGAATAGATCCTATAAATAATTAGAGCTCATGGTTATTCATATCGCCACCAAGTGTGAGTTTGTGACTTTACAAGCAATCAATTTAAGAAGTCAACACTACTCATTGGTACTAAAATGGACAAACATGAATACATTATTGATTTAGTTTAATCATAAAAATTTACTTTTTCAGAATAATTGCATGAGCTTACCTGTACATCATATCTGATCACGCCAGACTTGAGTAGCAAGTGAAGTATGCAACTAATCAGAACTAATGTATCTATCATTTCTCACCAATTGCAAAGACAGATTCAGTCCTAAATGATTAACTAACAAATAAACTCTATTTTCGTGTGTTTTTGTTTTATACTTTTCTCTTCTGATTTTGCAATTTTCAATTTTTGTATTTGCTTTTTCATTTTTTATTGAACATGCACACACAATATATACAATCAGGTAGTTAAATTTGACAATTTTCTCTATAAATCTTTTTATTCAGCTAAGAGAGGGTTCTTTTTATTTTTATGATTCAGACAACTTAATTACTCAAAACCAGTTTTAAACATGGTTAATAAGTCCAATTGACTCAACGAAATACTCAAAACGACCTGGTAAAAAGCCTTTTGTAAATAGTTCAGCCAACTATTTGTCAGTTGTAATTTGAATTAAAATGATTAAACCTTTCTTAGAGTTATCTTTGAGAAAATGATATCGAATTTCGATATGCTTTGTTTTTGAGTGTTGGACAGGATTAGCTGTAATAAACATAACAGCA
Organism: Flaveria sonorensis; assembly: GCA_025506505.1. NCBI lineage: Eukaryota > Viridiplantae > Streptophyta > Magnoliopsida > Asterales > Asteraceae > Flaveria > Flaveria sonorensis. Next base: position 25,797,605 of record CM046435.1, on the reverse strand, counting down.
GTGTTATCAATGTAAATAAGAGTTTTAAGAAAATTAAACTCGTAATCCAGTAGTTGGTTTTGTAACCAAAGGATTTGAGAACATCCTGCTGAAGAAGCTATGTACTTAGCTTCTGTGGTTGAAACGAGGACATTTTTTGTTTCTTACATTGCCACGAGACTAATCTGGGACCTAAAAACTGACCACCACCCATCGTAGATTTACGATCTTAGCAACAACCTCCATAATCACTATCTGTATATCCATGTAACTTAAAGTTTCCTTCATAAGGATACCACAACCCTAAAGCCGGTTTTCCTTTGAGATACCTAAATAATCGTTTAACAGCGATTAGGTGAGATTCTTTCGGGTCAAATTGGTACCTGGCACAGACACAAACAGCATACATTATATCAGGTCTCGATGCAGTAAGATACATTAAAGAGCCAATCATAGATCTGCATAGAGTTTGGTCAACTGATTTTCCTTTCGAATTAGGTTCAATCTTGGTATTTACGTCAGCTAGAGTTCTAATGGATTGATAATCTTGCAGTTTAAATTTCTTCAAGAGTTTTTCAATGAATTTCTCCTGATTAATAAAAATTCCATTTGCAAACTGCTTCACTTGAAGACCAAGGAAAAATTTAATTTCTCCCATAGAACTCATTTGGAAACGAGACTTCATGATTTCTTTAAATTCATTACACAATTTTGGACTTGTAGAACCGAATATGATATCATCAACATACACTTGAACACATAAGAGATCATCAGCATCCTTTTCTATAAACAAAGTAGGATCAATTTTCCCTCGCATGTATCCATGCTGGATCAAATGTTCTGATAATGTTTCATACCAAATTCTAGGAGCTGATGGAGACCATACAATGCTTTACTAAACTTGTACACACGACAAGGATATTCTGCATCTTCGAAACCTGGAGGCTGCTTGACATACACATCATCAGTGATTGGTCCATATAAGAAAGCACCTTTAACATCCATCTGATACACCTTGAATTTCATGAATGATGCATAAGCCAGGAAGACACGAATTGATTCAAGTCTTGCAACTGGAGCAAATACTTCATCATAATCTATTCCATCTTCTTGGGTGTATCCTTGTGCAACGAGTCTCGCTTTGTTGCGAACAACAATTCCCCGATCATCGGACTTGTTTCTAAACAACCACTTTGTGCCTATGGCGTTTTCTCCTTCAGGTAAATTCACAAGCTTCCACACTTCCTGTTTGCGGAATTGCAATAACTCTTCTTGCATTGCCTCAATCCAACTATTGTCCTTTAACACTTTGGTGACGTTTTTAGGAACAAATTTAGATAGAAAACACGAGTATAAGCAGAGGTTTGCTTATTCTGATTGACTTCTTGTCGTTCTTTCATTCAATGAACCGATAATCTTAGACATAGGATGGTTCTTGTCAATACGAGATGTTGGAATCTTATTTCCTTGAACATTAACATCTAGATTAGATTGGTTCAAGTCAGAAAGCTGATGCAACAATTTGAAGTATGTGAATTGAAATTAGGAACTTGAGTCTGTGAGTTGATAAAGTAATCAAGATTATCAGTAACAACTACATCATCAGAAACAGATGACGTTCCGGACTCAAGTTGTACAATTTCAGTACCATTATTAGGAATAGGTTGTGAAACATTAGAATTTTTAGAAATGGGATGTTCTTGTGCTTGTTGAGAGTGAGATTGATTATTAGATTCAGAACGAAATATAGGATCTTTAACAAATGAGAATAATGGGAAATCTGAGCTAGAATCATCCATATCATCAGAATCAGAATCATCGCTGAAGGATCCGAGATCTCCTTCTTGTTTCTTTTTCTCACCTATAGAGTCAAACAAGTTAGAATTAAAAGAATTTGACAAAGAATCTAAATCAAACAACCAAGCTGGACCATTTGCAACTAATGGAAATAAGTTTTCAAGAAATTTAACATTAAAAGTTTCAAGAATGACATTCATCCTAGAGTTATAAACTCTAAAGGCTTTTGAAACCGATGAATATCCAACAAAAAATCCATCATCAGATTTTGCATCAAATTTTTCTTGCTGGTCACTTGAATTTAAAATCAAAATTGGACAACCAAAAGATTTAAGAAAATCCATATTAGGTTTCCTGCCAAACATCAACTTAGAAGGAGTTTTCTGTTTATCTTTCACAATCAATGTACGATTATGTAAAAAACATGCAATATGGCTTCATCCCAGAAAGTAATTAGAATCTTTGCATCTGCTAACATGGAACGTGCGTCCTTAATCAAAGTTTTGTTTTTCCTTTCAGCAACTCCATTTTATTGTGGAGTTCTAGGAGCACTGAACTGACGAGCAGTACCTTTTTCTGCACAAAACATGTCAACATTATAATTTTTAAATTCAGTTCCATTATCACTTTTGATAATTTTCACCTTTTTTTCTAATTGATTTTCTACTTTAATAATGAATTCTTTTAAAAATTCAGTAGTTTTAGATTTGCATGCAAAAAGAAAACTCATGAAAATCTTGTAAAGTCATCAATGATAACTAAACAATAAGATTTCTTTTCAATACTCTGCACATTAGTTGGTCCGAAAAGGTCATATGTGCAACATCTGGAGAGGCTTGGAATTTGAGTTTATCAGCTAGGGCTTATAAGACGCTTTGTGTTGCTTTCCTTTTAAACACGCTGAGCATTGATCTGTTGTAGCAAACTTCATTGTTGGAAGACCTACTACATGATTTCCTGCTACAAGCTTGTTCATGTTCTTGAAATTGGAATGCCCGTGACGTCTATGCCATAGTTGGCTTTCGAAATTTGATGCTTTAGCAATTAGGCATGTTGTTTCTGTAGATGGATCTACTTGAGACATATATAACTTGTATACATCTCGATCTCAAACAGCTTTAACAACTACCCATTCTTTGCTCATCTGAAAACCTGTCTTCAAAATATAACAAAAAGAATCATCAAATAGAACAGAGTAAGATTTGTTACAAATTTGGGAAACACTTAAAAGATTAAAGTTCAACTGTGAACAATAGTTGACTTTATCAAAGCTAATAATTCCATTAGACATTGTTCCTTCTCCTGTTAGTTTACCACCAGCATCACCTCCGAATGCAACATGAGTACTATCTTTTAAATAAAATCTTAAAGCAAGGCATGATTACCTGTCATATGCCGGCTACACCCACTATCAACATACCACGTGTTAATTGGTCTTCTTGGGCATACCTGCATTTCAAAGAGATTTAAGTTGAGTTAACAACCCAAGCTGATATGGTCTTGGGCTTGCCAAATTTATCAATAATGGTAAACTGTTTGAAATGAAGCTTATTCAAATCAGGCGTCTTTTGCTGTTTAAATTTACCAACTCCATTCCTGACATATTTTTATTATCTTTGAATTGCATAGTTCGTAAAGTATGATAACATTTTTCAAGATCATCGTCAAGGTAATCCAAACCATCAGAAGAAACATTTTTAGAAAAATTGTGATTACCAAACTTTCCATTATTCATTCTCACAGATCGTGGAATGAATTCTTTGATTATAATTCTTTGTTTTGTCAATCTTTGAAAACTAACACTTTGATTTCTTTGAAATTATGGATTTACATATCCATTCCTCGACGAGTTCCTTCGGAAATAGCAATTCTCAGTTTTGTGAGTTCTTTCATCACAAATGGCACAATACTTGTTATAATAACAATCAGCTGTTGAATGGTTTTTCATATCACAAATGTGACAGTACCTATTAAAGAAACATTCATCAGTCTTATGATTGTACATATAACATATATCACAGTACCTTTGTTGAAATTTAAACAACTATTGATTAATCTTTGATGTGGAAGCCACATTTGATCCTTGTTTTGATTTGGGAGTTGTAAAGTTAATATGTTGTTTTTGATTTGAGAGTTAGTTCTTTTGAAATTTGGATTTTGACATTTGTTCAGTTACACCATTCCTATACACCTTAGATACAAATCTTTTGTTAACAGCGGAAGACTTTGGAACTGAACCCGTTTTCAGATCAGAGTTAGATTTGTTATTTGAGTTTGATTTAATTTCAGGAATTGTGTTCATATCAAAAGTACCCGCTGACACAAACTTCCCTGGTTTAAACTGATTAGATTTATTTGTTCTTTAATTTTATTGTTTTAATTTTTATTCTAAGAGGATTTAGCTTTAGCATTTTTCCTTCTTCTTCTCTGGTTTCTTGATCTTGATGAACTCTGCTTGCTTTGTGATTAACCATCTTCATCAGAAGACTCTTTTGCATTTTCTTTATCTTTTTGTTCTTTCGGCCATTTGATGAAGTCTGGATTGTTTAATCCGTAAGAAAACTAATCTTCAGATGTTACTTCGTCTTGTTTTGCTTTTTCTTTATTCTTTGAGTTTTGTTTATCATTCTTTACAATTACTTCTTCAACAATATACTCTTTGGGAACAAATGTTTTCTTATTCTTTGGTCGTGGTTCATAAGATTTAACTTTCACTGGATGACCATTTTAATCTTTTCTGAATCTTGTTCCTCAAATATCTGAACATTTGTTTTCTCTTCATCAATTTCAAAATTCTTTTTCTTATTTTGAAAGGCTTTTAGCTTAGCTTTGTTTTCAGGTGAATGATCATGTGTGTTAAAGTTTTCTGGTAAAGTGTTTGTGATAGATTTAGGCATGGGCTTATGTGTAAAACCTAGTCCTTTTTTGTTTTTATCTTTCCTCTTACTAACCAACTGTTCTACAATTGTTTTAGAACTTTTATCTTTAGCTAGATCCACCTGTGTTGCAGCATGAGCTATTTTTTCTTCTTCTAAATTTTTAGTCATCTCCTCAAGTTGTTTTATAACAAGTTCAAGTTCTTGTAGAGTTTTATTCCATAAGGTTTTTAGAGATAAGATCTTTTCATCAGAGACATTGTGATCATTTTTCAGTTTGTTGTGCATTACTTCTTCTTGTTTAAGTTTTTCATAGATTTTAAATGAATATGTTCTGTAATGCTCAGCTTGATCAAAACATGCTTTTGTGCACATTTTCTCTCTAACTTCAATAGGAATTTCAGGATAACTTGAAGAAGAAGTCTCAGAGTCAGATGATGGATGCTCAACCTTTGGTTGTTCAGACTGAGCCATGATTGCAATTTCTTCAAAATCCTTTTAGGTCAGATTTGTCACTCCAATCATAGTCTTCATCATCATTTTCAGAATCAACATCTGCCTTAAGGATCATTTTCTTCAGACCAGTCTTCATTTTGAACTTCAGCAACAAGAGCTAAACTAGATGTTTGATCAGCTGTAAATTGTTCAGCATAAGCACTACAGTCATAGCCATCTTTAACGCTAACAACAAGAGCTTTCTTTGGCTCTTCAGATGATTTTGATTCATCTTTAAGTACTGGCATGGGAAGACTTTGATAAGGCTTTTGAAAGGTTTTCTGAGACTGATGTTGGTATCTTTGACTACTAGAACCTACTTGACCATTTCCACCTTGATTTCTAGGAGATTTACATTCTCTTGAGAAATGACCAAAACTGTTGTAGTTGAAACACCTTGACTTTGATTTATCAAAGCCAACAGATTTGTTTGCACTAGGTTTGTAATTCTTGTTAACATATGAGTGTTTCTGTGTTCTGTAAGCAATCATTACCATCTGCCAATTCAAGTGCATCTCTTCCACATCATCAGGATCCATCTCAAACAAATCCTGCAAAACAAGATCTAATTGGGTTAGATGACTACCTTGATAAGTATGAAAACTTGCCATGAAAGCAGTAAAAGCAGATTTTGACTCATCATCCTGTAAAAGGATATTAATAACATCTTTAACTTTGCTAGTTTTAACTGAGTTAGAAGATGAATTTTTAGTTTGAGGTTTAGAAGTTTGAGTTTTAAGAGGAGACCGAGGTTGAGGTTGAGTTGTATAGACAGGAGCACTTGTGTAAGAAGAAACTGTAAAGAAATCAGCTCCAACGAACAAATCACCCTCGTCTTCTAGAGAATTATCATCTTTTGCCAGAAAAGCATTCTACACTATGTTAGCTAGAGAAGGAATATACTTATACTGAGACACTGATGCAGCTCTATCATTGTTTCTGGAGCTCTCATCAATTTCAACTGATTCAATTTTGGCAATCAAAAGATCCAAATCCATTGGAAACTTTTCTTTATGCTTCAACAGAGTGACTGTCTGTTTCCATGAAGATGGAAGAGCATTCAGAAGTATGTAATTTAGATCTTTGAGATCATTTTTATACCAGTAGTTGACATTTTAGTAGTTAATTGCACAAATCTATTCATCATTTGATTGATTGTTTCACCAGAAAGATGCTCAAATAACTCCAATTGCCTCTTGAGTTTCTGCTTTTTGAGATCTTGTATCTCTTTACCACCTTCACAAATGATCTTCAAAGCTCTGTAAATGGTGTACCAGTTTGATAACCTTCAAGTCTAGTCAAGACTTCTACTGGTAACCCCTTGCACATCAGTGAGTAAGCTTTGATGTCATTCTTAACCTTTCTTAGGTCATCACCTTGTAGACATCCTCTGGATAAGGTTCTAGAGAGTCTTTTGTATAGACAAATCCTTTGTCAGGACCTTCTAATGTAATTTGGATATGTGGTCCTTTCTCTATTGACTTCCACAAATCAGTGTCAATGGAGTTTAGACGATGCTTCAATCTGAGAGACCAATTTTGAAATCAGCTCTATTTTTGAGCTTAGGAACCCTATTTTCAGAATCTTCAGACTTAAGCATTTTGTATTTTTTGAATTAATGAAAATGACTTGTTTTGGTTGTTTTTTAAAATTTAAAAAAAATATGAAACGAAAATATTTTTGGATTTTTAGTTTTAAAAAAAAAATTAAAGTGTTTACTGATAAGTTTGAATGTTGATGCGCCTGAAACTTCTGAAACGTCTGGCTTTGAACAAGAAACGTCTAAGAGAAAGCCCAGCTGATGAAAACGTCTGAACAGTTCTCAAACGCCCACACAGTATAGAAACGCCTGAGGTAAAAACGCCCAAACAGTTCTTAAGTGTCTAGAATTACTAAGTTTCAACAAACTATCAAAGCGACCAAATAGTCTCAATGCGTCCAAACAGTTGCAAAACGCTTGTTCTGAAAATTCCTTAACAGTGATGAAAAGCCTAAACAGTTGCAAAGCGTCTGATCACTTAGCAAGTTTCAGTTGTTTTTTACAACTCAAGCGCCAAATTCATCATCTTCAACAAACTCAGATCTTATGAAATTCTTCAAAACTTGTTCAATTGATCTAAAAACTTCTAAATAGGTAGGAAATAGATCGATTAACAATCTTCAATCAACTTTTTGATCAAACAAGAACAAATCTTTTTCTGATCAATTTCAGTCCGAAAATGAAGAACACAGTTCGAACACAAATCTGATCAATGCTCAGATCTGAATGGATTAAACACCAAATTGTGAATCAAATCATGTTTCTATGGATGAAACACAATAGAAATCAACAATTAATCAATCAAATTGCAATCAACATAGATTTCAAGTGATTCAAAGAGCTCAATAATGTCGATAAGCTCTGATCACTGAACCGAATGCTCTGATACCATTTGATAGGTTCAAAATGGATCAATCTATGATGATATCATAATGCAATGATCAATTCATACATAAAGTACACAAACACAAGCAAATACTTCAAATATTCATAGATTTCATTGATAGCAAATGCTTAGGACACAAAGTGTAAGAGGTAGTTACAGTTGTTCAATCTATTCTAACTGTTTTGTTCTCTAGGTCTACCTACACAATACATAAAATATCCTATTTATACTATCAAAGAAAAACAAGGAACATATATTTACAAAATAATTCCCTATACTATGACAAAACGCAAAAGATAAATTGTTAATCTTTTAAGAGCTATAACATCCAAAGGCTATATTTCCTCCATGTTTGCTTTTAAAATCCTGAAGGAGGGAACAATTGTCCGTCATGTGACAGGAACATCCACTTTCAATATGCCAGATGTTGTCAGGCCTTCTTTGATGTCCTGTATTGGGATTTCTGAAATCTTATCTTCTATGTTTGCCATGAGTGCATGATCAGGAGATTCGATCTAACCTCTTACATACTCCAATCACACTCACCATCTTGTTTGATACTCATTGCTGATGATTTGAAGTGTTGATTTGGACTGTATTGTATGATTTGAGATGGAGTTGGTGCAGCTGGAATACTGATTAAAGGTGGGATTTATCTATGTGAGTGGTTGCTGCTAGATGCTTGTGTTTGATTGTTGTTTCTGTCAACTCTTGGTTGTTGGCATTCTCTTGAGAAATGACCGTACAATTGATAGTTGTAACATCTCACCTTTGTTTTATCAAAACCAATTTTGGTTTTCTTGTCCATGCTCAATCCTCTATTTCTCTAAAGAAACCTTTTTGATCTATAGGCAATCATTGTCATAGACCACTAAAGATCCCTAGTGGTAACTCATCCACGTCCTGTTGGATGATTTGAGATGGTGTGAGACTTGCACCCAAGTATGCTTCAAAGCTAGTTGAGAAAGCTATATAGGCTACTTTTTGCTCTTCACTTTGTAAAATGATAGTGAGAGCATCCATGGGTTTCTCACATTTGTGCATGTTTTGATTCTTTGGTTGTTGTTGTTTGCTAGAACTTGATATATGAGGAATATGTTTGCTTTGTGGTGTTGCTTTATAAGAAGCATGAACACCAGTCTTTTTAGACTTCTGTTTGGGACTAGATGATTCAGGGGCTGAGAAGAAGGAGGTTTCACTTGTACTAAAAATTCCTCATCTTCATCTTCTCCAGTGCATGTTAAAAAAAACACTTTCTGTTTGTTGTAGGTCCTTGATCTTGTAGGATTCTACGTGTCTAATTATGCTGTTATTCCTGGATCTTTCGTCTAGTTCTAATGCTTCAACTTTAGCAACTAGAGCATCTAGGGAGAATGCTTCAAGATCCAATGTTGCTTTCATCAGAGAGACTGATTGAGTCCAGCTCTCTGGCAGTGTATGCAACATCTTTTTGTTGATCTCCATAGATTCATACTTGAGACCATAGACAATCATCTCAATTACCAATTGTACAAATCTGTGAAGCTGTTATGGAATTGATTCTCCCTGAACGTGGTTTGAGACCACTATTTGTTCTTGAGTCTTGGTGGTTTTGAAATCAGCTTTGTTCTTGAGTCTTGGTGGTTTGAGACCACTATTTGTTCCTGAAATTTCATCAGACATGTTTGTTAATTTTTTACTTATCGTTTTAAGTCAAATTTGTTTGATAATTTTAGCTTGGTGCTAATTTTTGCTTTTATCCTAAAGTCACTAGGATTTGTTTGTTAGTGTGTTTGTTTTTTACCAAATAAAGGAAGTTAATGAATTTTATTTTCAAATTAATTAATGTCCAATGTTAAGCCACTTCAAATCTCGGTGAAAAGAAAGGAATATTCTGTTAGGGAATGTCAACATTTAATGTTGACAGTCAATGAAAGTCAAAACTCTAAAAACACTGAAAATGTTTTAACAGTTAACTTTTTGGATCAAAAAGTAACTTTTTCAGAAAATTCAAAGAAAATTATATTTCTTCTTTGATTTTGATGATTAACCAACAAAAATCACCATAAATTTTTGAATGATATTTATGAACAAAAACTAGGGTTTATCCTAGGGTTTGTTGACGGCAATGAAAACTTGAACAAAACAACAATAGGTTTGTTGTTTGTAGAAGATTAATCACCTGTTTTGAGTGATGTTTAAATACAATGAACAGATTCAAAGTATTCAAATGAGTGTTTGTTTGATAAAAACTGGATAGAACAATAATCGGGTACTGTTTTATCCGAAAACCCTTAGAAACGGACGAGGTTTACAGAGTTTTGTGATGAACACATTTGAAAATCATGTATGAAAGATGTTTAGAGCTGTAAACACATAAAATCTTCTACAAATGAATGAAAACAGATTATTCAATCATGTTTGAACATTTGATGAATGTTTAAAGTAGAAGAAGGTTTTTGTGAAGATTTTCAGCTCGAATATGTATGTTTTGAAGCTAATGAACCACAAATATCATATTGTTGAATGAGAGTATCGAAAATCAGTGTATGATTTGAGCCAAGGCTCTAATACCACCTGTTGAAATCAATCGAACAGTGTGATGTTTATGAACTTAGATAAACAATGAAGAATATAAACAAGTTGATTCCTCCCAAGGATCTTTTCAAATTTCTAAAACAAAATTATAACAACAGATTGTTATAATTGTATTCAACAAACAATAATCATGGTGCAGAAACCCATGATTAATGTTATGATATCAGTGTGTGTGAGTGATTGCTAGTGCTTAAATGATAATAACTGCTTGTTTGTATATATTGTTCAAAAAGCTTACAAAGGATTAGGGTAGTATGCTATTTATAGCCTATACACAGAGCTATAAACAATTACTGAACTACCCTTATTGATGAAATCAACTTAAACACGTGTTGAACATGAACATATTAGAACAATATTCAACATGAACAGGTTGATTTCCCCAAGGATCTTTTCAAAATCTCTTAATAATCAACAAACATAAACCATGGTGCGGAAACCCACGATAGATGCTATGAAATTAGTGGTGTGAGTGATTGTGTGTGATGGAATGCTTGAAAATAATAATAACTGCTTGTTTGATTGATTGTTCAAAAGCTTACAAAGGATTAGGGTAGAATGCGATTTATAGCCTATACACTTAGCTATATACAATTAATAAACTACCCAATGAAAATTACATAAATAATCCTAAGTCTACAAGCTATCCGCTGTGATGATTGGTCATCCGCTGTGGATGTTTGGTCATCCGCTGTGGAAGAAGATTGTTTATCCGCTGTGCATTGGATGTTGTCCGCTGTGAAGTGTTGATTGTTGTCAGCTATGGAATGTTCATCCGCTGTTGATGAACATCTACTGTGTGTTGACCTTCATCCGCTATGGGATGTCTTCATCTACATTGGAGCTTTGTTCATCTGCATTGTGGTACTTCATCCGCTGCGGGTACTTGTCAAAATCTTTTATCTACAATTCTGAAAATGAAATTTAAACAAACATTAGTGAATGTTATGATTGTTAATGATGCTATTGTTAGTAATGATTGTTTGGATGTTAGAACACATTATCTTTGTTATATGTTTGATTATGGCAAGCATCGTCCTTTAAAGCATTAATCCATTAATGCACTTGTTGAGTCCAACACTTATGTAAACGAATATTACATAACTAATCCTAAGTCTATAAGTTGTCCTGTGAATGATTAGCTGTCCGCTATGGAAGTCAGATAACATGTCCGCTGTGAAAATTGTGTGTTTGCTTGTATGTTGTCGGTTTGGAATGTTCATCCGCTGTGGATGAACATCCGCTGTGAACACTTGTGTGTGTTGCTTTGTATGTTGTCCACTGTGGAAATGTTCATCCCCTGTGGATGAAAACATCCGTTGTGGATAGTTCATCAGTGTGGACTTAGGCATCCACTATGTGTGTTGTTTCATCCGTTGTGGGCTCTGGACTTGATCTTCATCCGCTGCATCTTCTTAGTCATCCGCTATGGAAACTCTTCATCCACTACCGACACTTAGCAAAAATCCTTTTTATCTACAACTTGAAAAAGAAATTTAAGCAATATTAGTGTATGTTATGAGTGTTAATGATCCTAATGTGTTAGTTAATGATTGTTTGAATGTTAGAGCACATTATTTTTATTATGGCAAGCATTATCCATTTTAAGCATTAATCTATTAATGAACTTGTTGAGTCCAACAGGACTTAAAGAGATGAACCAGCATATGTAGACAGACCCTGTTGGATCATATGAGGCTGGTGCAACCAAAACAACACTTAGAATATTTTGACGTACAATTGAAGAAGTCTTCCGAAGCTAAAACTGCTCTTCTGAAGACAAGTTGAAGATCTTCTGAAGCTTAAGTATGAAGAACTTCCGAAGGAAAACTAAGTCTTCCGAGACTAAGTAGTTTTCCTTCCGAAGTATATGAAGAACTTTCGAAGGTAGAACCAAGTCTTCCGAAGTATATGAAGACCAAGTAGTTCTCCTTTAAAAGCATTCACACTTAAAAGATCCAGACAAAGTCTTCCGAATAATGAAGTCATGAAGACTTGCAGAAGACTTGAAAGAAGTTGATTCTTCCGAAGTATAAATGGCCTCGAAAGAGCTTATTCTTCTGAAGCCATTTTACCTTTGGAAGAATCAACTATGAACTATTGGACATAAGTATGGGCTGTCTGACATCCGCTGACAACTCTGATGCACTGCATGGCGCTTTCCTACGCCCATGTAGTTGGCCATACTTTAATCCACTGTTCACCTTTATAAGTTAGTACAGTTACCATACTTAGTTGGTGACAAAAGGTAAGTCAGGACCTATCATGACTACCTAATCTAGGATATTATTTTATCTTAGATACTTTACTTCTAGCAATGTAGTACTTGTCTACGGTAAATTCTAGCAGGTTTCCAAGTATAACCGGCTGTAGATAGTAGTATATATATTTTCTCATTGTAACTTAAGTTACCATGCTTGTAAGAGTCTTGTGATACTAAGTGGAGAAGTAATATATACAAGTATCTTGAAAACCATTCTTGTGTTCATTAACTTATTATATTATTGTCAATTGAGTTAGAGATTCTTCTTCATCAACCGAGTGAGACTTAGTGAGTTTATGAGATACAAAACTTGTGTTGAGAGACCAACACTGATCCTGCAATTGGTATCAGAGCTTTTTAGGCTCTTGATTATGAGATCTAACCATCTCAAATCACCCTAGTTTCTTCATACTTGCACACATCACTCAAATGGCTCGTAACCAAAAATTTTCTGATTCTGAGATGGGAACCATGACCAAGGCTCCTATCATCGCCCCTGATGATTTTGGAACTTGGTGCAAATGTATTAAAGGTTTCATCAAGTATCAAGACAGCCGCATGTGGAGATCTGTCACTCATGGTCCTTACAAGCCAAAGGTGGCGGACCCGGCTGGTAATGGCACCATGATTGAGAAAGCTATTGAAGACTACTCTGATAAAGACTTCAAGAAGATGGACATCGACTACAAAGCGATGACCATGTTGCTTACTACTATACCAAACCCCATAATGGCAGGCTTTAAGCAATGCGAGACCGCCAAAGAACTATTTGATGCTCTGAAGTTGATGTACTCTGGTTCTACTAAATCAAAGGAGAAGAAGAATGATATGCTGAAGCAGAATTTTGAGAACTTCACTTATGTTGTTGGTGAGACCTTGAGCCAATAATACTTTAGGTATATGGACTTGATCACCTCTCTTCAGACTATGGGAGTTGTTCTTGAGAAAAGAGACATAGTTAGAAAAATCATGAGTGCACTTCCTCATGAGTGGACTTTTTACTATGTCTCAATCAAGAGAACTGAAAATCTCACCACTCTCACTATGACTGAACTGTATGGAATCTTGATGGATACTGTACGGAGATGGAGACTCAGAAGAGCCACCAAATGAATAGACCCTCAAATCATATAGTCAACAATGCTCTACATGTTGCTGAAGGATCAAGAACTCCCCTGCCTTAGTTGTACCTGAACTACCCCTAACAGCCATCGTCCTTTTCTGGGCCATACTCATTTCCCTGAGACACCCAGGTCTCAACAGGCTTAACACACTCCCTTCCAGGATAGTTGTGCTTTTGTTTTAGGGATGAGCACTCAGGAAATTTTTGATACTGTTTTGATGATCTAGAGTGTTTCAACCCAGATGATGTTGAATATATGGACATTGTCCAGAAAATGGCTCTTTTAACCTAAAGAGCAAAGAAGTTCTTTAAAAGAACTAGAAGGTAGTTCCCTCCAAACCAACAAACAGCAAATTCGGGTTTGATAAGAGCAAGGCCAAATGCTACAAGTGTAACCAGCTTTGTTAATTTGCTAGGGAATGTAAACCTCTAAGATCTAATCCTGGAGCAACTCAATCCTCCCAACATTATGCTAGCTCAAAGGCTGCAACCAAACCACTGAGCCACAAATGCATCTATTTCTCAAAAGGTTGACTGGAGCTTTATGGTGCAAGATGTCATCCCTGCTCAAGCTCTCATGGCTGGAACTAAAGACAACAAGGTATATGAACATCTTTGAACCCCAGCCTGTATTGTAAAGGTTAAATTGTATCAAGACTACAACATGGAAATTAGATCTGATATTGAGTCCTTAAATATCCTAAAATCTAATTTTAAGAGACCAGAATCTGGCTATAAGCTCAAAATAGAAGAGTTAGAGAAAATTGTGTCTTCTTTAAAACATGAAAATACCAACTATAGGACTCAAATAAAAGATCTAATATCCAAGTTGACTGAAGCTCAAGCCTAGCTAGTCATAGCTGATGCTAAAGCAGAGAAGTATGTTATTCAAGAGCATAACTTCAACACCATTATAGCATCATCCTCCCACTCCAAGGTATGCTATCGGAACAAAAGTAGGTTGGGATCTAATGAAATTGCTCTACCACACTCTCTTATGTCTATTAGCCAAGATGTGGTACTGATACAAGAGGTTCCAACTGCTAACCCACTACCTAGTGAGCTGAAGAATGATGTAATAAGGAAACCATCACAGGGAAGGATAAGGTAGAAAACCTCATCCTACAGTTGATAAACCTTGACCACTAAAGCCAGAAAGAACCAGATCAGGGAAGCAAGAAAAATTGCCAAAAAGGTGGCTGTGACTAACATGAAGACAGACCCAAGGCAAAAGGTGTATTCATTTCAGCTGGATTCCAAATGGTTAGAAGTTCTGATTCAAGAAAGGAGTGTAGTACCAGCACTCCTATCCAACTCAAGGATCAGAAATTAAAAGGAAAGGCTGTTGAAGAAGAGAAGAAGTGCAAGAAACGACAGCCACATGTCCCACCAAGAATAACATTGAGTGTATAATCTGTGGCCTGCATAACCATATGGCTAAATATTGTTACTACAATCCAGGAAGCGCACATTATGCAACCAATGTTAAGAAAGAAGGAGTCAATGATGGTTTCACATTTGTACCTTACCATATGGTCTAAGTGTGTTAAGGAAAGGAAAGCTTGTTTCCAAAGCCAAGTTGCTTCTGAAGATTCTTCCAAAAGGAAAATAGCTTTGGAAGACAAGCTAAAGAACAAACAAAGAAACAAAAATTTCCTTGAAACCTTCCAAGAAGAAGACTGCTTTGGAAGAAAAGGTGGTGTAAACTTCTTTCGAAAAGAAAGAAGCCTCGGAAGCAAGTCATGCTACACAAGCTTCCTCAGGCTCATCAACACAGGTCAACCAGCTGCAGCCCAAACCTCTTCTTCACAAACTATAATTGAGCCCACATGTATACAATTTGGTTCAGTTATATCATCTGCATTGGAATAACCAAGACCATCAAGGCTTGGGTTTCATAATAAAACTTCATTTCACCTTATGTGCAGGGACATCCATATGACAAGAATGGAAATGTCTGGATTGTGGATAGTGGATGCTCCAGGCACATGACTGGGAACAGATCTCTCCTACAACAATTCGAACATTTGATGGAGGTCCTGTTTTGTTTGGAGGTGAAGCCGGAAGATAAATTGGTAGAGGTAGTGTATCCAATAGTAAGTTAAACATTGACAAAGTAAACTTTGTCAAACAACTTGAACATAATCTTGAGTGTTTCTCAATTCTGTGATCAAAAGCAACAAATGCTTTTCACAGAACATGAGTGCATTATCCTCAAACCCGGGATGACAATTCCTCAAGAATTGGTGCTTCTTAGATCTCCAAGGAGAGGGGATATGTACAAGCTTGATATGAATAATGCTTTTCCACTAGGTGAAGTATTGTAGATACTTCTTGGAAGATTAACATTTGTCTTTGTGTGTCTTTTGTATGTTTTTGTCAAAGTATAGGGACTTTTTATGTAAATATGTTCCTTTGTTTTCTTGATTAGTATATATAGCTTAGATAGTATTGTGTAGGACGAGAGAGAGATTTAGACGTATTGTAACTATTTCCTACACTTTGTATTCTTCTATATGCTAATCAATGAAAACTCTATGAATTTTTGTTGATTTGCTTGTGTTGAATTGAATACTTGTGTGTTTTAGATTGAATTGTGTTCATATATCATCACAGATCGATCCATTTTGAGCTCATCAAATGGTATCAGAGCTTTCGGTCAGTGATTGATGTCGAACTCTCAAAATCACTTGAATCTGTGATTGATAAACAATTCAGTCGTATAATTGTTGAATTCAGTTGTGTTTCATCATCAGGAACATGATTTGATTCACAATTAGCAGTACAATTCGTTCAATCAGTGAATTTGAGCAAAAAGCTCTTCGAACATGTTCTTCATTTGTCGAACATGTTCTTGAATCAAAAGATCAATTTTGGTTGTTAATTGAAGAAATTGAAGTTAAAGGATTGATTATTGATCAATTTCCTACATAATTTGAGGATTTCAGATCAATTAATCAAGTTTGAAAGATTTTAGAAAATTTAAGTTCGTATGAAACTGATGAATATGGCGCATTAGGTCAAAAACATTGCTGAAAATTGCCAAAGTGTTAGGCGCATAACAACTGTTTAGGCGCATTTCCACTGTTTGGGCGTTTTTCAGTTAGGCGTTTTTCTACTGTGTGGGCGTTTTTCAACTGTGTGGGCCACTGCAGATTTTCTGAAAATAAGGAATTATAGGCATTTCAAACTGTTGAGGCGCATTAAACTATTTGGGCATTTGGAATTTTTTCTAAAGCAATCCCTTAGACGTTTCAAAGTCAAAGTCAAAGGAAGTATCACAACTGTTTGGGCGCTTTACCACTATTTGGACGCACCAGCTTCAACACTTAGAAATTTTAAGAAACTTAAAAAAAAATCCAAAAAATATTTTCAATTCATATTTTAATTCAAAACATTAAAAACAACAAAAAACAAAATTAAAAATGGTAAAATCAGAAGACTCAGAGAATAGAGTTCCAAGCTGAAGAATAGAGAAGATTTCAATAATTGGTCACTGAGATTAAAACATCACTTGAACTCTATTGATACTGATCTTTGGAAATCAATAGAAAGAGGGCCATATATTCCTATAACTTCAGATAGTCCTGATGGAGGATTTGTCTACACTAAAGACTCTCCAGAACCATACCCTGAAGATGGTTTGCAAGTGATGATCTAAAAAAAGTGAAAAAATGATATAAGAGCTTATTCTCTGAATATGCAAAGGACTGCCACTTGATGTCCTTACAAGGCTTGAAAATAATATGTGAAGGTGGAAAGGAGATCCAGGATCTGAAAAAGCAAAAGTTAAAGAGACAATTAGAACTTTTTGAACATTTATCTGGTGAAACAATAAATCATGATGAAAAGATTTGTTCAACTGACTACTGAGATGTCGACTGCAGGCATCAAGAATGATTTAAAAGATCTTAACTTCAGGCTTCTCAATGCTCTTCCATCTTCATGGAAGAAAACAGTCACTTGTTAAAGCATACTAAGAAATTCCCAATGGATCTTGATCTCTTGATTGCTAAAATAGAATTGTCAAAATTGATGAAAGTTCTAGAAACAATGACAGAGCAGCTTCGATGTCACAATATAAATATGTTACTTCTCCAGCAAGTACTGTGGAGAATGCATTCATGGCTAAGAATGAAACTTCACCAAGATAAGGGTGATTATTTGTTGGCGTAGGGTTCTTCACTGATTCAACTTATAAAAATACTCCTGCTATACAACTCAGAATCAACCTCAATCTCCTCCTATGCCTAAAAGTTCTAATCTCAAGCAGAGACTCCATCTGCTAACTCTGCTAAAATTAGCAAAGTTAACGATGTAATAAACATCCTATACAGATGAAGAGTCTAAAACTGCTTTCACTACATTTATGGCAAGCTTTCAAGCTTATCAAGGTAGTCATCTAACTCAACTTGATCTTGTTTTACAAGATTTGTTTGAAGTGGATCCAGACGATATAGAAGAAATATTCTCAATTGGCAATGGTTATGATAGCTTACAGGACTCAAAAATACTCCTATGTCAATAGAAACTACAAGCCGAGTGCAAAAAGTCTGTTGGATTTGATAAGTCCAATATAGGTGTTTCAACTGTAACAGCTATGGTCACTTCTCTAGAGAGTGCAAAGCTCAAAGGAATAAAGGAGGAAATGGCCAATCAAGCTCAAGTAATCAAAGGTTCAGCAATCTCATAGAAGACATTTCAGAAACCTTATCAAAGCCTACCAATGCCTGAATTGAAAGATGATTCTAAATCATCAGAGGAGCCCAAGAAAGCTCTTTTGTTAATATTAAAGATGGTTATGATTGTAGTGCATACGCTGAGCAATTTACTGCTGATTTAACCTCCAATTATTATCTTGTTGCAGAAATAAAAAAGAAGATTGGTCTGAATTTAATGATCCAAAAGCTATAGAAACTCTGAGAACGAGGAAGAGGATTATGACTGGAGTGACAAGTCTGATCCCAAGAAAGCTCTAACTCTGAAACTTCTCCTCCTAAATATTCTGAAATTCCATCAGAAGTCAGAGAAAAATTATGCACAAAGTCTTGCCTCGAACATGTCGAATACTACAGAAATTATTCTTATAAGATTTGTGAAAAACTCAAGCAAGAAGAATTAATGCATAACAAACTCAAAAACAATCATAAAGTATCTGATGAAAAGATTATCTCTCTTCAAAATTCATGGACACAAACTCTAAGAGAACTTGAAATTGTATCAAAACAACTTGAAGAGATGACAAAAATCTTGAACTGGAGAAGATAGCACATGCTGCTACACAAGTGGATCTCGCAAAAGTTAAAAGTTCTAAAAATATTGTGGAAAAACTGGTAAACAAAAGAAAAAGATAAACAAAAGGCAAGATTGGGTTTCACTCATGAACCGATGCCTGAATCAATAACAAATACTTTAACAGAAAACTTTAACACTCATGATCACTCTCCAGAAAACAAGGCAAAATTAAAAGCTTTTCAAACCAAGACCAAGATGTTTGATGCTGAAGAAGAGAAAACAAAAGTGGAAATTTTTGAAGAGAAAGATAACGAAAAGATAAAAAATGGTCATCCTGTTAAAGTAAAATTTTATGAACCAAAGCCTAAAACAAAGAAAGTCTTTATTCCTAAAGAGTCAGTTTTGGAGGAAGTGAACATTATAACTGATAACCAAAACTCAAAATTCAAAACAAAGCTAAAAATGATGAAGAAACATCAGAAGATTCAAATTCATTTGGTCTAAATAACCCAGAATTCATTAAATAGCAAAAAGACCAGAAAAAAAAAGAATGTGAAAAAGAATCTTCAACTGAGGATGTTCAATCTAAACCAAAAACTGGTTTTGTAAAATCAAGGAACCAGAGAAGAAGAAGAAAGATAAATAAAGCTAAAAAAAAAATAAAAATTTCAGGAAAATCAGACAAAAGAAACAAACCAAGCAACAAATTAAGCCAATAAATTGTATCTGCTGGTTTGTTGAATATGAACTCCATTCAAGATGTTAAAGAAAATCCTAAGAACAAATCAACCTCTGATCTGAAAATAGGTTTAGATTCTTAGACTTCCGTTGTAGCTAAAAGATTTGTATCTAAGGAAAACAAGAATGAAATTCATGTTCAAAAACAAAAACAAATTGTGCAAAAGAAAGTGGTTCAAATCAAAAGCATAATTCTTCAAATCAAAAACACCAAATTAACTCTTTGACAACTAAAAGTAAAAAAATTTCTAATGTTGCGTCAACATCAAAGGTTAATAAGCAATTATTCAGACTCCACAGAGGTATTGTAACATATGTGACATGTATAATCACAAAACGTCTGAATGTTTTTTTAACGAATACTGTCACATTTGCGATATGAGAAATCACTCAATTTCAGAGTGTTATTTAACAAATACTGTACCTACTATGATAAGCAAACTCACAACACTAAAGTTTTTTACTTTAGAAAGAATTCACAGAGGAGAGGAATTGCCACTTCAACAGTGAGCAAAGGTATGTTAAGCCGTCAATATAAAAGAAACCAAAATGTTGGTTTTCAAAGATTAACACACTAACCCTCCTTAGGTTTGAACTTTCAAAAGAAATAATTCAGTGAGACCTAAACAATACTTCAATGATAATTTCATTCCAAGGTCAGTGAGAATTAATAACAAAAGTTTTGAAAATAAAAGCTTTTCAAACAATTGGTCAGTCAAAAAGCATGGATTTTCCAAACAAGTATAATTTTGTTACAAATACAGAATTGGTAAATTCATAAAGAATAAACCTAATGTCAACAAACTTCACTTTAATAATTTACTATTGTTGACAAGTTTGGAAAACCCAAGACCATTCGGCTTGGGTAGATAATTCAACTTAAATTTTTTTGTGTTTGTAGGTACGCCCGAGAAGACCAATCAATACTTGGTATGTGGATAGCGGGTGTAGCCGGCATATGACAAGCAATCAGGCCTTATTACAAGATTTAAGTTAAAAGATGGAACGCATGTCACCTTTGGTGGTGATGGGGGGGGAAAAATAACCGGAGAAGGAACAGTATCCAACGGGATTATAAGCTTTGATAAAGTCAACTTCTGTTCACAGTTGAACTTTAATTTGTTAAGCGTATCCCAAATTTGTGATAAATCCTACTCTGTACTTTTTGATGATTCTTTCTGTTATATCTTGAAGTCAGGATTTCAGATAAGCAAGGATTGCGTGGTTGTTAAGGCTGTCAGAGACCAAGACGTATACAAACTGGATATGTCTCAAGTGGACACTCTCTACAGAAACAACTGTCTCTTGCTAAAGCATCAAATGATGAAAGCCAGCTTTGGCATAGACGTCTGGGGCATTCAAATTTCAGACTAGAATATGAACAAGCTTGTAGTGGGAAATCATGTTATTGGCCTTCCACCGAAGAAGTTTGCCACAACTGATTTATGCTCAGCATGTTAAAAGGGAAACAGGACAGAGCGTCTTATAAGTCCAAGCTGAGAAACTCAAGTTCCAAACCCTTCAGTTGTTGCATATGGACCTTTTTGAACCAACCAACGTGAAGAGTATGGGAGGAAAATCTTACTGTTTAGTTATCATTGATGACTATACAAGATTTTCATGGGTTTTCTTTCTAAATGCTAAATCTGAAACAGCTGAATTAATAAAAGAATTCATCATAAAAGTAGAAAATCAACTTGATCAAAAAGTAAAAATAATTAGAAGTGATAATGGGACGAATTCAAAAATCTAACTCTTGACATGTTTTGTGTAGATAAAGGAATAGCTCATCAGTTCACTACTCCCAGAACTCCTCAAACAAAATGGAGTTGCTAAAAGGAAGAACGAAACATTGATTGAAGCTGCACGATCCATGTTAGCTGATGCTAAAATTCCGATCACATTCTGGGATGAAGCAATATCAACTGCATGTTTTGTTTAGAACCGTTCTTTAATTGTTAAAGACAAACTGAAAACTCCATATGAGTTAATGTTTGGCGGAGGAAACCAAACATAGATTTTCTTAAATCTTTTGGTTGTCCGGTTATGATTCTAATTCAAGTGAACATTAGGAAAAATTGAATCAAAATCTGATGATGGATTTTTGTTGGATATTCATCTGTATCAAAGGCCTATCGAGTTTATAACTCTAGGACTAACATTATAGTTGAACTTTCAATGTTAAATTTCTGAAAACTCTTTCCATCAGTCAAATGGTCCTGCATGGTTATTTGTTTAGATTCATTGTCAAACTCTTTTTAATCCAACTTGTTTAATAATCTAACTTGCTTGATTCTACAGGTGAAAAGAAAATTCAAGGAGATCTTGGTTCATTCTGTGACAATTCGGATTCTGACGATGCAGATGATTCAAGCCCAGATTATCCCTTCTTTTCTTTTGTCAGAGATTCTATAATTCAGTCAAATAATGATGATCATTCTCATCAAGATGATGATCATTCCGTTTCAGAAAACCAAGATGTGTCACAACCAATTCCGAATGATGGTACGAAATTGTAAACCTGTCTCTGGAACGTCATCTATTTCTGGTGATATAGTTGATTTCCGGTAATCTTGATTACTTTATCAACTCACCGACTCAAGTTCTCATTTCAATCCACATTCTTCAAGCCTGTTGCATCAGCTTTCCAAACTGAATCAAACAATTCTGGATGTTCATGTTCAAGGAAATGAGATTCCAACATCTCGTATCCACAGGAACCATCCCACATCTCAGATTATTGGTCCTTTGAGTGAGAGAACGACGAGAAGTAAATCAGAACAAGCAAACGTCTTCTTATACTCTTGCTTTCTTTCTCAAATTGTCCTAAAAATGTTTCCGATGTGTTAAAGG